>VWZF01001889.1:44080-63702 GCA_013396755.1 Sclerurus mexicanus | reverse complement strand
GCAGGGCTGGGTTTGCTGCCCCGCTGGGAACGCGGGGAGGGAGCGGGACAGAGCCCGAGAGGGTCAGAGCAAAGAACAACGGGACGAGAGAGCCGGGAAAGGAACCAAAAACACGGGTTAAAGAGCAAAATGGTAATGAAAAAATAACGGCGTGGAATAAGGATAAATAGGAAAATAAAAAGAAATAGAAAAAATAATAGAAGGGAAATTATTATGAAAGAAAGAGGATGGACTTGCTGGTGTGACATGTGCCATGTATGTATAATATCATATATTTTATATACTACATATATTATATATTCACACTGTTATATATTTTATATACTCTATATATAATTTCTAATTTTCTACATACATAAACATGTTATATATAATATATGGCTATAACAGACAATACATAATATATAAAAATATAAAATACATTATAAAATAATAAAATCATGATGACATAACTAAATGATATGTCATATATATTCTCCCTATAGAAAATTTGTAATTTTCTACATGCATAAGTATGTTGTATATATAAGATATAAATCATAAAACAATGATGAAATAACAAAATGATAATATGTATTAAATATATTCTCGCTATATACGTAAAATTTGCAATTTTCTACATACATAAAGCGTGTTGTATATAATATATGGCTATAATATATACTATATAAAATAAAACATAATGAAGTAAAATTATATGTTATATGTTTTATATACTTTATATCTACTCTATATACACAATGTTATATGCTTTATATACTTTATTATATCTAATTTTTATTTTTCTACATACATAAATACGTGATATATGTCTATAATAGAGAAGAGAGAATCTCTAACTATGTAATATAGATGTAGTATATAGGATCCATTCTATAAGAGAGACTCTATTAAATAACATAAAGTACAGCCTATACATCGGGAGAGTACGATCTGGAAGCACACCTGAAGCACAGAGCCCCCGGCATGTCCGTGCCCACCCCGTGCCAGCCCTGACCCATCGCCCGCCCCAGCCCAGCCCAAGAGCCCTCCTGCCAACAGCGCTGGGCACGGCAGGGGTGGGATAGGAGGGGATGGGATGAGCTTTAAGGTCCCTCCAATCCAAACACTCCTGGGATTCCAGGATTCTGAAGCCAGGGAATTCTCCCCTGGAGAAGGGAAGGCTCCAGGGACACCTGAGAGCCCCTTCCAGAGCCTAAAGGGGCTCCAGGAGAGCTGGAGAGGGACTTGGGACAAGGCCTGGAGGGACAGGACACAGGGAATGGCTTCCCACTGCCAGGGGTCAGGAATGGATGGGATATTGGGAATGGAACTCTTGTCTGTGAGGGTGGGGAGGGGCTGGGATGGATTTCCCAGAGGATGCCCCATCCCTGGAAGTGTCCAAGGCCAGGGTGGATAATCTTGGAGCCCCCTGGGCTGCGGGAGGTGTCCCTGCCCGTGGCACGGATGGGATTTAAGGGCCTCCCAACCCACCCCATTCTCTGATCCTTTGCTTTGTAAATCCTCTTTTCACTGCACAAGGAGATTGGACACACCAGGAGCCCTCCTGGATTCAATCCTGCAACTCATCCTCAATCCCAGCTGGCTGGGGAAAAATCATTTTCCACAGAGGAAATTCTTCCAGAAACATTCCCAAAAAATCCCTCTTTTCGGTTCATGAACGAAGCCAGCAAGACCCCGGGAGAGGGAAGATGGAGAAGCTCAGCCTTGCAAGGGAAGAGGGACACAAAACAGTGACTCCATGCCCTGGACCAGCACAAGGTGTTTCCAGAGTGTCCAAATATTCCACACTGGAATATTTTTAAGCTGTTTCACCCCTTCTGTCCATGCCCCAAAAGAAGAAACAGCGACTAAGAACTTGTGTAGGAAACTCCTGCTCGGAGCTTTCCTTGGAGCTTTCTTTTGGCAGCAGAAATAAAGGTGATGTATTAAAAACCAAGCCACAAAGCTGAGCCTAACAAATCCCTGGATCCAGCTCAGGGAGACACAATTCCCTTTCCCCTGCCCGGAGCTCTGCCTTCCCAACTCCAAGGGAAAGGGCACCAGGCAGCTGGGAAGGCTCAGCAGGGAAACAAGGAAGTGTTTGCTTAAAAACTCCTCCCTGACTCTCCAATTGCAGAACAAATACGAGGCTTTAAAAATAAAAAGGAGATTTTTTAACACCAAATGGTGTCGGGAGAGAAGACAAAGACTTTGAGACCTACTGAGGGGAGACTGAACACAACTCACCTAAATAAAGCAGGAATTCTCCATATTGAGGAGGAAAAAAGGCCTGGGAACATCCCATTTTTTTTCAGGATGCCAAACAGAGAGGAATCTGAGATTCCAGGGATCCACAGGCAGCTCCTCGAAGAGGGAACCACCCCTGGAAGCAGCAGGTGGGAAAAGGGGCTGGGAACATTCCTGCCCTGGTTTAACTTGGATTCAGGATGATGGTGCAGCCTCAGCACGAGCTGAAAATCCCGCTGGTGGTGCCACATGGAGCAGTGAGCCCAAATTCCATAAAATCCCATTCCTTTGTTCCATAAACCCACCTGCTCAGCCCCATCTGCCCCTTGTGGCACCACCACAACCTCCTGCCTTCAAAGAAACAAATGCCTGTCCCAATTCCCAGCTCTCCTGATGCTCCTTATGTAGTCTCGGGAATGATGGAAGTCCCAAGAAGAGGGGAAGGTCTGGAAGCCTCTGGATGCACCACCCAGCCTGTGCAGGTGCAGCTGGGCAAGCAGGGAGCGAGAGGAGGAATAAATGGGAATCAGTTCCCAACACTCCCAGAATTCCACAAAGTCCTAAAAAGCCCCTAAAACATAAAACAAGTGAAAGAATGTGATTCTAAAACAAAGCCACGATGGTTCTGTCAGGAGAGATCCCGAGCAAAGGCACTGCCTGGAAAGGGTTAACATGGAATTCCTTCCTCCACCTTAATGCTTGACATGGATTTCTCCTTCTCAGGATCAAAGGAGCTGGGAATGGAAAAATATCCATCAATTGCCTCAGGCACCATTGTGGTTTTAAACTGGGAAGCTCCCAATAAAATGGGAAGGTAAAAACAAGGCTCAGCTGCGCTGGAGCCTGACCAAAGCCTGGCTTTGGGATGGACACTGACCAAAGCCTGGCTTTTGGATAAAGCCTAACCAAAGCCTGGCTTTTTGAGGGAAAACACATCCAGCTTGTTTTAGTGGCTGGGAATTGTCTGTAAGGCAGGGAGACCGTTCCGGATAAATATGGGATAAAGGGTCCTCCATTTCATTTACATGAAGTCCCATTGCACGTTGGAGTGGCTTTTCCATGATAAGGACTGGAGAAAACAGCCCCTGGAGAAATGGATCATTTATCAAATTATAGTAGGAAAATAAGGGAAAAAAGCAGAAAATAAAATAGGGAAAGGCAGCCTCAGTTAATTACTATAATTGCATTTAATTACACACAGACCTGCAGGAAACAAAAGCTTTTCAAAGCAAGAACGGAATAGACCAGTTCAAAGATCCTCTTTTCTCCTGGTGTTTGTGTTTGTTTATCCAGGGGGCATCCCAAAATCCACATGGGAAGAGCAGGAATTGTGCAAAGGGGGGTGTTAAAGCCTCGGAACTGGGATATTTTTATGAAGTGGGATATTTTCAGCCCCGTTTCCTCCACCCTGCCTGGTGTTTCCTGCCCTACCACATCGTGTCAGACACTTTGTGTTGCTCAGGAGGAGCAGGGACATCAATGTCCAGGGATATCCTTGTCCCAGGACATTCCCACACTACAATGAGGGATGGGAAGTGATTGTAGGGGCTCCTCAAAGAACACGGGGCCAAAAATCGCTTCTTCAAACAAACCAGGGGCTTTTTCATCTCCTACAAAATAAACAGGAGACCCTGAAGGGAGGTTTAAGATCCTGAGTGGGGGCTTAAGGTCTCTTCCCACCCAAACAATCCCGGGATTCCATGATTCTGGAGCCCCTCTGCTCTGGAGCCAGGCTGGGAGAGCTGGGAATGTTCCCCTGGAGAAGGGAAGGCTCAGGGACACCTGAGAGCCCCTTCCAGAGCCTAAAGGGGCTCCAGGAGAGCGGGAGAGGGCCCTGGGATAGGGGGTGGAGGGACAGGACACAGGGAATGGCTTCCCACTGCCAGGGGGCAGGGATGGATGGGATATTGGGAAGGGATTCTGGGCTGGGAGGGTGGGGAGGGGCTGGGATGGATTTCCCAGAGGATGCCCCATCCCTGGAAGTGTCCAAGGCCAGGCTGGATAAACTTGGATTAACCTGGGCTACGGGAGGTGTCCCTGCCCATGGCAGGGGGTGGCACTGGGTGGGACGGGATGGGATGGAACAGGATGGGATTTGAGGTCCCTCCAAGCCAAAGCATTCCATGATTTTCTGGCAATGCTGTCCCTGGCCCAGCCCCTGCTCACCCCACTCCCGCCAGGCCCTGCGGCTGGAAAACAAACCGGGATTGATTTTCCTCCTGGAAGGGCCAAGGGCCCTTTCCCAAGGGGGGATCACCCGCACAGGGAGACCTCGAGGAGCTCCAGCCCCTCCAGTGCTCCCCCAGCCCAGGGCAAACAACCCCCCTCGCTCCACAACTGCAGCTGCTCCCTCCTGACACGGAACAGTTCCCTGCTCTGGGACTTCACAGCTCCTTCCCCTCTAAATAATCATCTCAATGAGCTAAATAGTAATAGAAATCATCATCATCATCATCATCATCGCCAAATAATAGCAGTAATAATAGTAAAAATCAGAATAGCAATAATAGCAATATAATAATCATCTAAAATGCTACTAATAGTAGTAAAAATATTAATAGTAAAATTAGTAATAATAATCTAAAATACTACTACTAATAGTGAAAGTAATAATGGTAAATTAATAAAAATAATAATAACAATAATCATAATCTAAAATACTACTAATAGTGTAAGTAATAATGGTAAATCAATAGACATTAGTAATAATAATATTCATAATCTAAAATACTACTCACAGTGAAAATAATAGATTTATAAAAATTAATAATAACAATAGTAATCTAAAATAATAACAATAATAACAGTCCCAAGATATTTAAAAGAATCCAACTTAACTGACTTTTTCATGATAATATTTTATTGGGGGGGAATTCACCCACAGAAACTGTATTTAAAAAACAAAAAAAGGTAAAAATAACCTAAAGAAAGTAAAAGACCCTGAGAATAAAGAATAAAGAAGAGAATAAAGAAAAGAATAAAAAAGAGAATCAAGAAGAGAATAAAAAAGAGAATAGAGAAAAATAAAAAAGAAAATGAAATAAAAAGGGGCATTCTGACCCCTGCTCTGCCTTTCCCAGTTATCCCAGCGCACAGAATTCCCAACCGTTCCCGTTCCTGGGGAAGGGGCTGACAGGGCAGCAAAAATCCCAGCTTCCCAAAGCAGCTCCACCATTCTCCCGCTCCCACCAGGGAATTTTTGAGCAGGAATTAAATCGGAATTTTTGAGCAGGAGGGCTTGACTTGGAGTGAAAAAACTCAGATATTTTCCAGAAAATCCCCCAAACATTCAATTTTTTTGAAAATTATTCCCAGTTAATTTGAATTTTTCAACCACTCTTTTCCCGTGTGTTCGACCCGCGCGCGGGTGTGACATTCCAGGGAAAAGCTGGATTTTGGCGCAGCGGTGCCTGCCAGAGGTGCCGTCCCTGCTCCGGCCGAGCCGGCGGCACATCCCGGGAATGATTTACCGTGTAGTTCCAGAAGCAGGGCCCCAGACCTGCCGTGAGCAGCTGCATTGCTACAGTGCAGAGCACGGACTCTGTCACATCAAATCTGAGCACGAGGGAGAGAAACACCTGAGAAAACGTTTTCCTGAAGCGGAGCCTCTAAAATGGATCTTCGGCCCCAAATCCCAGAATTATTCCCGGCGTTGGGAGGGTTCAAAGGGCAGGGAAGGGGTTAATGAGCACAAATAAACCAAGAGGGTTAAGGAATTAATCAAAATATCGTGAGCCACAAAGTGTTTTACACGTCTCAATCTTCAGCAGCAGCTTCTGCAATTTCAACACACACTGAGGGAACACAACGAAATTCCCCGCTGGGAATAAAATAATTATAATAAGGAATAAAACAGCAAATCAAACCCAAACTCGGGCACAGCCCAGGCCTCCCACCGCTGTCCCCATGTCTCCAAGTGACATTAAATACATGAATTATTCCTCTGGGGATGTTGCTGGGGTTTTAGTGGAGCAGAAATGCAGGTTTTATTCCAGGTTTGACACCTGGGAGCTCCCACATCCTTGTTCCTGGGGCTGCTTGGCAAACAAGGCAAACAGGACCCTGCTCGGGGCTCACCTTTCTCTATACATTTATTTTTCACCCCAACAGAAAAGGAACAAGAAAACATGACAAACATGTTGGAGCAAACAGAGCCAGAGGCACCACCCCTGCTCCTTAAAAAGTGCCAGAAATCTTTCACCACAAGGAAAAGATTTCCAGGTGGGATCAAATTCCTGGAGCTCCTGCTCCGTGCTGGGACAGACACAGGTTGTCACCCCAAGGTGCCACCTGACTGCAGAGGGCACCAAGTGCCCGGGCTCAGGGCAGCCCCCAGGCCCGCTCTGAACCTCAGCATCCCAATTAACTACCAACAAATGCACAGCTCTAAAATGCAATAATTGGGCTTTCAAGGAATACAGGAAGAGAAAGTTCCACATAATGCCGGGGTTTGGCCGGCTGTGGTTTCTGTTCCTGGTTTTGGAGGTGATGTTTGAGTTCAGATTTGGAGTTTGAGATGATGTGGGGGGTCTGAAAGGGGCACTGACCTTGGCATGTGCTTGTTCCCACCGGGCTGTTGGCACTGACACCCATTCCTGTGCCTGCCCCCTGGAGCCAATTAACACCCAGTTCATCAGTGCTGCACCCACACAATCCCCGCTCGGTGCTAATTTATCCTCTCTATTCCTTAAAAGGTCCTGTTTGGTTAAACCAGAGGCTCGGATCGAGGCTCGGGCACAGCTGGAGCCAGTGGTAGTTGGGGAACCCAAACTGAGCGAGGAATTCCTGGAAAATCATCCAACACCAACAGGAAACAGCCCCTCAGGCTGGAGATGGCTCTGGAATCAAGTCAATCACCACCCAGCCACATTTAATAGGGATTTGTAACACTCTGAACCCACAGGGGAAGTTTATCCACCACCCTCCTCTCCCTCCTCAGCACATAAAACTCCTTTCAAACCCCAGCAGAGAAGGAAAAGAGAAGTTTGTGGGGCTGGAGAACTCCCATCAAGCAGAAAAATGATGATTCTTCCACGTGTCTTCCCCAGCTACACTGAGCCTGTGATGGGATCAGCCAGGCTGGGACTGTGAGGGGACACAAAGGGTTGTTTTCTTAAGGCAGCAGGGAAAGAATGTTCATCGTCACAACAGCAGAGAGAGGAAAGCTCAGAGTCACAGCCTGCAAACGCTGACTTGGAAAGGTTCTTTCAGAGTTTTAACTCCTCCAGGGCCAGCCCTTCCACTTGGATGGGATGGGATGCAACCAAAGAGGGTGGAGAAAACGAGCGTGGGGATTGGAGCCGCTTCCAGCAATGGGAAGTTCATGGTGAGGGGAAAACAATGGTACAAATGAGCCCCAGGCTGCTCTCCTTGGTGTGACACATTTAGAAGAGGCACATCCTCCCCTCTGCTGCTCACTAAGGTGGATCAGAAGTTGTCCAGGCCAGGAAAGAGCCTGAAGGAACTTATTTCCCAGAGCAGGGAGAGCCTGAGGGATTTATTGGAAAAATCAGCAGGAGCGTTGGGTTAAAATGTTGTTGAGGGGCTCACGGGGGGGATGAGGAGGAGGATGAGGCGACGTGGACATCACCCCCAAGCAGCGCAGGCCCTGCGGGGTGTGGGGAAGGTGCAGGTGAGGGGCCCCAGAGTCCACAGCCACCCCACAAACACCTCCCCAGTCCCTCGGCCACCTCGGGGAGCCCAACCGGCCCCAGCACAACTCTGCAAACAGCCTGGCTGTCACAGGCCTTCCAGAAGGGCTGGAGAAAACCCTGAGGTGGGAAGTTTGGAGCACTCCAGGATGGGGATTCCTGATTTCTCTCAGTGCTCAGATCCTGGGGCTGCTCCCAGGAGCAAGAACTCCACGTGTTTCCCCCCCTGTATTCCAGCATTCCGTAGGAATTGTCCCTCCAAGACAAAACACCAACTCCTCCTCTGCAGAGGGAGGTTGTTTCAGCAGCTTCCTGAAATGCAGCCTCATTCCCTGATCCCTCCTTTCCCCCTCAGTGGCAGGAGCAGGGAGAGGGCTCAGGAGAACCAAAGCAAGCTTGGCCCCTTCCTGACCAGCCCACGGTGCCTCAACAGCTGCTCCAGAGTCATGGAACAGGAATGTTCCCCCAAATTCCAGGCCCTCCTCCCGTTCTGTGCTGGTTGGTGCAGCAGCCTCAACTCTTGGCCTTTCCCTGGGGATTATCACTCAAACAGCAAAGCAACATTTTGGACTTTTCAGTTGTATAAAAGCTGGTAAGAACTGGTTCTTCCACTCAGATCCAGGATAAACCTTTGTGGAGCATCCCTGGCAACTCATTTCCATCTCACTGTGTGTATTTACACATAAAGACACATCTCTAATCCACCAGCTTGGTGTATTTCCATTAAGAAAGGTTGGAATACACCAGATAATGCAGGAGAAATGCTGGAAAACAAAGGGCAGGAGCACCCTTGGGTCTCTGGTGGATCCTTGGAAGTGCCCAGGGCGCCCTGAGCATCTAAAATAGATTTAGCACTTCCAAGTTGGACAAGGGGAATGGCTTCCCACTGCCAGAGGGCAGGATAGATGGGATACTGGGAAGGAATTCCTGGCTGTGAGGGTCAGGAGAGGCTGGGATGGGTCTTCCAGAAGATGCCCCATCCCTGGGAGTGTCCAAGGCCAGGTTGGATAAACTTGGATTCACCTGGGCTATGGAAGGTGTCCCTGCCCACGGCACTGGATGGGCTTTGAAGTCCCTTCCCACCCAAACAATCCTGGGATTCCAGGATTCTGGAGCCAGGCTGGGAGAGCTGGGAATGTTCTCCTGGAGAAGGGAAGGCTCCAGGGACACCTGAGAGCCCCTTCCAGAGCCTAAAGGGGCTCCAGGAGAGCTGGAGAGGGACTTGGGACAAGGCCTGGAGGGACAGGACACAGGGAATGGCTTCCCACAGCCAGAGGGCAGGGATGGATGGGATATTGGGAAGGGATTCTTGGCTGGGAGGGTGGGGAGGGGCTGGGATGGATTTCCCAGAGGATGCCCCATCCCTGGGAGTGTCCAGGGACAGGCTGGAGAAACTTGGAGCCCCCTGGGCTGTGGGAGGTGTCCCTGCCCATGGCAGGGGTTGGGATGACCTTTAAGGTCCCTTCCCACCCCAACCATTCCAGGATTCTGTGATCCCAAGACTCCAGCTCAGCTCTGCCGGGGATGGGCGGCTCCAGCCCCAAACTGCCCTGGATGTGGGACAGGCCCCCTGAGCCTGGGGGGCTGCAAACACCCCCCACACCCCTGAAGCCTCAGCTGGGGGCAGGTGCACTCCTGGATCCAAGTGGAAAAAGCATGGATTGGGAAGAACCAGAGTGAGTCATCACCCCTGGACTCCAGGGAAATTCCTTGCAGGATCAGTGCACCGTATTCCCAAGGTTGTGCAGTGTTCCTAAAGCATCAGAGCTGCTCCCACAGGGACATGTGGAAACCCGCCAGGGCTTGCCAGTTTGATTTTTGGGATAATGCAGGAGAAAATTCCCTGCTTCCAAAGCCCAGCTGGCCCAAGACAGGACTAAGCCTCCCACAGCCCACACAAACCAGTTCCTGGGCTGGAAACCACAACTAAACCATTATTTGGGCTTCAATACTGAAGGTCTTCCTGCAATTCAGGATCAGCTTTTCCTCTCCCCAGCGGTGCTGTGAATTCCTGCCCTTCCAGGAGCCCATTCCCACCGCAGGGGGTTGTTTGGAAACAAAACCTCTGCACAGAATCCATCCCTGGGCTCCCCGCTGGCATTATTAGAGTGACTTTTCCTGTCCTGGCTTTGGAGACACTTCCTGCTTCCTCCTGGGGAACTGTGAGCCAATAGTGACCTCTAGCTTTTTATTGGAGCTGCTCACCCAACTCCAGCTGCTTTGGGAAGAGCTCGTTGCCTGCCAGGATCTCATTAAATAAAGTGATCTTTTTATTAGACAGATCAGCCCAAGGGATTATCCCAAATCCTGGAGGAGCGCAGGGATCTCCCCACAGCTGGTGGGGGAGCACAGTGGATGGCTTCAGTAACTGGGCACAATTAGAGAGTTTTCTGCAAGATTCTGTGGGGATTTTATTGGAGCTTCAGGGCAGTGACAACAGGGAGAATCATGGAATTGCTGGGGTTGGAAAAGCCCTCTGAGACCGTCAACCCACCATCCCGACCATGTCCCCAGGTGCCACATCCCACCTGGTTTTGGGCACCTCCAGGGATGGGGACTCCACCCCTGCCTGGGCAGCCCCTTCCAGGGCTTTCCAGCCCTTTCCATGCAGGAATTTCCCCAATATCCAACCTGAACCTCCCCTGGCCCAGCTGGAGCCTGTTCCCTCTGCTCCTGTCCCTTTTCCCTGGGAGCAGAGCCTCACCCCCACCCATCCCACCCTCCTGTCAGGGAATCCTGGGGAGGGAGAAGGTCCCCCCTGAGCCTCCTGTTGTCCAGGCTGAGCCCCCCCAGCTCCCTCAGCCCCTCCTGCTGCTCCAGCCCCCTGTTCCACCAGCCCACACTTCAGCTCACACAATAATTGGTCTTTCCCTATTTTTCCAGGGCTTTCCCACCAGGCCAGGCTGCTCCTACATTTCCCATTTCAGGCCTGAGCTGTGGAAGGAGTGAAACACTGACCCCTCCCTTCAGCACCCTCTGCTCTTCTCCAACTCCCTCTGCACTGAAATACAATTTCTTGGTCATAATCCCATCAAAAATACAATAAGTGATAAATTTGGGATCATTCCTGATGCTTTGGGGTGAAACACTGTCACATTCCGTAAAAAATCATTCCCACACTCCATCTGAGCACTTTGGTTACTGCACAAAGATCTTTTGGGCTCCTTCCACCAGCCCTCTCCAATTCCACTTACTCAGGAGCTGAGAAACATAAATAAAGGCTTGATAAAATACCTTCTGTTTCAGTTTGAGATTGGTGAGATGAAAGCTTCATAAAAAACCAGCACGAAACAGCGAGAATCATTTAACTGGATAAATATGCTGAGGTTTTCTGCCACTAAAAGACTATCAGCTCATGGCAGATCATTAACCTCATGTCACAGGGCAGAGGAAGAAATAAATGTGTTTATTACCCCCCAGTGCTGGGGTATTTAAAATAATGAGTGCTAATTTCCTTCTCTAAATGACCTACACATTGACGGAGCATCACATTTTCAGGTTATAAAGCCACCAGAACAACGTGATCTGTCACCAAATGCTGCCTCCCAAACCCACACCCTCCCAAGAGCCAAGGCCCAGGGAAGTCAAGCACATGCCAAGGTTGGGGGATTTGTGTTCTTGGATTAATAACTTTGATTATCAGGGCCCTGGGAAGTTCAAAGGGAGCTAAAAGCACTCAGACCTTTGGGACAGCATGAAAGGCAGACCCTAAAACAGCAGAAACTCTGAGCCAGGTGTCTTCTTTTAAAGATTTAAGTGCCAGAATGGAATATTTGCAGTCAATCTGCTTTGGTGTGATGAGGGTTAGAACAGAAATCTGGATTTTTAACCTTCTCCCTCCAACAGAACACTGAGAACTGCTCCAGCATCTGGAATTTGAGAGCAGAAACACCACGTTTCTCCAGAGAACCTGCATTATCCAAGCAGTGTCCTGCCAAGAAAGAGCCAAGAGGCCCATCTTGGTGCTGTTTTAGCAGCATCTGGGACCTAGAGATAATAATGATAAACCACAAATAACACTCTCTCAGACTGTTGTGTGTAGTTGTAGAATTGCTCCCCAGTTCCACAAACTAAGGGCAAGTGTCAGCTTCCAGCTGGAAAACCACCCCATTCTGCAGCACATTTATTTGGAATACATTTGTCAGCTCTGTGAAGGCAAACACAGAGTGCACTGTCATCATAAAACACGTTTATATCCCCATTAAGGTGAGAGAACCCTTGTGATCCACCTCCCACCCCCCTCCCCCAGCAGGGAATGGCATTTCAGCTCTTCACCCCCTTTTCATCCCATTATTAGCAGTCCTACACTAACAAAAAAAGGGATTCAGGCACAATATCAATGATGACAGTGCATTTCAGGAGGCAGAGTTAACAGCAAATAAAGTCAACAGTCAATGGTCAAGATTAACCTGACCCAAACCAAGCACAACTGAGTGCTAACCCCAGAGTGCCACCACCCGAGCTGCCCAACCCAGCCCTGGCATGAAACAGCAGGTCCTTCCCATTATCCACTCAGCCTCAAATCACACCCAAAGCTCCTCCTTAACTACCAGCACTCAAGGATATTTCACAAGCAACACCCAGCATTAATCCCAGGCCCAGCTGCCACCAGCTCTGCACAAACACAACTTTCTACAGCTGCAAGGATGCGAGCTCTGTGTGCCAGGGCACACCTGGCAGGGGAGGGGGGGAATTTTGGGTTTGGATTCCAAGGGAGGGGACTTACATGCCGAAGCGCAGCGTTCCCGAGACGTAGGTCTGCCAGTGAGCGCAGTAAAACATGAATGTCCCAGCAAAACAACAAAAGAACATCCAGTCAGGGTTGGTGCCCAGCTGCACAGCAATACAAGTTCCCAAAACCACAAAGACTGCAGGAGAAAATCAGTCACACAGTGAAAAGGGCCAGTGGGACGGCGGGTAAAGATCCTCAGCAGCAGCAAAGCTAAAACTGGGCAGGGTAGGGAGGCTGGGGAGGGGTCCTGGGGGGTTTGTTGCACAAACATTGTGATTTTAAATTATACACACTGTCAAAGGTACGTTTGAATCATCAGCAGAGTCCTCAGCATTGAGGGTTTCTTGATCTCCTACAGTCTTACTGCATTTCATGTCCACTCCCATTAAGGGGCTTGGGTGATCTGTGCACCTGCAGCACCTCTGGGGTTTTCTCCTCTCTCCAGGATTTGCTGGACATTTCCCCCCATTTCCTGATTTGTGATGCCATTAAGAACACCCAAGGTGTGTCATTCAGGATCCATAAGACATCTGTGCTTTCCCCTCCACCCTTTCCATACACAACTTTGCCAAAGAATTCGTAACAACTTAAACCAGAAGAGCTTCAGAATGTAAGGAACTGGACTCTGTGATCCCTGAGGAACCTTTCCAAACCAGGATATTCCAGGACTTTCTTGCAATGGTGCTAAACTTCAGGCTGGCTCAGTGAACTCTGGAACTGATCTGGGTGGTTTTAATGTTAAAGTCAGACTTGCAGCGTCCCACTTGGGCTTCAGATATGTCCAAAACTAATCTAAAATAACTGAGCACTCCGACAACTTCTTACAGGAAATATTTTGGAGCCTGCACTGATAAAGCATCACAGGCTCAGGTTGAATTAGTCACATGCTCAATTTTGGCCTCAGTGTAGCACAAGAGGACTCATTCAGCTGCCCCAGAGCCCTCTCTGTGCAAAGAAAGGTGACTTTCTTAGTGGAAAAGTGATCCTTTCAGCACTATCAGTTGCTCTGTGCTCAGTAAAAAAGAGCTTTATTTTTTTGGTATCGCAGATTTAACCCCTGAAACAAAAGCCATTTAATCCTCAGAGCTCAATTAAAAATGCCAACAATACCTGTGGACAGAGAATCACAGCCGTGATCAAAGAGCTCTCCCAGAGGAGTGCTGCTGTTTGTCCTCCTGGCTTGTTTTCCATCTATAGCATCCAGGGACTGGTAGATGAAAAGGCCACAAGCACAGGCAATGTATGCCCAGGGAGGTGCCTGAAAGCAAAAGAGAATTTTAAACCTTTCCTGAAAACCCTAAGACAGAAGCTCCTGCAGCTGCCCCAGGGCACAGCCTGACACAGCAGTTTTCCCTCGGCAGCCGGGCCTCGCAAGGACAGGCAGGATGGGCTGTGACATGTGGAATGTAAATAAAGCACTGCCAAATCCCAGCCTGCCTTGGCTGCAGCCCCTGCTGAGCTCCCAGTGCAGCTGAAGAAGCTGCGGCTCCCCACGTGCAGAGCGTGTGCAGCGAAACCCTCCTCAAATCCGGGTGAGGTGACTCAGGAACACCAAACCTTCCGGCCCCCAAAAGGTGTGGCTGTGCCAGGCCCTGAGCTCCTCTCCCAGTGCCAGGGCCTGGCAGGGCTGTGCCCCTGCCCAGGGCCCACACTGGCAGCTCCAGAGCACTCCGTGGCCTCCAGCAGCAGCAGCAGCAGCTTCCCCAAATCCTCCTCTGGAACCCCCACAGGCCCATCCTGGGGAGTGTTTTTATTCCCCCAGAAAAGCAGGAATGCCCTGCTGGAGCAAACACCACAACTGAAGCCTTTTTGATGCTTTTCGAGCCATAAACCGCCAAGCCCGTAACAGCCGGAGAGTTTCCTTCGCTCTGGCTCAGTTTGTACACCCCTAAATCAATATATTATTGGCTGCTTTGTGACTTGATTTAAGTGCCAGAATGGAATATTTGCAGTCAATCTGCTTTGGTGTGATGAGGGTTAGAACAGAAATCTGGATTTTTAACCTTCTCCCTCCAACAGAACACTGAGAACTGCTCCAGCATCTGGAATTTGAGAGCAGAAACACCACGTTTCTCCAGAGAACCTGCATTATCCAAGCAGTGTCCTGCCAAGAAAGAGCCAAGAGGCCCATCTTGGTGCTGTTTTAGCAGCATCTGGGACCTAGAGATAATAATGATAAACCACAAATAACACTCTCTCAGACTGTTGTGTGTAGTTGTAGAATTGTTTCCAAATTCCACAAAGGGCAAATTTCAGCTTCCAGCTGGAAAACCACCCCATTCTGCAGCACATTTATTTGGCGTACATTTGCCAGCTCTGTGAAGGCAAACAGAGTGAATTCTCGTCATAACTTCACAGAAACGGGCATTTATAAGCAGTTCTGCTTTCCAGCCACACCACAAAGTCCAGGGCAGTTTAACCCACCCAACCTGCCTCTCATAAAGCCCTGAGTCAAGCTTGGTTAGGCCAACACAACCACGACTCACTGGAGCACGTCAGCTTAAATATATTCCCTTCTCCAGCTTCCGCTGCTCCTGATTCACCAAAACAGCTCCTTCTGCCCCAAAAGCTGCTCTGCTCTCAGCACTTTATCTGCCCAGACAGCACAGGGAGAGAAGCACATTTCACAAGGTTTGGGTGGCACAGAATTCCAGCCCATGCCATCAGGTTTGTTCCTCACTGCTGGATTTTAGGCACCACATTAAAGTCACCTTCAGGGTGATGCAGATTTTCTGTACCAGCTCCAGGACCAATCTGCCGGCTCTTCCTCCCGCTTTCATTAGCAGTGTAGGTGTTTGCACTGAGATGTTATTTATATCTGGGGATGATTTCACAGCTCCCTCTCTTACCCAGATCTGTTTTCCTTTTATTTTGGGGGAAACCCTCCCCCCAATTCCCTCACTCAGCAGAAAGTATTTGCATCTCCTTTTCTCCCCAGCTCAGCTCCCCTGGCTACACTTTTCACCAACAGGAAGAGACGAGTCACTCTTGAGAGGAAAAAAAAAAAAGCAGAACTAAAGCTGAGCTACAAGGAAGGGAAAATTTACATCTGAAAGCAAAAGTGCTTTTGGGGAGGGGAAAAAAATTGTGTTTGTGGAGTTTCAAAGCCCTGTTTTCTTCCCCAGACAGCTCCTTGACACTTCAAAAGCACCTCCAGCACCACGTGGCAAAGGAGAACAGGCCAAGAGCTGCCTCAGCATAAAGTTATTTTTCAGTGCAAGCGAGAGGAAAAGCTCCCTCACCTGGCACGAAGTACCCTCGGGCTGGCAAACGCCCAGCCGGGCCGTGGCACAGCCCAGTGGGCACTGCAGGAGTGTAATTCCCACCCAAAATGCAGCTGCTCCCTGAATTTCCAGTTCTGCTCTGGGTCAAAGCTGAGCTCAGTGTGAGCCCCCAAAGCCAGCCCAGCCTGGGGAAGGAGCTGCTCCAGCTCTTGATGTTCCACCTGCCAAACTGCACAAGCTGTTGTGAAATGAGCTGTTTCACCAGATTTCAAGGCCAGCAAACACCCCTTTCCTGTGTCACAGAGCAGGGATGCAGCACTGACCGGGCCAGCCTACGTGGGCTCACAGGAACAGACCGTGCTCTGCATCCCCCACCTCCGCCGGGAAGAGCTGGAATAAAGCTGGAAATGCTGAGCCGTTCCCAGCTTTTTGGGGTGGGACACATTCCCTTTCCCAGCGTGTGCACACACAGGAGCAGTTTCTAATATTTGCCATTCAGGTGAAAAACTTTCGCAGGGCACAAAAAAAAGTTTTCCAGTGCCTTCTGAGGTAACAGAGAGGGAGAAAAGCCTTGGAATGCATCCCAAGACTCCTGTAATTCCAAACCAGGCTCAGACTGCTCTCTTGGGCCAGCTCAGGAGGGTTCAGAGCATTGGGAACAAAGGACAGGCCCTGGCTTTTATGGAGCCCCTCTCAGCAGGGACACAGCTCAGGACACAGACCTGCCAGGGCTCAGCTGGGACGGGTCTAACTAAGCTGGGTTTGCCCAAACCAGCCCTGCTGGCTCAAACTGCAGCGCTCTGGAGCTCAGAGCCTTGTCCTGCCCCAAGCCTGGCACATCCAGCCATGGCCTGAGTGGCACCTCGGGGTCAGGGCTTGGCGAGCAACGCTGGCATGGGCACGAAGGGCAAACAGGGCAGAGCTGCACCTGCCATACCTGCCAAGCCAGGCCTTACACTCGGGCCTTGTGAGGCAGAGCTCAGGGCAGCAGGGCCCTCCCAGCTGGGTTTGTCACTCCTGCCCCACACGGCTGGGTGGGCATGGGGAGCTGCTGCCTCACCCACCCACACCAGTGCCAAGGTGTCACGGAGTGACAACACCCACCTCAAACTGGTGCCAACTGCCATGAGGTGACACTCCCCATCCCAAACCAGTGCCAGCTGCCATGAGGTGATACCAACCACCCCAAACCAGTGCTGGCTGCCATGAGGTGACAACGCACCCCACCCAAAACCAGTGCCAAGGTGTCAAGAGGTGACAACACCCATCCAAAACCAGTGCCAGCTGCCACGAGGTGATACCAACCACCCCAAACCAGTGTCAGCTGCCATGAGGTAACACCTCTCACCCAAAATCAGCACCAGCTGCCACGAGGTGACAACACCCACCCCAAACCAGTGCCAGGTGCCACAGGGTGCCACCAAGACCCCAGGAGTTGCAGGAGTGCCCAGCTCACCTGCTCTGTCGCTGTTGGGCAGTAACACACCAGTATGAGCGTGGTGAATATATTGATTAACAGTCCGACGATGGTGATGAGGTTGGGCGCGATCCAGGCGGGGACCCTCCCCACCAGCCATTCCCAGTAGCCCTGCATGAGGGGCTCAAGCAGGGAGCGTCCTGCACTCTGGTACTTGTGCTCCTCCAGCCTCTTGAGCTGGTGCTTTGTCAGGGGCGGCGTGGGCAGCTGCACCAGTTTGCTGAGCACACAACCCGCCGCGGGACCGTGGCCGCAGCCCGAGGGGGCCTCCACGTGGGACTCCCCACATCGCCTCTTGATGCTCCGGTGCCCACTCATGGGTTGGGCTGGCCTAGAGGGTGTCGTTTGGCAGGCGGATGTTCTGGAGAACCATAAGATCCTGCAATGGAAAGGAGGGAGAGAGACTTGTCAGTGAAAGGGTCTTTCCCTCAGGGCAGTGGGCACAGCACTCAAGGAGCATTTGGATGATCTTTTGGAAGACAGGGAGTGACTCCGGGATGGGCCTGTGCAGGGCCAAGGGTTGGACTGGACGATCCCTGTGGGTCCCTCCCAGCTCAGCACATTCTGTGTGTGACACTCAAGCACACAAAGGAGATTTCAGGGTATCGAAAGTTTGTAGGTGTTGGTCTAAGGGGCCACCAGCAAACCAGGATGATTTTATGGAGTCACTCCCTTGAAAAAGCAAGTTATGTGGATGATTGCTGAGGGAAATACAAGAAATGAGCGTTCCCAATGCAGCTGTAAAATACTGAGCTACACTTCTACCTTCCTTGCTCCTTTCTGGAGCAAATACTCTGCAGCCACCAGCCAGAATTTGTATTTATACTTATAGACACATCTATGATTCCTACTGTCACCAGCTTTCTGTGTTTCCATTAAGAAAGGTTGGAATAAACCAGATAATACAGGGCAGCAGCATCCTTATGTCTCTGGGTGGACCCTTGGAAGTGCCCAGGGCCCCTGAGCATCTAAAATAAGATTTAGCACTTCCAGAAACTCTTCCCAGAGCAGTCCCAGGCTGAGGCGCTGCCAGTCCCTCCCAGCAGAGCCAGTGACACCACTCGGGTTATCAGCTGAGGCCTCCAAGTTTATCCCAACTCATCCAAATACCCACAAAGTCTGAAGATAAATCGGTTTGGAGCAGCTCTGTCTCCTTGGTGATGCTGAAAAACCACCTAAAAGCAGTCAGAAGGCTTTTTTTAGATTTATGTTCCTTATTTCTGCTCTCCTGTAGCTTTTTTTGTCCCCAGATTTAACCCAGGTGAGGTGGAAGTTCATTGTCTGTCCAGCCTTCAAGAAACATGCAGGGGCTGGAGACCTTTAGCTGCTCAAACACAGCTCCCTCTCTTATCCATGTCTTTTTCCCTTTATTTTTAATTTTATTTTTTTTAAAGAAAAGAAAAAAACAGGGTCAAAACCAGCTTTTCCAGCACAAACAAGGCCCCTCAGAATGTTGAAAACAGGTGACCAGAAGCATGGAACTCTCCATAGGAAGCAGAGGAGAAACAGGAGAGAAAGGAGACTGAAAATAAGAGTTTGCTGTTTATCTACAGGACACAGAGAGGGGAAAAAGGAAAAAAACCTGGCTGAGGTGTAGGGAGCTCTGAATCCACACACAGGGAGGCAAAACAAGCTGTGGAGGAGCACAGGGAGCTCTAAATGCACACACGGGGAGGGAAAAGAGGCTGTGGAAAAGGAGAGAGCTTTGAATCTACACTCAGGGAGGGAAACAAGAGGTGGGAGAGGAAAGAGATTTAAATCCCCACAGATGTGAGGATAAAAAGCTGTGGAAGGGGACAGGGAGCTCTAAATGCACATATAGGGGGGGAAAATAAGAGGTGGGAGAGGACAAGGAACTCTAAATACATACACAGGGAGGGAAAAGAAACTGCGGAGGAGCACAGGGAGCTCTAAATGCACACACAGGTGAGGAAAACAAGCTGTGGAAATCAAAGGTCAGCACTTGTCTAAGCACAGGAGCTGTCACAGCCCCTCCACACCCTCTCCAAGGCAAATTCCAGCAGTGAAAAGCCACCTCGGTGGGAGGAGAGGAGAAAGCAAGGCCTGGGGAGGGATTTAATCACCAAGAGACCCCCACACACCCCACACACCCCCGGGGGTCGCCGAGCACAAAAACCAGCCCAAACGCCACGGAAATGAGCCCAAACTGCCCCCAAAACGGGCCCAAACTCCCCCCAAAAACCCGTGAGGGGCTCGCTGAGGGGAACCCCCCCTGGCACGGAGCAGAGCCCCGCAGGGCCCGGCCGGGGCTGCGGGCCCGGCCCGGCGCCCCCAGAGCCCCCCGAACC
>VWZF01001889.1:23111-42586 GCA_013396755.1 Sclerurus mexicanus | reverse complement strand
CCCCCTTGTTTCCAGTCCCCATCCCGCCTGGGGGTCCCCACGGAGCCCCATTGTCCCTTCCCCTCTCTGCCCTCCCCACACTCTCTCTGCCTCCTCTCCAAACCTTCCCTCCATCCTTTTTCCCTGTCTCTGTCCCCCCTCCCAGCACCCCCTGAGACCCTTCAGTGCCCCCCATTCCCAGCTGTGCCCTGGGAATCCCTCCCTGGAGGACTCGGGTGATTCCAGCTGCTCTCTGGGGTGGGTGGGACTGGCAGGTTCCTGGGATCATCCCTGGGATGAGCTCTGGGATCACCTGGAGTGCCGGGTGTCCCACCAGGCCTGGGGACATCCCTGTGTCCCTGTCCTGTGCCTGGCACTGCCTGGGCAGACTCCAGGCTGGGAACAGGGACATGGAGACCCCCTGGAAGTTGCCCCCCTGTATCCAAAACGTTTCATGGCAACTTTTTTGGAGTGTGTACCGAGAAAACACTCAGACTGAGTCCCTTGTCATTGTCCTGCGGTGGGGACAGCAGAGGTGACAGTTCCTGCTCTCCTGGTTCCATGGTTTGGGATCAGTGACCTTTACCCACTGCTTATCAGTGTGACCTGACGGGCACTCGTGCACAGAGTGCTCTGTCCTTGTTCCCTCCTCCCTGGCTGCTGGAATATTTGCTGGAGAGACACAGGAGTGCCCTTTATCCCCACCTGTCTCCTGAGGGAGCAGGGCTAGGGGCAGGTTGACAATCAGCAGGAATGCAGGAATTTCCCTTTTCCCCACATGCTTCAGCCATCCTTTCAGCTTTATCATTCCAGGGATTATGAACTTCCCTCCCCTAATGGCTTTGCCCACTTTTCACTTCCATTTGGAGTTCCTGTGCCATGTGCTCCAGCCTGTGCAGGCTGGATTGGGAGAACACCTCTGAGAGTCAAAATTCCTTTGCTTTTCAAACACTTTGTTCACTTCAACGATGGAAATACTCCGTGATACTCAACATGGAGCTTAATAAAACCCCTTAGGACACCAAAGTGCCTGGAGAGCAGGAAAAATGTTTAAGAAAATCAGAATTATGTGGAAAATCAAGGCTGATTTGGCAGAGGAGCTTGTGACAAAACAAGGAGGTTGAGGTGTCTTCCTTCAGGGCAGGATGAGGTGGTAATAATTATTTCTTCCAGAACTTTCTAGCTAGCACATGAGAAGGCAATTCCCTCCTGCCTCCTGGTGCTTGGAGGTGCCTCCTTCTGTTCCCAAGTGCCCCAGCCCCTTTGCACCCCTATGGCACCAGAGTCCCAAATCCATGTGAAAAAAAAAGCCAGGAGTTGTGGGCTCTCTCATGGAATGGACAGCATGGGTCTATGTCCAAGGCCAACTGTGGGAGGGTCAACGAGGCCATGGCAGATCCTTCTCTTGGGTCACCACAACCCCATGGAATGCTCCAGGCTGGGGGAGAGGGGCTGGAGAGCTGGGGGAGGACCTGGGGGTGCTGGAGACAGTGGCTGGACATGAGCCCAGGTGGGCAGGAGACCAGTGGCACCTGGCTTGGGTAAGGAATAGCATGTCCCTCTGTGGTGGCACTGCTGGGGTCACACCTCCTGTCCTGGGGCACTGCTGGGACCCTCAGGACAAGACATGGAGGGGCTGGAGCGTGTCCAGGGAAGGGGTTGGAGCAGCAGGAGGGGCTGAGGGAGCTGAGGGGGCTGAGCCTGGAGAACAGGAGGCTCAGGGGGGACCTTCTCCCTCTCCAGGATTCCCTGACAGGAGGGTGGGATAAGTGGGCATCGGGCTCTGCTCCCAGGGAACAGGGACAGGAGGAGAGGGAACGGCCTCAGGCTGGGCCAGGGCAGGGGCAGGGGGGACACCAGGAGGGATTTCCTCATGGAAAGGGTGGTCAGGCCTTGGAAGGGGCTGCCCAGGGAGGTTTGGAGTCCCCATCCCTGGAAGTGTTCAGAAAACCTGTGAACGTGGCACCTGGGGACATGGGTTTGGTGACCGTGACAGTGCTGAGGGAACTTGGTGACCTCAGAGCTATTTTCCAACCTCAATGATTCCATAATTCTGTGAAATCCAGGTTGCTCCAGCACCACCCTGTTGCCCACTCTCCATGTGACTTGTCCTGCTCCTGAGGTGACAGCAGCCACCACAGGCACTGCTTTAATTGCACCAGAACAGCTGCATTCCTTGGTTTTCTTGCAAGCTTCTCTCTTCCAGTTAAACCTGTGGCCAGACCACTCTATAAAGCAAACAGTCTTTAAACACCCATTTTTCTGCACCTCTCCCACCCCAGCACACACAGGCTTCGCTCCTCAAACCTCTTGGAACACAGGAAGAACATCCTGTGGAGGCCAGCAGTGCAATGCCATGTCCAGTCAGCAGCAATGACCAACAGAAGGTGCTCACAAGGATAGAACAGGTGAGTAAGAGCTACACAAGTGCCTCACACCTCGATTGTTTTCCTTCCTCTCTCAGAGATTCAGGAAAATGAAGGGGAGAAGTGAAGCCTCAGCACAAAGATGACCTTGGATTCCCCTTAAGTGACATTTCCTTTGATGTCCTTGTTCCCAGGTATGTGGAATGTGCTTGGTTTGGTTGCAGGGAGGAAGCTGAGCTCAGAAATAGAATTAAGGCACTGGGAACATTTAAATGTCAAAGGAAAAGGATGATCTAAACATCAGAGTTTATGAGTGCTTGCAAGTGGGAATTCCATGCCCAGGAATGTAACATCTATTAAAAAAATGTCATGTGAAATCTGCATTTCTCTTTCCAATTCCCAATTAATGCAAGAGGTGGATTGTGAAATTATGTTCATTATTGGTTTTACTTAGTACAGTCTTGAATTCAACACCAGAGGGCAAACTTTCCATTTGACTTAAAAGTGGGCAAGAAATCAAGCCAGAATTCTGTCACTCTGTTCTTACTCACTCCATCTCCTGACGGGCACGTTTTCCTGCTGCCAAAGAGCTTCTCACCAGCAGCTGAACCTCCAGTTTTCCAGGGATTAATTGCACAGTCTAATCAGGGGTTACCCCCAGGACCGTGTCTGAGCTCTGGTCCTGTCTGAAGGGCTGAGGGTGGGGCTGTCAGAGCTTTCCTGCAGCTCCCCAGCTGTTCCTGCTGGCAGGAGCTGGCACAGAGCAGTGCCAGGGGCTCTGGGACTGTCACACGTGCCTCAGTGAGGCTCAGAGCAGTTCATCACCTCTCATCTGTCCTCAGATTCCCCCACTTTTCTTTCAACTTCTTTTTCCTTCTCTTTTTCTTTTTTGGTGCCTCCTGTTCTTTCCTTTTCTCCTCCTTCCTTTCAGCCTCTCACACTCCAGGCCATGTCCCCTGAACCCCTCAGTGCTGCTCCCTCCTCATCTGCCTCAGTGTTATTTTCCAACGTGTGGATCTTTGCCTGGCTGCCCTTGGATCTGATCTGTTTACTATTTGCTTTTCACCTTTGTCCTCTTTCATATTCCATTTAGTCTTCAGTTTTAACTACACTGAAAACTCTTCTCTCTTCCCTTTCCCTCCTCCCCTCTCCCCTCCCCTCATCTCTTCCCCAAACCTTCCCACCAGTGACCATCAGGAAACCCTTCTTCCCTGGGCATCACATCTTGTAGCACCTCCACCCTTGGGAGACACTCAACATCCGTCCTGCAGAACTGGCTCTGGTGGCCCTGCTTGAGCAGGGGGTGGCCCAGGTGACATCCAGGGCTGCTGAAATCAGCTCTGCTTCACTTTGAAGCCAATAAAAGAGTTCAAGAGCAGGGAGGAGTCCCTGTGTGAGCTCAGCAGGGTGGCACAGCTACACCTCCCAGAAGGGATTTGCTGCCAGCCTGGGATCTGGGCCAACCTGAGGATGGATCCGGCATTTCCCTCCCTGCACAGGGGCCTTTTCCTCCCCTTTGTAAAGCAGCAGCTCAGTGAGTAACCCTGGAGTCTGAGGGCTGTGCTGGTGGCACTCAGCTGGCAGCTCACCCAGGTGATGCCAGGCTGGGTGGGGCAGCCTGTGCTGCTGGGAGGTGTCCCTGTCCATGGCAGGGGGTGGTACTGGGTGATCTTCATGTCCCTCCCAGCCCAAACCCTTCTGGTCCTGCAGCCTGGCAGGGAGTACATTTAGGGCATTTCCTCCCTGCCTGCCCAGCTGGTTGTTGGTGACTTGGAGGTTCCATCAGGGCCACCATCAGTCAGTGTCACACCCTCTGTCACCTCCCTGGTGCTGTCACAGCACAAGGACAAGAGGGAAATGGGCTCAGCTGGTCACAGTGACCCACCTGGCCTCGTTGTGGCAGCCCCA
Organism: Sclerurus mexicanus; assembly: GCA_013396755.1. Lineage (NCBI taxonomy): Eukaryota > Metazoa > Chordata > Aves > Passeriformes > Furnariidae > Sclerurus > Sclerurus mexicanus. Next base: position 38,333 of record VWZF01001889.1, on the reverse strand, counting down.
AATGGGAGCTGTGGTGTGAAGTGACCCTGCTGGTTCCTAAAAGGATCCTCTGGGAATTGCAGAATGACCATTTGGGGGTTAATTCTGCTGGTTTGTGGGGCTTTCTGTGCCGTGACATTTGCAGGGCAGGACTGAGAGCAATGTCAAAGTGCTGCAGGGGCAGCAAAACCTCGGAGAGGGCTTTGTGAGCCCCCCAGGAATCCTGGGGAAGCTCTGAGAGCCTCAGGGAACCTTTGGGAATCTCAGGAAATCTCACTAAACCTTTGAGAAAGCTTAGTAAACATTGGAGAAATCCCAGTAAACATTGGAGAAATCCTAGTAAAGCTTTGAGAACCCCAGGATACCTTTGGGAATCTCAGGAAAGTTTTGGGAACACTCATTAAACATTTGAGAAATTCCAGTAAATACTGGAGAAATCCTAGTAAACCTTTGGGAATCTCAGTAAGCTTTTGGGAACCCCCACTAAGCCTTTGAGAAATCTTAGTAAGCATTTGAGAACTCTTAGTAAATACTGGAGAAATTCTAGTAAACACTGGAGAAATCTTAGTAAACCTTTGGGAATCTCTGGAAGCCTTTGGGAATCTCAGGAAACCTGTGGGAATCTCAGGAAACCTTTGAGAACTCTCAGTAAACCCTTGGGAAATCCTACTAAACCTTTGGGAACTCTCAGTAAACCTTTGAGAATCTCAGTAAAACTTTAACACCTCTTAGTAAACGCTTGAAAACTCTCGGTAAGGCTTTGAAAACTCTTAGTAAACCTTTAAAAGTCTCAGCAAACCTTTAAAAATTCTTCGTAAAGCTTTGAGAATCTCGGTAAAGATTTGAGAACTCTCAGTAAACCTTTGAGAACTCGTAGTAAACCCTTAGGAAATCTTGGTAAAGCTTTGGGAATCTCAGTAAACCTTTGAGAAATTCTATTAAACCTTTGAGAATCTCAGCAAACCTTTGAGAACTCTTAGTCAACCCTTCAGAACTCTCACTAAAGGTTTGAAAACTCTCAGTAAACCTTTGAGAATCTCAGCAAACCTTTGAGAACTCTTAGTCAACCCTTCAGAACTCTCACTAAAGGTTTGAAAACTCTCAGTAAACCTTTGAGAATCTCAACAAACCCTTGAGAACTCTCAATAAACCTTCAAGAATCTCCCAAAACCCTCAAGAACTCCCAGTAAACCCTTTAAGAACTCCCAGTAAACCCTTGAGCAACATCCCAAAACCTTCAAGAACTCGCATTAAACTCTTAAGGAATCTCCCAGAACCCTCAAGAACTCCCAGTAAACCCTTAGGAAATCTCCCAAAAACCTCAAGAACTCCCNCCTTAAGGAATCTCCCAAAACCCTCAAAAACTCCCAGTAAATCCTTAAGGAATCTCCCAAAACCCTCAAGAACTCCCAGTAAACCCTTAAGGAATCTCCCAAAACCCTCAAGAACTCCCAGTAAACCCTAGAGCAACATCCCAAAACCCTCAAGAACTCCCAGTAAACCCTTGACCAACGCCCCCAGCCCCTCCGTCCCCCCCTAACTGTGGTGCCCCCCCAGCCGCGCCGTGCCGTGCCCGTGCCCGCCGTGAGGAGGTGGCACAGCCGTGCCATGTGGTGGTTCCAGCAGGGCCTCTCCATCCTGCCCGTGGCCCTGGTGCTCTGCTCGGCCACGGCCTTCGTCGTGCCCTACGTCACGGCCGTGCTGCTGCGCCATGTGGACCCCCTGGTGCCCTACATCAGGTCAGTGGTGCCAGCTGGGATGGGCACCGAGCCCTGGGAATGCCACCCTGCTCCGGGGTGGGCACTGGAGTTGGGAAGGGATCCTTCCTGGAGCGTGGGGAGAGGGGCTGGCACGGGGTTCCCAGAGGATGCCCCATGGCAAAGGTGAACCCGGGGCAAGCTGGCACAGCGGGGGCGAGATGGGTGCTGTGATGGGTGAGCTCGAAAATCCCTGGAGCCAGAACATTCCGTAATCCTGGAACTTGTGTGTGGAGCTGTTTGGTCTTGTGCAGAACTCTCCCCTGTAAGCTCTGAGCTTGGGAGTGCTGGGCTGGGATCCACCCTGGAATTCCCATTCCCAACCTGCTCCCAGTGCCAGGCTGTCCATGCAGCCCGAGCTCTGCTCCGCCACTTCTCCAGCCTCTTGGCTTCTCCTGCTTTTCCCAGTTATTCACCTTTCCTGGAATCAGGATCCGGATAAAAGGACCGGTTACCCCCAAATTCCTTATCTTGTGGTGCCTTTGGAGCCTGGATCAATGAACAGGGGTTGGAAGGGTTGGTGTGGATAGAGGCAATATAGGAATATTTGACATATAATGTAGATATTTTCATAGAGATAATAGAGGTATTTTAGTGTGGATAGAGGTAATATGGGTATTTCTGATAGAGATAATATAGATGGTTTTGATATAGATGATGTATTTTTGATAGAGATAATATAGACATTATTTATATAAAATAGATATGTTTGTACAGATTTTTTGATAGAGATAATATAGATATTTCAGTATAGAGATAATATAGATATTTTTATATAGATAATATGGTTATTTTTTATAGAGATAAAATAGATATTTCAGTATAGATAGAGATAATATAGGTAGTTTTATCATAGATATAGATAGTGTAGATATGGGTAATATAGATAGATACAGGTATGTTTAGTATAAACAATATGGATTTTTAGCACAACTATAGGTAATATGAATTTCCAGTATCGATAGAGATAATATAGACATTTTAGTATAGACATAGATAATACAGATGTTGAAGCATACCTATAGGTAATATGGGGGATTGTATAGGTATTGATAATATGAATTTGTACTATGGATAGAGATAATATGGATATTTTAGTATTGATATAAATAATACAGATTTTTTAGCGTAACTATAGATAACAGAGTTTTGTACAGGTATAGATAATATACATTTTTAGTATAGATAGAGATAATATGGATATTTTTAGTATAGATAATATAGCTATAGATAATACAGATATTTTTAATAGAACCATAATATAGCCATACATAATATAGATATTTTAGTATAGATATAATATAGCCATAGATAATATAGATATTTTAGCATAGCTATAGAAAATATAAATATTTTTAGTATAGATAAAATAACTATAGATAATATAGTAATATTTAGTGTAATATAATATAGCCATAGATAATATAGATATTTTAGTATAATAAAATAACTATAGATAAGATAGCTATTTCTAGTATATCTATAATATGGCCATAGGTCACACAGCTATTCTATAGCACAGCCATAGGTCACACAGCTGTTCTATAGCACAGCCATAGGTCACACAGCTGTTCCATAGCACAGCCATAGGTCACACAGCTGTTCCATAGCACAGCCATAGGTCACACAGCTATTCCATAGCACAGCCATAGGTCACACAGCTATTCCATAGCAGACCCAGTCACCAGGCCAGCACAGGGGGCTGTTCTCACCCCGCTGTTCCCATTGCCATTCCCAGTGACACGGGCACCATCCCCCCGGAGCGCTGCTTGTTTGGGATCCTGCTGAACGTCTCCGCCTTGCTGGGTGAGTTGGGAACGCTGTCCCAGCTGGGAGCAGCCTGCAGTTCCCACAGCTCCAAATGCTCCACCGTGCCCCCAGCCAGGTCAGGGAGCAGCCCCGAATTCCCAGCCCAAACTCAAACCCTGAGCAGCAAATCCCAGCGTTCCTCAGCGCTTTAGAGGGAATTGTGTGCGTGGGAACTGCACATTCCACAGGGGGGAAATGCCTTAAAAACCCTAAAATTGCATTAAAAATGCAAATTCCAGGCAGTCCCTTCACTGCGAGGGGACAAAACACAGTGGGAGGGTTTGAAATGGAAAAGATCGGGAAAATCCAAGAATTCCACATATTTGCTGGTCTAGTATGGCAGCTTTCCCTTCCAGCCTCTCCCCTTCCCTGTTCCAGTGAGCCAGAAAAACCTCCCTGTGTGTGTCCCTGAGCCTCTTCCCAATGGGAAAAGGACACTCGGGAATGCCGCTGTTGTCCTTGGCAGGGGTGGCCACAGTGTTTGTGCACTACAAATACGTGTGTGTCCTGAATCCAGAGAATCCCGGGATCCTCCGGCTCAACAGGCTCGGCCTGGCCCTGGGATGGAGCAGCTGCTTCGGGCTCTGCATCATTGCAAACTTCCAGGTGGGAGCTTTTGCTGCCCCTCTCCCGAGATCCCTGACTTTTCATGGCAAACTGGGAGGGGTTTGTGTCGAATTCCCAACAGAAAAGTGGTGAAAAGATGTAGGGAATTCTTTAGGTATTCCTTGTTTGCTCTGGGCATTGTGGGCAGCTGTTTGTAAAGGTCGGTGACACCCCAGGGTTTGCAGGAGGCACAGCTGGATCTGCCTCTGGAGGGGGAAAGTTCAAATCCAGAGGGAAAGCCCAAAATCCAAATGGAAAGCCCAGGGTCCAGATGGGAAGTTGTGTTTTGACTCAGTTCAATCACGTTCCAAGGAGTAAATAATTCTCACAAGTGGCAACAAATCCCAACAAAACCACCCTGAAAATCCTGCCCTTTTGGGTGCCTTTTCCTTCCAAACTGCTCAATCCCTGGAAATTCTCCCAAGATGAACCAGTTTCTGAATTCCTCCGTCCCAAAATCTTTTTCCCCCTGCCACTCCCCAAAATGACATTTCCACTTCCCCCACCCTGCTCTGCACCACTGGCTGTTTCTTGTCAGACAGTTCTGTAATTGCCACCCTCATTAAGTTAATTACCTGATGGATAATTCCCAGTGTCACCTGGAATTCCTGCTGGATTAGGGACAGGGAAAAGCTTTCCAAGTGCTCTTAAAACCTCATCTTTTAGGTTATTTTTCCTTTTGGAAGCCTCAATTTTTCACTCTTTTTGGAGCCCTCAGAGGTCACAACTCTGGAGAAAATCCTCCAGGAATTCCCTGCACTCGGGAGAGGGTTTGTTGCCCTCCTGTGGATTTTGGGATATTCCAGAGCCAGGAGGTGCATGTTAATTTGATAATTAATTTGGGGAACGGCCCATCTCGAGCAGGACAAAGTGATGCCCTGCTCTTCCCACTGCTTGGGGCCACTCCAGAGGCAAAAGGAGCTGAAATCCTTGGAATCCACGCTGGATATCCCAAAACAGAGAAATTCCTTTTGGTGGCAGCTCAGCACAGGATTTTGGGGATTTTCCCTCCTTAACTGGAGATTCCCATGTGGATGCAGCACCTCAAATTCAGTCATGCACAGAAGGTGCCCAAGGAAAGGGTTTTCCAGGAAAAAATCCAGGGAATGTCATGTTTTGGGGCAGAAAGGATCTCCTGCACATCAGGGTGTCCGACAGGGAAGAGGAGACTTTATTCCCTGTCCCAGGATCCTCTGCTGAGCTGGGAATGAGGGGAAGGCACTGGACACGTCTCAGGCGTGCATTTTAATAACAATAATAATACTCTAATAATAAATTTTGGGTTGGGTGGGGGGTTTTCAGTACCTTTAATGCTCCCTGAGTGGGTTTAAGTGTTGCCACTCGATCCCACCTCGTTCCCTCAGAGCATTCCAAGATAATTTGGCAACCAGTCCTCACTCAGGGCGGAGTCATTTGGAGAAATGCAAACCTTACTTTTACATCCCATTTTGGATGCTGGGATTGTTTATCCCACCTTCCTGAATTACCTAGATGCGGATCCCTGGGACAGAAGTGCTGTTGTCACTTCCACGGAATCCCATGGATTCCCAGGATGGGATTCCCCGCCCCCCTTCCCGTGCTTCTGCCCACTATCCACGACGGGCAGAAATTCCATGAAATCCCACCAAATCCTTCAGGTACACCTCGGACCTGGAGCTGCCCAATTCCGGGGGGCTGGAAATTTGCATTCCGAGCCAAACCTGCCGAGCACCCGCACGTTCCGGGGGTGGGGAGGGAAGACGAGAACCATCCCACGCTGTGTTTCCTTTTCCCAGAAATGCGTCCTGTACTCCGTCCACGTGCTGGGAGCGAGCGTCACCTTCGGCACGGGCGCGCTGTACATGCTGGCCCAGACCGCGCTGTCCTTCCAGGCCCAGCCCCGCCGTGCCCGGCCGCGCCTCGCCCTGCTGCTCTGGGCCGGCTGCAGCGGCGGCAGCAGTATCCTTGGTGGGAATGTGTGCATTCCGGCTGGGAATGTGTGTGCATCCCGGCTGGGAATGTGTGTGTGCGCTCCTGGCCCTGCTGCTCTGGGCCGGCTGCAGCGGCGGCAGCAGTATCCTTGGTGGGAATGTGTGCATTCCGGCTGGGAATGTGTGTGCATCCCGGCTGGGAATGTGTGTGTGCGCTCCTGGCCCTGCTGCTCTGGGCCGGCTGCAGCGGCGGCAGCAGTATCCTTGGTGGGAATGTGTGCATTCCGGCTGGGAATGTGTGTGCATCCCGGCTGGGAATGTGTGTGTGCGCTCCTGGCCCTGCTGCTCTGGGCCGGCTGCAGCGGCGGCAGCAGTATCCTTGGTGGGAATGTGTGCATTCCGGCTGGGAATGTGTGTGCATCCCGGCTGGGAATGTGTGTGTGCGCTCCNTGTGTACAGTCCAGATGGGAATGTGTATGTACAGTCCAGATGGGAATGCATGTACTGCATCCCAGCTGGGAATGTGTGTGCATCCCGGCTGGGAATGTGTGTGTGCGCTCCTGGCCCTGCTGCTCTGGGCCGGCTGCAGCGGCGGCAGCAGTATCCTTGGTGGGAATGTGTGCATTCCAGCTGGGAATGTGTGTGCATCCCAGCTGGGAATGTGTGTGTACAGTCCAGATGGGAATGCATGTACTGCATCCCAGCTGGGAATGTGTGTGCATCCCGGCTGGGAATGTGTGTGTACAGTCCAGATGGGAATGTGTATGTACAGTCCAGATGGGAATGCATGTACTGCATTTCAGCTGGGAATGTGTGTGCATTCCAGCTGGGAATGTGTGTACAGTCCAGATGGGAATGCATGTACTGCATCCCAGCTGGGAATGTGTCTGCTGCAGGCAAGATGGGAATATACAGCTGGGAGTGTGCTGGATTCTCTATTCCAAGATGGGAATATACAGCTGGGAGTGTGCTGGATTCTCTATTCCAAGATGGGAATATACAGCTGGGAGTGTGCTGGATTCTCTATTCCAAGATGGGAATATACAGCTGGGAGTGTGCTGGATTCTCTATTCCAAGATGGGAATATACAGCTGGGAGTGTGCTGGATTCTCTATTCCAAGATGGGAATATACAGCTGGGAGTGTGCTGGATTCTCTATTCCAAGATGGGAATATACAGCTGGGAGTGTGCTGGATTCTCTATTCCAAGATGGGAATATACAGCTGGGAGTGTGCTGGATTCTCTATTCCAAGATGGGAATATACAGCTGGGAGTGTGCTGGATTCTCTATTCCAAGATGGGAATATACAGCTGGGAGTGTGCTGGATTCTCTATTCCAAGATGGGAATATACAGCTGGGAGTGTGCTGGATTCTCTATTCCAAGATGGGAATATACAGCTGGGAGTGTGCTGGATTCTCTATTCCAAGATGGGAATATACAGCTGGGAGTGTGCTGGATTCTCTATTCCAAGATGGGAATATACAGCTGGGAGTGTGCTGGATTCTCTATTCCAAGATGGGAATATACAGCTGGGAGTGTGCTGGATTCTCTATTCCAAGATGGGAATATACAGCTGGGAGTGTGCTGGATTCTCTATTCCAAGATGGGAATATACAGCTGGGAGTGTGCTGGATTCTCTATTCCAAGATGGGAATATACAGCTGGGAGTGTGCTGGATTCTCTATTCCAAGATGGGAATATACAGCTGGGAGTGTGCTGGATTCTCTATTCCAAGATGGGAATATACAGCTGGGAGTGTGCTGGATTCTCTATTCCAAGATGGGAATATACAGCTGGGAGTGTGCTGGATTCTCTATTCCAAGATGGGAATATACAGCTGGGAGTGTGCTGGATTCTCTATTCCAAGATGGGAATATACAGCTGGGAGTGTGCTGGATTCTCTATTCCAAGATGGGAATATACAGCTGGGAGTGTGCTGGATTCTCTATTCCAAGATGGGAATATACAGCTGGGAGTGTGCTGGATTCTCTATTCCAAGATGGGAATATACAGCTGGGAGTGTGCTGGATTCTCTATTCCAAGATGGGAATATACAGCTGGGAGTGTGCTGGATTCTCTATTCCAAGATGGGAATATACAGCTGGGAGTGTGCTGGATTCTCTATTCCAAGATGGGAATATACAGCTGGGAGTGTGCTGGATTCTCTATTCCAAGATGGGAATATACAGCTGGGAGTGTGCTGGATTCTCTATTCCAAGATGGGAATATACAGCTGGGAGTGTGCTGGATTCTCTATTCCAAGATGGGAATATACAGCTGGGAGTGTGCTGGATTCTCTATTCCAAGATGGGAATATACAGCTGGGAGTGTGCTGGATTCTCTATTCCAAGATGGGAATATACAGCTGGGAGTGTGCTGGATTCTCTATTCCAAGATGGGAATATACAGCTGGGAGTGTGCTGGATTCTCTATTCCAAGATGGGAATATACAGCTGGGAGTGTGCTGGATTCTCTATTCCAAGATGGGAATATACAGCTGGGAGTGTGCTGGATTCTATATTCCAAGATGGGAATATACAGCTGGGAGTGTGCTGGATTCCAGCTGGGAGTGTGCTGGATTCCAGCTGGGAGTGTTCTGGAGGCCACCTGAGAATGTGCAGCTGGGAGTGTGCTGTGTTCTAGATTCCAAGATGGGAATGTGCAGCTTGGAGTGTGCTGGAGTCCAGCTGGGAATGTGCAGTTTGGAATGTGCTGGATTCTGTGTTCTATCCCTGCCCAGGGAAGCCATTCCCACATGTCCATAGGTGCCAAACCCTCCCAGAAACAGAGGCCTTTTCCCTCTCCAGGTCATTGAACACTCAGGGAACTGAACCACAGCAATTCCTTCCTCATCCCAGTGGATCCAAACTAAGACTCAGTTCTGTGCCAGACAGGACAACTCTAAACCTTTGGAATTCACATTCCAAAGGCAGGAGTGCAAACCCTTTGCTTGAACACTGCTCTGAATCCAGGCCACTCTAATCCCACTTATTTCCAGGCTACCCTTTTCCCAGGGATGGAGCATCTCCCTGAGCTCCCATCAGTGGGTAACACGAAGGAATCAAGGTGGGATAGAGAGGAACAGGCTGGTTATCCATGGAAAAGTGAGAAGGGCCCTCACCTTGGGGCTTGGAAAGAGCCAGGGAATCATCCAGGACACCTGAAGAACTTCAGCTTGGAACAGGGAGGAGCCAAACTGGGGGAACTAAACTGGACCAAACTGGTCTGTTCCAAGTTAAGCTCCTCCTAGAGAAGGCAAAGCCCCAAACCTCAAGTTTGTGGAGGTTTTGAACCACTGTGGTCTAACCAAAATTATGGGAAAGTTGGAGAAATCCTGATGGGTGGGAGGAAGGGGAAAGAAAGGGAAGTTGTCCGGGGGTTTTGTGAATTACCAGCCAGAACAGAACAAGGGGAAGGCGGGATGAGGGAGAGAAATGGTTGGAACTGGTACTGGGGCACTGAGGGAACGTGGTTNAGGGAAGGGGTTGGAGCTGGGAAGGGGCTGGAGCAGCAGAAGGGACTGAGAGAGCTGGGGGGGCTCAGCCTGGAGAACAGGAGGCTCAGGGGGGACCTTCTCCCTCTCCAGGATTCCCTGGCAGGAGGGTGGGATGGGTGGGAGTCGGGCTCTGCTCCCAGGGAACAAGGACAGGAGGAGAGGGAACGGCCTCAGGCTGGGCCAGGAGAGGTTTAGCTTGGATATTAGGAAAAATTCCTGCCTGGAAAGGGTTGTAAAGCCCTGGGAGGGGCTGCCCACCGTGGAGGTTTGGAGTCCCCATCCCTGGAAGTGTCCAGAAAATGTGTGGATGTGGCACTTGGGGACAGGACACAGGTCAGGGGTGGCCTTGGCAGGGCTGGGGGACGGTTGGACTTGATCCCAGAGGGCTTTTCCCACCTGGGTGAGTTCCCTGGGTGAGATGTTGGAAAAGTGAGATTAAACTCTGGAGATCCAGGCCTGGGATTAAATGAGGAATCAGTGTGGGGTTTTCCTTGGCAGCTCTTTGAAATCCAAAGGAGTTTCAAATCTTGACTGAGAGGGAAGCAGCAAAGCCACCGACCCTCCGTGCTGCAGGTGACACAGAATTCCAAACTCTGACCCACAGGGCAGGATTTGAGGTGGTTGGGAAGCTGGAAAGCCACCAAAGAAAGAGGCCCAGACTCCTTCAGTGTGGCAATTCCTACAGTAAATATCCCAGTAAGGGCTCCCCGCTGATCCCAGCCCAAATGCTTCCATGAGGACGCTGTTGGGTCAGGGAGGAAGGAGCTCCCAGGGAACAAGGAGAATGGATTTAGGTCCAGATGAACCCCTTGATGTGACAGTGACAGTGACAGTGGGTTGGGAGCAGCTCCAGGGTGGAGGGCACGGTGTGAACAGCCCATGGAACATCAGGGCCCTCCCTCCCTCTGGAAGCTCCAGGTGACCTTGGCCATTCCTTGACCTCTCCCTGGCAGTGTTTGTGTCCTCGGTGCTGCTGGGCAGTGGCATCTACGGGCCCGGCCTGGTGCAGAAGCTGCACTGGCAGCCCCAGGAGAGGGTAAGTGCCTGAGGGGGGGACGGGGAGCAAACCCAGCTGGAGCTACTGGGACAGGGGGACCTTCCCATGGATCCACAGGCTAGGGTGGGACAGGAGAGACACCTGGGCCAGGTGAGGCACTGGGAGCTCCTGGGAATGGTGGAATGCCAAGGTGGGATGGGTGGGAAGGGACCTTAAAGCTCATCTCATTCCATGGGCAGGGACACCTTCCACAGCCCAGGGGCCTCCAAGTTTATCCAGCCTGGCCTTGGACCCTTCCAGGGATGGGGCATCCTCTGGGAATTCCATCCCAGCCCCTGCCCACCCTCACAGACAGCAATTCCTTCCCAATATCCCATCCACCCCTGCCCTCTGGCAGTGGGAAGCCATTCCCTGTGTCCTGTCCCTCCATGCCTTGTCCCAAGTCCCTCTCCAGCTCTCCTGGAGTCCCTTTAGGCTCTGGAAGGGGCTCTCAGGTGTCCCTGGAGCCTCCCCTTCTCCAGGGGAACATTCCCAGCTCTCCCAACCTGGTTCCACTCCTGGAATCCCAGGAGTGTTTGGGTTGGAAGGGATCTCAAAGCTCATCCAGTGCCATGGGCAGGGACACCTTCCACCATCCCAGGTTGCTCCAGCCTGGCCTTGGACATCCAGGGATGGGGAGCCCACGGCCCCTCTGGCTGCCTGTGCCAGATGTTCTGCTCCCACCAAACAGCTGCAGCTCCAGGTGTAACTTCCACCCAATCCCTGCTGCCCCAGGGAGGGCCCCCGAACCTGAGGGTTCCAGATCCACTGAGGAATTCTGCTCTCCACTGGGGATAATCATGGATGCAGGGGCTTGGATGTCCCAAGCCATCCTTGTGCAGCTTTTCCCGCTGATTTTCCCTCCGTGTATCCCAGGGCTACATCCCCCACATGATCAGCACCATCTCTGAGTGGTCCTTGGCCTTCTCCTTCCTCAGCTTCTTCCTCACCTACATCCAAGATTTCCAGGTAAAATGAAGTTCTCTGCCCTGCACAGCCTGGGCTGCCCCGGATTCCCGGGAATCAGGGAATGGCTGTGCTTGGAGCAGAGCTTTTATGGGATGCCATCCAGCTGGGAACCCAGCACGGAGCAGTGGCCAGGGCTGGAGGATCCACAGTGGGAGCAGCACTGAGGGAGGGACCCGCAGGGGGTCGTGCCTGCTGTGTTAGCAGGGCTGCAGCACCAGGCCGGCTCTCACTGGCTCACACTGGCTTAGATTGGCTCAAACTGGCTCTGACTGGCTTAGATTGGCTCAAACTGGCTCTGACTGGCTTCAACTGGCTCTAACTGGCTTAGATTGGCTCAAACTGGCTCTGACTGGCTTAGATTGGCTCAAACTGGCTCTGACTGGCTTAGATTGGCTCAATCTGGCTCTGACTGGTTTCAACTGGCTCTAACTGGCTCTGACTGGCTTAGATTGGCTCTAACTGGCTCTGACTGGCTTAGATTGGCTCAATCTGGCTCTGACTGGCTTCAACTGGCTCTAACTGGCTTAGATTGGCTCAAACTGGCTCTGACTGGCTTAGATTGGCTCAAACTGGCTCTGACTGGCTTCAACTGGCTCAAACTGGCTCTGACTGGCTTCAACTGGCTCTAACTGGCTTAGATTGGCTCAAACTGGCTTAGATTGGCTCTGACTGGCTTAGATTGGCTCAAACTGGCTCTAACTGGCTTTAACTGGCTCTGACTTCAACTGACTCTAACTGGCTTACACTGGCTCTAACTGGCTTAGACTGGCTCTAACTGGCTTAGACTGGCTCTAACTGGCTTACATTGGTGCTAACTGGCTTTAACTGGCTCTAACTGGCTTTAACTGGCTTTAACTGGCTCTGACTGGCTTTAACTGGCTCTAACTGGCTTTAACTGGCTCTGACTCTATCTGATATCAACCGGCTTCCCTCCCAGACCCGTGGCAGCCACAGGGCCCCTGCCAGGTGTCCAAGGCCAGTGCTGGAGTCAGTGCAGGTTGGGATGCAGGTTCTGCATCTGCTCCTGCTGCTCCCCTGGCCTGGGACTGCCCGGGCAGGGGCTCCCTGGGGCAGGGGGAGGCACCGACTGCAGTTCCCTGTCCTTTGCCTCCCCAGACGATCTCCCTGCGTGCCGTGGTCACCCTGCAGGGCCACCCCCTCCAGCACAGCCCCCAGAGCCCTGAGAATGAGGAGCAGGGGCTGCTCTTCGCAGGGAGCATCTGATGGAGGGCACAGAACTGCCCACAACTCAGGAATCTCCTTCAGCAGCAATAACAGCTGACATTTCTAAGCATTTATTTTATAGAAGAAAAATGTATCGAGTGCTTTGACTGCCCTTGACATCAAGGGCTTTGCTTTTAACTCCCAGCAATGCAAATGTTCCCAGAGCTGTGAACGGGTCTAACATTTCCACCCCCGCCAGTGCAATGAAGGATTAAATGAAGGTTATCCCAGAGTTGTGTGTCCTCATCACTCCCTGCTCAGCCCCTCCCCCTCCTCTCTCCAGGCCTTTTGGGTGAGCCTCCAGCCCATCCCAGCTCCCCCTGGGGCAGCCAGGAGGGGAAAGGCCCCAAACCCACCTCATCCTTTGAGCAGCCAACAGGGAATTCCCTTCATCCCACACTCTGCAAGGGCAGCGTGTGCTGGGCCTGGAGAGGGACAAGGAGCAGCAGGAATTGCACAGGGGGGGAATCCCAGGTTGGTGTGGGTTGGAGGGAACTTGAGTCCCATCCGGTGCCACCCCTGCCACGGGCAGGGACACCTCCCATAGCCCAGGTGGTTCCAAGTTTATCCAGCCTGGCCTTGGACTCTTCCAGGGATGGGGCATCCTCTGGGAATTCCATCCCAGCACCTCCCCACCCTCCCAGGCCAGAATCCCTTCCCAATATCCCATCCATCCCTGCCCTCTGGCAGTGGGATCCATTCCCTGAGTCCTGTCCCTCCATGCCTTGTCCCAAGTCCCTCTCCAGCTCTCTTAGGAACAGTGATCTGTGCCAGCTGCTCCAAGGGCAAACCACTCTGCTCCAAGTTTCATGGAATCATGGAATGGTTTGGGCTGCGAGGGACCTTAAAGCCCTTCTGGTTCCACCCCTGCCCTGGGCAGGGACACCTCCCACTACCCCCGGTTGCTCCAAGCCCTGTCCAGCCTGGTCTTCCCTCCTTGTCCCGGGCAGTTGGGCTGATGGGCCGGCAGATCCAGGAATTCCCAGTCCTGTTCCCTCAGGGCCCTTAAACACACCCAGAGTGACCCAAGTCCTTGGAGCTTCCACATCCCTTGTGCTCCCCAAGAGCCTTCAACCCGAGCTGTTCCCTCCTTCAGCTGCTTCCTCTTCCATCTGTTCCTCCTCCAGGTTTTCCTTTCTCCAGCTTTTCCTTTCTCCAGCTTTTCCTTCCTCCAGCTGTTCCCTCCTCCAGCTGTTCCCTCCTTCAGCTGCTTCTTTTTCCATCTTTTCCTCCTCCAGCTTTTCCTTTCTCCAGCTTTTTTCTTCCAGCTGCTCCTTCCTCCAGCTGCTTCTTCCTCCAGCTGTTCCCTCTTCCAGCTGTTTCTTCTTCCATCTGTTCCTCCTCCAGCTTTTCCTTTCTCCAGCTTTTCCTTTCTCCAGCTTTTCTTTCTTCCAGCTGCTCCTTCCTCCAGCTGCTCCTTCCTCCAGCTGTTCCCTCCTCAGCTGTTCCCTCCTCCAGCTGCTCCCAGCCAGTGCTGCCGGCCCCAACCTGACCCTGCCGTGTGTCCCTGAGCTCCAGGATCTCCTCAGGGTGTCCCTGAGCTCCAGGATCCCCTCATCAAACTGGATGTCTCCATTCCTGCTATTGCACATTCAGACAATCCCTGTGGTGAAGACAAAGCTGTGGAGCCACAAAATGCCCAACTCTTGAGGGCAGTGGAGGATGAGGACAGGGAGACAGGATTACCAGGGGCTCACAGAGGTCCCAAGGGCTCCACAGCAGGGGGAGCTTTCCCAAGTACATTTGAGTTGCTGGTGAATCCTTAGGGATCCGGGGTGTCCTGGAATGCTGCAGCCTTGGCCACACTCGCAGAGGGAGGGATACCTAAACCCCAATCCTGATAACCTGCTGCACTGGGGGAGATGTGACAATCCCACTGCAGAATCCTGTCCCTCCAGCCCGCGTCAATAATCCCTCTCCGCGTTTCCTGGGGGCTCCTTCCGGCACTGCAAGGCCAGTTAGGTGATCCCAAAGCTTCTCTTCTCCACCAAGCCCAGCTCTTCCAGCAGAGCTGCTCCATCCCAACCATCCTGGTGCCTCCTCTGGACTCTCCAGCAGCTCCATGTCCTTCCTGGAGGCAGCTCTGCAGGTGGGGTCTCATCTGGGGGGCAGAGGGGCAGAATCCCCCACAGGTCCTTCTCCCAGGGCTGCTCCACCTGCTCATCCCAGCCTGGATTGATCCCGGGGGTTGCCCCAGCCCTGGGCCTTGTTAAAGCTCAGGAGATTCCCAGGTGGGGCCTGTGCAGGTCCCTCTGGGTGGTCCCGTCCCTGGGTGTGTCACTGCAGCCCCACTCACCCAGGGTGCCCCCGAGCCTTCGGGTCAGTGATGATGTCAAATCCCACTGGTACCAGTACGGCCCCCGAGGGCACCACTGGCCACTGGTGTCCCTCAGGACCCTCAGCCATTGACCATGACCCTCTGGATGTGACTGTC
>VWZF01001889.1:5867-18988 GCA_013396755.1 Sclerurus mexicanus | reverse complement strand
GCTGAGGGAGCTGGGGGGGCTCAGCCTGGAGAAAAGGAGGCTCAGGGGGGACCTTCTCCCTCTCCAGGATTCCCTGCCAGGAGGGAGGAGCCAGGTGAGGGTCGGGCTCTGCTCCCAGGAACAGGGACAGGAGGAGAGGGAACGGCCTCAAGGTGCACCAGGAGAGGTTTAGCTTGGATATCGGGGAAATTCCTGCCTGGAAAGGGTGGTCAGGTCTTGGAAGGGGCTGCCCAGGGAGGTTTGGAATCCCCAGCCCTGGAGGTGTCCAAGGAATGTCTGGACGTGGCACCCAGTGCTCAAGGTGGGCATCGGGCACAGGGTGGGCTCGGTGGCCTTGGAGGTCTCTTCCAACACCAGTGATCCTGGGATTCTCCTCCTGTGGATGGTCCTTCCTTCTCCCAGTCCCTGCCTTTGCCTCTGCAACTCCAGTGCTGTGGCTGGAGCTGGAACTGGAGCTGGAGAAGCACAAACACCTCTGGGACCCTCAGCCTTCTCCAGGGTTCCTGTTTCCTCCTGGAGAGGGCTCACACTTCCCACTCTTCCTCTTTCCCCAGTGTACCTCCAGAAGCTTCTCCTGCAGCCCTCGGTGTCCCTGGCCAGGTTCAGCTCCACCAGGGCTCCATCCCTGTCCTCCTCCCAGGCCGCCTGTCCTTTCTTCACCTTCTGGAAGCTTCTTTTGTGCTGGGCTTGGTTCGCCCTCACAGTCCCCCCGGCGTTTCTGTCCATCCTTCTCCTTGGGACGTGCCTGGGGGTGATCCTTGAATACCAACCAGTCTCCTTGGGCTTCTCCTCCCTCCAGGGCTTTATGCAGGGGCTGCCCCAGGAGGATCCCTGGAGAGCCCGAGCTCTGCTCTCCCAAGGCCCACTTTGCTCTTCCCTTCTTGCTTCCCGAGGATCTCAAACTCCACCATCCCACATTCCCTCGAGCTTCACGTTCCTCCTGCTGGAGAGGGAATTCACCCCAGCACATCCCAGACTGGTTCTGCCCTGCTGTGCTGGTGTCGGGGTGGGTGAAGTCCACGAGGAGCAGGACACAAGACTGGTGGCTCCTGCCCATCCAGGGCCTCATCCAGTGGGTATTCCTGGTTGGGGGGGCCGTGCAGACCCCCCAGGAAACTCCCCAGTTGCCTCCTGGGCTGGTCCAGTGGCCAACTTGGTTGCATCAGGTTTAAGGTCACACCTGATCCTCTCGAGGGTCTTTTCCAATCCAATCGATCCTCCGAGCCCACAAAAACCTGGGAAGGCCCCTGGGAAGGTCAGGGCCCCCCAGGAGAGCTGCGCTGGGTCATCTCCAGGTGACAAGGGACACCAGGCCAGGCCTGCCCAGGTCTGGCTTATGCTGGGCCCGGCCCAGCCCCATCTTTGCTCCATGCTCTGTCCTGTCCAGCACCTGCAGCCCCCTCTGCTCTTTGGGCTCTGCAACTCCTAAAGCTCTTCCACAGATCCTTCCCGAGGATTTGCTTTAATTCCTGGCCTAAATCCATGGATTTCCCCGGCACTTGGCAGGGCTATCCCAGCTGGAAGTGCAGCACTCCCTGCCAGCCCCGGCTGCCCCCAGGGATGGCCGGGAGTGACCGGCACTCCTGGGTCACAGCCGGCATTCCCAGAGCTCCCACTGTGGCCACAAACTCCTCATGGATCCTGGGAATCCAGGGATGAGCAGGGCGGGGAACCAAATCCGTGCTGCACATGCTGAGTCCGGACAAGGAGCAGCTCCACAACCTCCAGGGCCACTGGAACCCCTTGGCTCCTGCTGGCTCAGCCCTCCCACATCCAGCGGCTTCTCCAGGCTCTCCAGATGTTCTCCCAAGGGAGGCACCTCTGTCTCTCCTTTGCTGTGTCCTTCTGATCCAGGTGTTTTCCAGGATCACACCAGGAATGGCCCATTCACATTTTTCCACCAAATCCCACCAGCCACGTTCCATCCAAACCTTGCAGTGAGGATTCTTCTCCCAATTTTCAGTTGGTTTTGGAGAAAGCTCAGGCCCTGGTAGGGCAAAAGAGGCTCTGGGATGAGGGAGATGAAGTGTCAACATTGGAACCTCCCGTGGAAGGGCAGGAAAAGCGATCCTGGCTTCAGAATTCCTTTGAGGATCCCAGGAAAGAGATGGAAGTTCATCGTAAGGCAGCAGGTGAGCCATGGGAGTTGGGAGAGCATCAAAGAGGAGAGCAGGCACGAGGCTGCTCCCACCTCCTTCCCCATTCCCAGCTCTTCCTGTCCCCTGGGATGGAGTCGATGTCCTCGTCCTTCCCAGCAGCCCCACAGTGCCAGGTTTGGGATGTGGGAGGGGACGGGGGGTGACACAGCCCAGTTTGGATCCCTCCTGTGCAACCCCAGAGGGGGCTGGGGAGGGATGGGAAGCTGGGAAGGAACAAGTTGGGGATGGACAAGAAATTGGGAATGAACAAGAAGCTGGAAATAGGCAAGAAGATGGGAATGACTAAGAAGATGGGGATGGACAAGAAGATGGGGACAGACACAGCCAGGACAGTTTCCCAGCCTGATCCCAGGATTTTCCAGGCCACAGGAGGTCGTGCCCGGCAGCCAAAAGCCCAAGGACAGCAGGCCCTTCGTGGTTACGGGATTTGTCCTCCCAAGTAAACACCACCCATGGAGCTCCCAGAAGGGCCAATCCGCTCCTGCTCTCAGGACAGGATGGAATTCCTGGCTGAACTTTTCCTTTTGCTTCCTGAACTGCCCTGAGCTCCATCCCCAGCCATGCCTGTCCTGGGTTCCCCCCTCCCATTGGAGTGGGGGGAGGGAGCAGCTGGATGGGCCCCTGGGAGTCGGCCAAGGGCAGGGAACATTCCCGCTTTTCCCCCAAACTGGCTCCTCCCGCTGTTTGTGCCTGGCCAAGGGTGTGCTCCTCCCACACTTCCTGGGAGCAGCGGGCAGGGATTGTCCTCACTGGCTGCCCCAAAGCTCCCATTTCCCCCGAAATCCTGAGAAATGATCCCCTTTGCAGGTCGGTGGGATTATGGAATATCCGGGATTGGAAGGGCCCCACGAGGATCCTGGTCCTTCCCAGGGCCCGGTTCAGCCGCTCCCTTCTCCCACCAGCCCTTCCCTGTCTGTTTCCCTGTGGGATTTCTGCCCCAACCCTGTCATTCCACACCCAAGAAATCCCTGGATGCCCCAGGAAGAACCGCTTGTTCCCCTTTCCCTTTGGCAGAGGAATCTCAACCATCAGGAGTTTATTCCCATTATTCACCTCCCTCCCTCCATTGGGGATCCGCTCCATCCCCCTGCTCGATCCAAGCTCTCCATCCCTGGAAATTCCCAAGGCCAGGCTGGGCAACTTGGGATAGTGGGAGGTGTCCTTGCTTGTGGAATTTAACCAAACCCTTCTCGGCTCTGATTTTTCAAAGCAGGGACTTCCTTTTCCCTTTCCCTTTTCCCTTTCCCTTTCCTTTTCCCTTTCCTTTTCCCTTTCCCTTCCCTCTGTGATCCATGGAGTTTTCCCACTAGGAAGACTCCTAAACAAGGACCACAGGGCTGGCAGAGCTCCCCAAAATCCATCTCCAGCCCAACACCCCCCTGCACCCTGTGGATCCACCAGGGCAATAAATGCAACCACCACAGATGAAAATGTCGTTAAAAGGCAGCAAATAACGACAGCCAATTAATTAATAATTAATAAATAACCTCCCAAATAACCAGAGAGCTCCACAGGGGTGGGTGACGTTCCACAGAACCAGAAATGGACAAGAAATAAAGAATAAAAGTTATTCATTGTGCCGGAGGGGGAAGAGGAGCAGAAGGACCTGCAGGAATCGAGGCCGACAGAGGGGAGGGAAAGGCGTGGTGGGAAAATATCCCAGGAAAATCCAGGAACAGGAGGATGCAAAACCATCCGAGGCAGAGCCACCTTCGGACCCCACCAAATCCACAGACACCTCCTGGGGATGAGGAATCCTCACTTTGGCTTCAGGGAACTTACTGATGGAATTCTGTGTGAAAATCCACCCACCCCACCAGGAGAGCTCCTCACAAGGAGGACACGGATCCGGAGTGTCCGGGGATCCTTGTGGAAGAGGACTTGGATAAACCCCTGCAGTGCCACTGCCAGGGTGTCACTCCCAGAGCCCTGAAATTCATTTATTACCCCTCTGGGCACCTTCTCCTGACAATTGTTCTCAAAGGGTCCCCAAAAAGTTCTCAGGAATTCCCAGTTCTCAGGAATTCCCAGAAAGTTCTCAGGAGTTCATAAATAGCTCTCGAGAATTCACAAAAAGTTCTCGGGAGTTCCCAAAAAGATCTCATGGATTCACAAAAACTTCTTAGGAATTCCCAAAAAGATCTCAGGGCCTCCCAAAAAGTTCTTAGGAATTCAAAAAAAAAAATTCTCAGGATTTCACAAAATGTTCTCAAGGGGTTCACAAAAAGATTTCATGGATTCACGAGGAGTCTTCAGGGGTTCCCAAAAACTCCTCAGGAGTTCCCAAAAAGTTCCCCCGCACGCTTGGAAAGGAGACACAACCAAACCCACAGCCGGGGTTGGAGTTTGCACCCATTTTCCACGATCCAAGCCAGGGAATTGCCAGGGGGAAGTTCCTTTGCTAGGACGTGCCAACAGAAGTGCCCGTTGTCCGTGTCGTTCCATCTTCTGGAAGTGGAATTTGACATTGGAAACCTTCCCATTCCCGGGGTTCAACAAGACACTCCGGCCACACGTGCTGGAATTCGGGAAGCTGCTCCAGCTGCCGGGAATGTCCCTTGGGATGAGGGCTCTCCCCTGGCAGGGGGGTCTCAGCTCTGCTGCATCTCCCTCCTCATCTCCTCCAGCGCCGCCTCCCGTTCCCGCAGCAGCTGCTTCAGCCTCTTGATCTTCTCATCCCGGATCGTCTCGTCCAGCTCCGGCAGGGCCGCCGGGAAAGCGTCATCCCAGAAGGATCCCTCGGGAAGGGAGGGATCTCCTGCAGGAGCCACCAGCACCGGGCCCTCCTGGCACTCCAGGGGCGTGTCCAGCTGCCAGTCCCTGCCCTGGGAAGCCGTGGAGCATCCCGTGGGAATGCTGGGCTCTGGGGAGGCTGGAGGGGGAGAAAGGCCCCTGGGAAGTGCATTGGGGGGTTCCAGAGGGGGGCTGGGGGCAGATCTGGGCAAGGTTCTCCTTCTCTTCCCGCTGTCTGACCCTGGGGAGGACTTCGCTTTCCTTTTCCTGGCCAAATCCTCTTCCAGATCCACAGGAACCTGCAGGGGCCGGAACACACGGGACAGCTGGTTAAACTGGAGCACAAACCACTGGGCTGCCAAATCCCTGGAAAACGCTGCCTGTGGCACAGGAACAAACCCATTCCCACGTTCAGTGTTTCTCCAGCAAAGATTCCCAGTTAAACCTTCCGGAGCACTGAATTCCCTGCTGGAAGCAGGGCAGGACACACCTGCCTTTCCTCGTCACCTCCTGGCTCCAGAGCAAGAGCAAAACTTCCAGATTTGAGGGGAAAACTCAGAATGGACAAGAATCCTTCATGTTTGCATTTCCAAAAAGCTCAGCCATTGGATTTGCCCATTACCAGGGGAAATCCCCCCAGACCTCATGGAATCACATCCTGGTTTGGGCTGGAGGGACCTCAGAGCTCATCCAGGGGCAGGGACACCTCCCACTATCCCAGGTTGCTCCAGCCTGGCCTTGGGCGCTCCCAGGGATGGGTTTAATGTCAAGAGCAGCCTTAGACCGGCTCAGTTCTTAGGCCAGGATTAGCAAAACCCGAGAAAGGCTTGAGCAGAGTCCCCCAAGGGAAAATGTGGAATGCTGTGGCTCAACAGGATGACTTGGGTGGACAAAACCCTTTCCATTCTTTACTCTGGAAGTTCCTCCTTCCAGGACCACCCAAGTTGTGCCACAGACAAAGTTCCCAAAGATCTGGAGCTCCAAAGGCTGGGCAGGTCCACAGGGGCTCCGTGGGGAGGCACCACAGCTGCCCAGGGGGAATAAATACAATTAATGTGGGAGAAATGCCTTGGGAATGGCACCAAAATCCCAATTATTCTTCCCTTCCTCTACAAGCCCAGGATAAACACACCCTCAGAGACCTCCCCCAGTGGGGTCTGTCTTCTCCTGACCATTTGCTCCTCAAATCCCCTCCAGTGGAACCCAAAAAGCAGCACAAAAATTCCCAGACAGTGCCAGAGCGGGACAGGAAATGCCAATCCCATTCTGGGATCCCTAAAATTCCCTTGGGGAATGCAAACCACCCCTGCCCTGCAGAATTCCCAGGTACCTTTTCCTCCTTAACATCCTCCAGGAGGTGGTTCCTCATTTCCACATCCAAGGAGGACGAGCTGCACGAGTCACTTTTCCTTTCCAGGCTGTCACTGGAACAACTCCTTTCTTCTGGATTCTCCCAGGTGTCCTCAATCAGCGGGATTCTCCTCAGGCAAACTCTCTCCTCCTTAAAGAGCCCGAATTTCCTCCTCAGTCCCAAGAACTGTTTCCAGTGGGGCTGCTCTTGGTGCTGTGCTTTGGCCTCTCCCGGTGAATCCGTGTGTTCCCACCGGATCTGAAACACAGGAGCAGGGACAGAGCCCTCAAGCCCTCTCTCACTGGCTCTTCCTCCCCACACACACAGAAAATATGGAAATATATAAAGAAGAGGTGCTGCAAAGGCAGGACAATGCTGGTTTTACCTGCCCCAGTCCAAGGGCTGCATTTAACGCACCCCAATTAGCACAATTAGCCAGTTTTAATAAATTAGGTTCACATTATCACCAGGGTAACGCTCATTAATTATTCCAACCCCCAAATCCATCACGGAACACCCAGAAAACGTCCAGTCCAAGCAGCAACCACAGAAGTCAAGGAAGTCACAAGAGAATTAACTCCCTGTTCCAAACCCGCCAGGAAGAGGAGGCGGCGCCTGCAAAATCCAGGGATTGGCAAATTTCGGGACTAAAGCAGCAAATCAAGGGAACGCAGAGCTCGGCACCACACAGGAAACAAGCTCTGTTTTCCAACCACGTGCCAGGGCAGGAAGGATCTCAAATTAAAGCCCCCGAGGTCAGAAGTGTGAAGTGTGCTCAGCTGATGTTTCTCTTCCACCTGGAGAGCACGAGGGCCCGGAAGGGCCTTCCAGGATGGATTTATTCTCTGGAAGCAAATCCACCCTGGAAATGTGGCCCCCAGTCCTGTGTGGGCACTTTGCGGGACTGGAGGTTCAGGGCACGTTTTGGATGTCGGGATCTTACAGGACATTCCAGGATGTCGAGTTTCTCCTGCCAGGAGGAGGATCCACCCAGAGGGAAGGGGCCTGGACCTCCCCGTGTCCCACCAGGAGCACAAACTCTGCTCTTCCACCTTGTTTTCCTCCTGGGAAGCTGCAAAGCTTCTCTCCACCCACCCCACACCCACGGCCGTGCTGGGAACGGGGGGGTGAGCCTTGGGGGGCTCCAACCATGACCAGCCTCACCTACTCATGACAACTCATGTCCTGAGGGCACCAAAGCCCATCCTTCCTCTGCCTCTTCCTCGTGCATTTCCCACCACCCAGCACAATCCCAGTGGGAAACAAGAACCATTTATGGACAGGAACCAGCTCTGGACCAGCATCTCCAGCATCCCCTGCTCACAAACCCTGTGAACCCATCCAGTTTTCCCACCACACCCCTCAGGGACCGAGGTGGCTCTTCCATGGATTACCTTGGGCCAATCTTCACTGAGAGCACCTTCCTGCTCACCCGGAGCTGCCCCGTCCTGGCCGCCCTGCGTGGCAGCAGCTGGCACTGGGATGTCCCCAGTGGAGGACACGCTCCCAGTACAGGGCAGCTCCAGTTCGGGGGTGGCACAACAATCCTGCTGGTCACCACTTGGAGTCACCAGAGCTGCTGGGCTGCCCTGGGGGTCACTCCTCGAGTCCGCCTGTGGGTTTGGGTCCTTCTGGGGCAGCACCACCGCCTTGCTCTTGGACAGCACCAGATTGACCACTTTGCTGGTGATCTTGTTGACAGCAGAGGAATCCATCCGCTTGGGGGGCTCCTTGAGCGGCGCGTCCATGCCGGAGGCCGCGTGTCCGTCAGCCTGGGCTGTGAGAACATCCGAGCCCCTCTTGGTCAGCAGATACACCTTCCCATTGTACATGACCAGGGCGTTGTCCTTGAGGGGCGTGATCTTGGCCTGGGCGGGCGCGCCCGAGCACAGGGGCAGGATGTTGGCAGGGCTGCCCTCGGCGTTCCTGGTGTCCGACAGCGTCTTCAGGATCTTGGAGGCCACGTCGTTGGAGGATTTCACGGGGATGAGACACGGGGCCGAGAGAGGGGCGGCCTCCTGCACGATCCACTTCATGGGGCTCTGCCGGCGCTGCGGCGCCTCGGCCCTGTCGGCACCGGGGCCGCCCCCACTCTGGGCTGCCGTCACCACCAGGGCCTTGGGCGCCTCCGGGGCACCTTGGGGGCGGAAGGCCTGCAAATGCTTGGGCGGGACCTGAGGGGTCTTCACGGTGTTGACGGGGGACACGTAGATGACGGTGGGCATCTTGGCGCCGTCGGGCGCGCCGGTGGCGGCGGCCGCCAGGATCTTCTGCTGGATGGCGGCGGGCAGCAGCGAGGCGGGCACCGACTTCACCTCGGCGTCCGCCGGGATCTGCAGGTGGTGGCCCGAGGGCAGCACCGGCGACTTCACCGTCATGGGCAGGGGTTTGGTGTTGACCAACATGTAGGCCGGCGCCGAGGAGCTGGACACGGCCGCGCCTCCAACCACGGCCTCCTTCTGTGTGCCCACCTTGGCACCCTCCGGCTTCTCCGAAGGCCTCGTGAGGAGAATCTTGCCCGGGTTGGGAGACTGGAAGATCTGGACGGAGGAAGGCGCGGTGGGATTGCCAAGCTGGGTCTTAAACGTGAGATGGACGGGGCTGGAGATGTTCCCTTTGGGGCTGTTTTGCATGGCTGGAGAGTGGAGCAGCGGAACGAGACCTCCAGAGGGTTTGGAGATGGGCAGCAGCTTCAGCAGGTTCTTCCCATCTGCTCCCGTGGTCTGGACGACTCGGTACATGCAGCCTGCAATGCTGGAAAAGAGGGAGAGGGGCATGAGGGGACAGGGCACGGACACCTCGGATTGGGAGCAGCTCCAGCTGCACCCCCACGGCCACCCCGGGGACCAGATTCCTCCTGCCCTGCCCATGGAACATGACCCTGCTCTTCCCCCCACAGGGAATCATTCTGCCAAGGAAACCACCACCTCCTTTCCCATCTCCCTGTTGCTGTTCCCACCCCTCCTCAGTGCCAGGAATGTCAGGAGAGCTCCAGGAAATCACAGGCAGGTTAGTTGCATGGCAAGGGGGGAGCAGAAATGACTCCAGAAAACAGGAATTCCAAGGTGTTTCCTTTGTGGGACAGGGTGGAGAGAAGCAACTCCTGTGGCTCCTGCTCATTCCTGAGACACGGAAACCAAAGCGGAATCGTCCTCAAAGAGGTGGAAACCCCTCCAAAGCCACCAGGAAATGCACAGAAGGCTCAGTGCAGAAAGGAAAAGGCTCGGAAAACGAGGAGAAATTTATGGAAAAAGCCTCAGGAATGTGTGGAGAGTAGAGACCTTGGCAGGGAAAGGGACTCCAACCAAGAGACACAGGTTAGTCGGGAATGCTGCAGGAGCCAGGAGAACAATTCCCACTCCAAGGGAATTTTCCTGACTGCAGGCTCTTCCCAGAGAGCTCTGTGTGTGGCCCTGCCTGGGACAGAAGAGACCAAAAGGCCGGGAATTTGATTTCCTGGTCCAGACACAACCCAAAGGATCCAAAGGTGGAGCTGCCGACTCCACCCGGAGCCGCAGGAGCATCGGCTCCATCCCACGGAGTTCCCGCAACAAGGGAAACTCTCCCATGAGGAATTCCGCGGGATTTGTGCTCCCCAATCCACTGAAAGCGAGGGGCAGCAGCTCACGTGGCTGGAGTGGAAGGACAAAAAGGACTTGGATGTTCTGGAATGGGAAAAGAGAGCGGAGAAGGAGCAGCAGGAAGAGAGTTCGGCTCAGCCCAAGAGCAAGGAGGAATATTTGGGAATCCTGGAAGACAACGAAAGCAGGAAAAGAAGACTCTGGATAATGCAAAGCGGGCAGAGCAGCAGCACTTGGGTCTCTCCACAATCCTTTAACGACCCCACGATCCACAACTTCTCTTCCCTAAATAAGGAATCGACACTCCGAAGGCAGATCCAGGAGGGATTTTCCAGCAGATCCCAGCACAGCGGTGGGTTTGTAGGAGAGCAGACACTTACCTGACCCCACTAACGGGCACCAAAGGGCTGAGCAGCCTCGTTGCTCCACCTGTCAAAGCAAGGGGACACCTCTAATTTTTTGGGAAGCAGGAAAAACAGGGAATTCCAGGTCATCCCTCTTGGCAGGGTCGGAGAAGGCAACTCAGAGGGGTTTTATGTCCGTGGGAAAGAGGGAGAAATGCCAACATTGTTGGGAAAATCAGTTTGGTGCTCAGAACGGATCTCAGGTGCTGGAGAATCCCAGGAAACCAAGGACAGGCGAGACGGAAAGGAGGGAACGTCCGGCGGGATCCAAGGAGCGGAATTCCCACGGATTCCCTCAAACCCTACAGAAGAGGAAGGGAAGAGCCATTCCCAATGTTTTTGGTGGACATATTCCCTGGTACCGACCGCAGGACGCAGATCCTGGAAATAACCAGGAGGAAGGGCTGGCGTTCCCACACAAATCCGGGATTTCCAGCGTTTCCCATTCCTGAGGATGAAGAGACGAGGCAGAAGCTGATGGACTTGGGGCCACAAATCTTTAAGAATCCCTTAATTCAAACCAATGAATCTTCAAGAACGTCTTAATTTGAATTAACGGATCTTCCAGAATCCTCAACTTGCATTAACGAATCTTTAAGTCTCCCTTCATGAGAATTAACAAATGTCCAAGAATCCCTTAATTGGAGTTAATGAGGAATCCCTTCATTCAAATTAAAGGATTTTTAGCTCTCCCTCAATCAGGACTGAGGAATCTTGAAGAATCCCCGGGATCAGAACCGGGTTTAAGCCAATCCTTTTCCCTAAGAACAAACAATGTCAGGAATTCTGGGCCATTCCAGCTCTTCCTGGGGGTTTTCCCACAGTTCCTGGAGTTTTCCTTCTCCTCTTCATCCTCTCTTCTTCCCACAAAATCCACCTCCACCCTCACCCCACCCTTGAGCTGCCACTTAGGCCCGGCCTAAGGCAGGTCCAGCAGCACAACCAGCTCAAGGAAGACCCAAAATTCCAGTGGGTTGGTAAAAATCCGACCTAACAATGCCAAAACCCCATAAAATTCCATAAACCCAATGGAATCAAACTCTGGGATGTTCCCGAGGGATCTGCCAACCTTTGGGACCCTAAAAAACGGAGTTATTTCTTTTCCTGGTCCTGGAAACTCAAGATTTATTTTTCATGGATTTATTCCAAGTGAAAGGTGCAAAGAAGATCCCATTTTCCCTGAGCTCCAGGAATTCCTGGAGAGACTCACCAATTCCAACCCTCAGGTGGTTCTTGCTTCCACAAATTCCAAGGGTTTGCCCTCCCTTTCCCTTGTGTTCCTTTAACACCCCCTGGAATAAGCTCAGGGAATAAACCCACCAAGGGCAAGGACTGGGATGTGAAATACCAAGAAATCCCAGAGAAATCCCGGGATAACCCGGATCAAAGGCACTGTTTTCCTGGAAAACAGAGCCGTGTGTTCTCCCGGTCTTCCTTCCCAGCTGCAGGTCCAGACCCAAATCCCACCCTGGGAGAAGGGAAGGGGTGGACTGGGAACGGGACTGGGAATGGGATTGGAGATTTTACAGAAGGGGTTCCAGCCAATGCTTGGCTGGATGTTGGAATCAAATGATAATTATTATGATTGCACTGTTGTGCTCATGGTGTGTTAGTTTGTCATTATAAAATGGGGTTATTTTTATTATTGTTAAAGAGTTCTATACTTATCATATTTCTTATCAATTATCTAATTATTACAGTTATTATTGTTATGATTATTATTCGAAAGGAAAGCTATTTCTATTTATTTAGATATATATTTATTCTGCCCATTTCAAGTATTGGCCGAATATTGTAAGAAAATAATGAGAATGATACAATTAACTGTCGTTATTATTGTTGTTGTTATTACTATTAAGAATATCTATATGCATTTATAGATATATTTAGTGTAATATTACATATTATTCCACATCATTCTATGCTGTTATATGTTCTATTGTATTACGTATTATGAATCGTATTGTATTTCTCTCCAGGATACAGTCACACGTCCTCGGACACACCCAGTCCCCAGAGCGGTGGGGCTGCTCCACATCCCCTTGTGCCCCTCAGTGAGGGGGTCTGAGTGGGGCTGCTCCACATCCCCTCCTGCCCCTCAGCGAGGGGGTCTCTGGCCCCTCGCACTGGGACAGAGCCCAGCTCCCAGCGGGTCCCCCGTGGGACTGGAGTGAGGCCCCCCCGTTCCCACGGGGGGCGCTCTGGGCTGCGCTGGGTAACCCCGCGTGGGCATCCTGCAGCGGCACCAGTGGCACCGGCTGGTAGTGCGGTAATAACAGCGGTAATGCTAATGTGATATAATACAAAATAGAATTATATTATGTTTTCTATCCGATATAAAAATATACATCATAATACATATGTCATAACACATATAGATATAATTGAAATCGATATAATTAATTTTTAAAGGGAAATTAGATTTGCGATGGTAACGCCCAGTGCCAGCACCCGGCGGTACCTGGGCATTTCTGTTATCTGTTTCTGTTGCTGCCCAAGGGCAGGGTCGGCGTTTGCACCCACCCGCCCCACACTGCCCTGCAGCCGCGCTCGCCGCACGCACTGCTGGCTATGGGCCCAGAGCAACGCCGTCAGAAAGCTTATTGTTAATGTTAGTATTACTACTGCCTAAAGGAAACCTACAGTCTTATTGCAGTATATCTTATCATCCCCTAAAGGGAATTTATATATCTATATATATTTGCATTTATTTATTTATGTATCGTTTATATATTATATAATAATTATATAATATATATGTATATGTTATGACATATTTATTTTTATATATTTGTATTTATATTAAATATAAATTTATCTATTATATTATTATATGTTATATTATGTATGTTATATATTATAATATTATGTAATAATATTAAATATTGTATAT
>VWZF01001886.1:575024-666151 GCA_013396755.1 Sclerurus mexicanus | reverse complement strand
CACCACACCCACCCTGTTTCTTGCCGGAGTGTAAAAATTGAAAAGAACCTACTGCAGACCAAGCAGTGAATGAACCAAGTCCTGCACCCTGGCATGAGCAAGGTGCTTCAGTCAGGTGATGTTGCTGAAGAGCCAGCTGTACAGCAGGTGTGCAGACACGTGAGGTCCTGGGGTATTCTAGTCTGGCTAGTTTGGAGCGGGGTCAAGCATGTGCCGAGCAGTGGCATGTGAAAGTCTGCCAAGAACTGATAAGCTTCAGAGACTAGCAGTCCTGCTGAATCCACAAAAAGTAATAATCTCTGAACATGGAGACTTGGAGACTCTGCCAAAACTGTCGAAACCCACTGGCATCAGCCATGGCTCATACAACCCAGGCTATATCCTTGACAGATGCCGTATGGAAAAATAGAATATTATCTATCTGTCTATCTATCTGTCTGTCTGTTTATCTATCTATGCATATGAATATATAAAATACACACACACACATATATATGATAAAACAAGTGATCTGGAGGGACTTCCTGAACACCCTCCTCAATGCACATCACTACAACCTCTGCCTTTAAGTAACAAGCAGGTATTGGTCTCCAGCTTCTGCTCCTACCCATGTACCTGTTAGTGCAGATGTTTGTGAACTGCATGAGGGAATAAGTGGACACAGTGTGGGATCAGTCCCTTGCTGTTAGTAACAGCATAATGAAGGCTATCTAGTAAATACTGGTGTGATCTGTTTCCCCAGCCTGACCTCACCATCAAAAATATGGGATGCACAATAATCCAGTATTGCAAAGTTTAACCTCTACATTTTTGTGGATATCAAAGTGAAGAGCTACCCCACCTTGGGAAAGGTGTCTGATATTCAATCCAGACTTTGTAAATTAGAGATTTAGGTGTGTTTCTAATGTGGCATTCCTTAAGTGGCTGTCACCATAAATGAAGGAATGCCCAGACCCAGGGGACATCACAGACCTGGAGAACTGGTATAATCAGATGGGGCAAATTAAAATGTTGCCAAAAAAAGTATTAAACCTTTTCACAGGTGCACACTCCACGTCCCTCACTCAAGCTTCTGGACCATGTGGTCCCTAAGTTCCAAGGATCACAGTCTCTTCTTGAGACCTCCACAGTGTTGCCAAATCAGTCACGTGTCCCTCTTCTAGCAGAGTTACCAGGACTGACTCACCTGCTCCTCCCAGAGTGAAGAAACCCCAGGGCTACCAAACACAACCTCAACAATAAAATGATTTCTGTGGCACTCCTACCATAGTTGTTCAGAAGGCCACCAAATCCAGATGATCCTTCATGTTTTCCTGTTGTCTCCATTCCTCATATGAACGGACAACAGTCACCTCCAGGGAGAAGCCACCAGAATCTATCAGGAATCTGTTCAAAACAGGCTTTATCTTTAAAGACTGGGCCTGCTCTCAGCATTCTCACAAGTTTTTACCCTCCCTGCCTCAGCCCATCTCCTTGCTTCTACTTGCCAGGTGGATGATCAGAGAGTAATTTTCCCCGACAGCTATAAATTTACATAGCATTGCCTATTTCCTGCAAACAATTGACACAAAAGTGCCACCACCCAAACATTTTTTTAAGTACCAGTCCTAGTGTTTTTTATGGGAACAGCCATCCTGCAATGTGTTCCACTTCCAAGCACTTCACAGTCCATGTGCTCTGGAATCCCTTGGACTGTTCTCAGGAAACTAAATGCCATTGTTTCACTACTTGAGTTTGAGGTGTATGTGGCTGAGGTCACATGAGATTGTTTCTGAAAGTAATAGATGACAAGTTAAACAGAAATCATGCTTTGATATCAAACAGAAACAATTCTTTTAGGATGAACACACTTTTAAAATCTTTCCATATTGTCTGGGTTTTGCATGACCTCTTGTGGTTAAAGCCCTACTTTGCAGTTCCACAATTTTCGTGGCAGTGAAAGCATGCCTGTGCTTTTTCCACTACAGTTGTGCAGAAGGGTAGGAGAGGCTTTGGCTTCAAATGTTAAATGGTAATGTTAGTGAAAGAAAAAGCTGTACTAACAGGCATCCCGCATCAATAAATATTTTTTTTCTCTGGATTTATGCTGATAAAAATAAGTTGGTAGTTTTGCTCTGTACTATTGTAGCTTGAGCACACTAATTAAGAACCATGAATGGCATTTTTTCCCCTGCAGGCATAGGTACAACTTTAACAGTTAAATTTGACAATTACCTATAAAATCAAAGAATATTCTGACTTGGAAGGGACCCACAAGGATCACGGAGTCCAGTCCTTAGCCCTGCACAGGACCATCCCCAAGAGTCACACCATGTGCCTAAGAGTATCATACAAACACTTCTTGAACTCAGACAGGTTTGGGGCTGTGACCACTGCCCTGGGGAGCCTGTTCCAGTGCCCAACAACCCTCTGGGTGGAGAACCTTTTCCTGATATCCAACCTAAACCTCCCCTGACACAACTTCAGGGCATTCCCTTGGGTCCTGTCACTGGTCACCACAGAGAAGAGTTCAGTGCCTGCCTCTCCTCTTCCCCTCATGAGGATGTTGTAACTGCAATGAGGTCTCCCCTCAGTCTCCTCCAGGCTGAACAGACCAAGTGACCTCAGCTGCTTCTCACACGGCTTCCCCTCAAGGCCCTTCGCTATCTTTNCTTCCAGTCCTGTGTCCAAGTCATTTATGAAGATGCTGGAGAGCACAGGGCCCAAGATGGAGCCCTGAGGAACCCCACTAGTCACCAGTCTGATGTTACCCCATTGACTATTACCCTCTGAGCCAATTGCTCCCCCACCACACGATGTGTTTATCCAGCTGTGGGATGGACATTCTGTCCAGAAAGATCCTGTGAGAGACAGTATTGAAAACTTTACTGAAATCCGAAAAGATTACATCAACTGGCTTCCCTTGATCAGCTGGGTGGGTTACCTTGTCCTAAAATGAAATCAGGTTTGATAAGCAGTACTTCCCTCTCATGAAGCCATGCTGGCTGTGACCAATGATTGCACTGTTTTTCAGGTGTTTTTCAGTATTTCCCAGAATAAATTTCTCTATAACTTTACGAGGCACTGAAGTGGAACTGACAGGCCTGTAGTTTCTGGGGCCTCCTTCTTGCCCTTCTTGAAAATCAAGACTTTTGCCATCTTCCAGTCAGCTGGGACCATTCTGGATTCACAAGACTGCTCAAAAATCATTGAGAGAGGTTTTGCAATGACACCAGCCAGCTCTTTGAGGATTCTGGAATTAATCAAATCAGGCCCCATAGATTTGTAGTGGTCCAGCTGGAGCAGCAGATCCCAGATAATTTCAGGCTTGACTGGAGTTGATCATTCTCACAGTCATGGCTCTCCAGCTCAGGGCATTGTGACACCCTTGGTCCATCATCTGTGTTGAAGACAGAGACAAAGAGAGTGTCAATCAGCTCTGCCTTGCCTCTGTCCCTGTTTGAGAGCTGAGCATCCTCACCCTGTAATGGGCCAGTGATGTTTGTATACTGCCTATTGGCATTAATACATTTGAAAAAACTCCTTATTGTCCCCCACATTTCTAGCTAGTTTCAACTATAGCTGAGCTTAGGCTGCACCGATTTTCTCCCTAGAGCAGTTTGTCATTCTAAC
Organism: Sclerurus mexicanus; assembly: GCA_013396755.1. Lineage (NCBI taxonomy): Eukaryota > Metazoa > Chordata > Aves > Passeriformes > Furnariidae > Sclerurus > Sclerurus mexicanus. Next base: position 662,539 of record VWZF01001886.1, on the reverse strand, counting down.
CACCTGGGCATCACTCAGAGCTTGTTTGTTAGCTGCTCTTTCATGGATTAAATCTCTTGTTGATTAGGCCTGAAAGCGTACAGAGACCAAACACCGAAAAAACACCCTTCCTTAAGAAAACCCTTGGACACTGCACACCTCGCAGCCCTGCTAACTGGGACAGACGTGCCGAGACGCGCCCCACGGTTTCCCGCCAACGCGNTGTCCCGCCCCCGTTCCCGGGACGTGCGGGTGTCCCGCCCCCGTTCCCGGGACGTGCGGGTGTCCCGCCCCCGTTCCCGGGACGCGGTGTCCGCCGGGCCGGCCTGCAGCGGGACGCGCTCCCGGCGGGACGGGGGGGACACCTGCGGGGAGCGGGGGCGCGGGGTTGGGTTTTGCTGTCGGGAATACAGCGTTCCACTCGTGCCTTTATTTCCTTTGCGTGTTGTATCACAGAGTGGGCGAGGCTGGAAGGGACCACCGTGGGGCATCAGGTNTTCAGGCTTGACTGGAGTTGATCATTCTCACAGTCATGGCTCTCCAGCTCAGGGCATTGTGACACCCTTGGTCCATCATCTGTGTTGAAGACAGAGACAAAGAGAGTGTCAATCAGCTCTGCCTTGCCTCTGTCCCTGTTTGAGAGCTGAGCATCCTCACCCTGTAATGGGCCAGTGATGTTTGTATACTGCCTATTGGCATTAATACATTTGAAAAAACTCCTTATTGTCCCCCACATTTCTAGCTAGTTTCAACTATAGCTGAGCTTAGGCTGCACCGATTTTCTCCCTAGAGCAGTTTGTCATTCTAACCACCTGGGCATCACTCAGAGCTTGTTTGTTAGCTGCTCTTTCATGGATTAAATCTCTTGTTGATTAGGCCTGAAAGCGTACAGAGACCAAACACCGAAAAAACACCCTTCCTTAAGAAAACCCTTGGACACTGCACACCTCGCAGCCCTGCTAACTGGGACAGACGTGCCGAGACGCGCCCCACGGTTTCCCGCCAACGCGGCGGGGCGGNTTCCTTTGCGTGTTGTATCACAGAGTGGGCGAGGCTGGAAGGGACCACAGTGGGTCATCAGGTCCGACCTCCCCGCACAAGGGGGATTGTCCGAGAGCACATGGCACACGACTGTGTCCAGGCGGTTCTTGAGTGTAACCGGTGAGGGAGATTCCACAGCCTCTCTGGGCAGCCTGTTCCAGCCTGTGGTCACACAGAGTAAAGAAGCTGTTTGTATTCAGGTGGAACTTCCTGTGCATCTGTTTCCAGCTGTTGCCTCTTGTCCTATTGCTTGGCATCACCGAGAAGGGCTTGGCTGCAGCATCATGGCACCCCCCACTTACATATTTATACACATCAGTGATTGGGTCCTTGCTCGGTCCTCTCTTCTCAAGGCTGAACAGGCCCAGCTCCCTCAGCCTTTCCGCCTAAGAGAGATGCTCCAGTCCCTTAATCATCTTTGTTGCCTTCTGCTGGACCCACTCCAGGATCTCTGTGCCTCTCTTGTACTGTACATTATAATGGCAAGTATCCCACGTGTCAGCAAACTGAGTGTTGCTGAGGGCCATAGCCCTGAGGAGTATCCCAGGCATCATCTCTGGGAGTGTAGCAGTGGCTGAGATCTCAGGGGAGAAGCAAAGAGAAAACAAAAGCTACATCAGGTGCTTTGCAGTGGGGACAGTGTTTTATTTATTCAATTTTGTAGCTTGAGGGTTTTTTAAAATCTTACCTTTTTCCTTTAGGTGCCTGGTTGATGTTAGTCTCTACAAGAAAACTGGTCTTAGTTATGTTAGATGATGTGTAATACCTAGTCTGCAATCTTTTAGTTAAGGTCTGGTTGGACCCAGCTATTCTCTCCCTCTGTAAAATCCACAAAGGGTCTGGTTACATATGGCTGTAGGTGGCACAGCATGAGGAGAGGGGTTGGACAAGAAGACCTCCAGAAATCTCTTCCAACCTCAGCCAGTCTTCTTGTGACTGTGAGTCCAAGGGATGCCACAAAGATGCTTGGGGACCTGGAGCACCTCTCCTGTGTAGACAGGCTGAGAGAGTTGGGGTTGTTCAGCCTGAAAAAGAGAAGTCTCCTGGGAGGCCTTATAGCACCTTCCAGTGCCTAAAGAGGCCTGCAAGAGACATGGGGAGGGACTTTTTGCAAGGACATATAGTGACAGGACAGGGGGGATTGGCTTTAAACTGGAAGAGAGTAGGTTTAGAGTATATATTAGGAAGAAATTTTTTACGGTGAGGTGGTAAGGCACTGGCACGGGTTGCCTGGAGAAGTTAAGGATGCCCCATCCCTGGAAGTGTTCAAGGCCAGGTTAGATGGGGCTTTTAGCAACCTGGTCTAGTGGAAGGTGCCCATGCCCATGGCAGGGGGGTTGGAAGTAGACGACCTTTAGGATCCCTTCCAACCTAGACCATTCTATGACAAAGCTCTGTCTCTGTGGGGATCTAGTGGAACTTGGAAGAGCAGATCAAAAAACTTTGCAAGGTATGAGTGGTGGGTATAGAAGGACTGTGTAATCCAGGTTGCACCACCTGGGAGCCTTCCAAGACCCAAAGAGTATAAGCTGCTCAGAGGCAGTGTGCAGTTAAAGTTATGAAGACAGCTGTTTTAAATGTTCCTTACATTACACATTTGTTGTCTCTACAGTGTCTCCTGTGAGTATTCTCCTGGGGACTTGGTCTGGGCCAAGATGGAAGGTTATCCTTGGTGGCCATGTCTCATATACAACCACCCGACTGAAAGAACAATAGTCAGAGGAAAAGGAAAATCCACTCGTGTCCATGTACAGTTTTTTGATGACAGCCCTACAAGGGGCTGGATCAGTATTAAATACCTGAGACCATATAAAGGTAAGAGATACAAATGAAACTTTTCAAAATATGCCACTTGTTTTGGAAAGATAGGCTTGAAGTCTAGGGTATGGTATTCTTCATAGAGAAAGAGCCATAAAACCAAGATTAGAACTGAGCATGGTTTGTGCTTTGTAAATTACAGAAAGCAAGTTTTTGAGAGCGAAAAGTACATTTATGGTTCTACAGTTCTTTTAACATAAACCACTGATCTCTTATTAGATTAGAACAACTAATTAAGCAAACTTAAAGCTTATGTTTTAAAGATTTTTTCCTTTATTTCTCCCATCAACATAAAAAGTATCTAAAGGATAAATCCAGTATTTCCCCTTTTAGCCCTGAAATCCTTAATTTATTATGAATGTTGAACCCAGTTTTTAAGCAGCTATTTAGGAACTGCAGTGTGTCCAGAATCAAAGGACTAGGCTCAGGATATTAGGTAACTAAAGTTAATTCTGCTGTGGTGTTTCTTTCAGGCAACGAAGCAGTTTTGTTAATAAAATACTTAACTTGAGAACTGAGTGTGTTTGTGAGGGTAGTGCTTGTAGTTACCAAGCAAAGCTGATGTTTGTCGTATTGAAGAAATGACTTGGCTAACTAGTGAAAAATCAAATTTAATCTGGAATTAACATTTTGCATGATAAATCTCACCTTATTAATAATCATGATCTGTTTCCCCCTTATTTCAGAATTTTACTGTTGCTGAAAACTAAATCATTGGCTGTAAACTGTCACATGTAAATCATGTTGCTGTAAACTGTCTCGTTAGTCAGTCAGATACTCTTGGTGTAGTACAATATTTCTGATGCACTTTGGGATTTACTTGTGTCAGTGAAAGGACTGAATTTAGACAGTATGTGCCTTTTTACAAGTCAGAGTTCCAACTGTCTCCATATTTTTTTGGCTCCTTTCATACTTCAAGATACTGCACTTTGGCCATAGTTAGTTTTAAATTAAAATGGTAATGTTATTGCCAGGAATGTTAGAATAATGTAATGCAAGTGAATTGGTCCATTGTTTATATGTGCCTTCCCTGAAGGTATTCTAAAAGAATCAAATAGATTTTAAGAACTTGCAGTTGCACTTTAAAGCAAATACAGGTTTATTTTTCCACACTTCCCTTTTAGTAAGAAGTTTAAGCACAGATACACAGGTCTGTCCATGAGAAATTTGCTGAATGCAGAACAGAGTAAAAACATTTAAAATATGTGGTTTGCTGTAAAATTCAAACAAAAAGCGTCCTGATATACATAGTAAGAGTGTTACAATCTTTGGGTAAGAAAATGCAGAAATTTCTTGTGTTGTTGTTGTTTGTACCTGAGTAAATACAGACAGGACAGGGCCAGGTCTGTAACAGCTGGGCATGCAAGAAGGGGAGGTGCACACCAGTTGGTAGAGTGAATACACAGGTGTTGCATGCTTGAGTGTGCAATTAATTATATGAGATTTTTCTCCTGTCATTGTTAAATTGCATTTAATATTAATGTGAAATACTTTTAGATTGCCTCACTGCATTTGCAAAACTTGAGCGGAGATCTGCATTGTTAAAGTGTTGCATGCTGTAGAAGGAGCTACTTGTAACTCCCTGCTTTGCTACTGCACACTCAAAGAAATGGGTGTGAGGAAGGATTCCATTTGGTTTATTTCTGCAGTACTTGGCCTCCTACAAGTCAGCTGCCTTTTGGCTGCCTGTGAGTTGGAGCTAAAGCTTCAGTCAATAGCAGCATATGATGGGATTCATAAGAGAGGCTGTAAGGACCTATCCATGCAGATCCTACTGTCATATGCAGACAGATAAACTTGTTAGAGCAGAAGCAGGAATTGCCCTTCCCTATCTATCTCATGCTCTTGTGTCCCTCTTTTTTCTTTCCCCAAGTTGAATATATGATACCTTATATATAGCATTATTTTCTTGAGCGTGGCATTAAGAGGAATCTCAGTGTCTTTGTGGACCCTTTCTAGAAATCAGTCTGTAGATTGGTTGGCTTTGTTTTTGTGTTGTGTGCAAGTGGTGCAAGGAGGAACTGTGGTGCTCAGGGCCTGTGAAAGAGGATGAGGGAATGGTGCAGTTATTAATAGCAGGCTTTGCTCGATACCCTGCAGTGTCAGGGTGAATCACCAGCATGATTGAGGATTAGCTGATCTGGCTAATAGGTTGGTGTTGGTTCTGGACACCTTGCTGGAGGAGCAGTTTGGAGGCCAGCAGAGCTTTAGTCAAGAGGTCTGTCATAGGTGCTTGTAACGTGAAGATAACTTTGTGGCTGAGCTTCCCTGTCATAGCTAAAATACCCATGTGGTCTCCGTCAGGCCTGTGCTGTACTGTGGGTGTGAAGCGTTATTTTCAATAGTAACTGCAGTTAGTGTGAGGGTGTTTAGAGCTCAGCTGAGAAATACTCATATGTGGTAATGAGTTACAGAAATAGAAGCAATTCTTCAAGTGTTCATGGACTAGGTAGGCATTTCATTTATGAATGTTTATTCTTTCTCTAGGGGTAGTTTATCAGGCTGAATGAGTGATGGGTTACTATATTTAAGATGTGGTGGGAATGACTTGTAACAACACAATGTTAGGAAATTATACAAGTCTGAATACATTTAAAAGTGAAGCATGAACACTAACTAAGGGATTGGCTAAATGCTAGACTAACTTCAGTTTGACAAATTTGTGGTTTTACAGGTTCATCGGATGGGGAGACGCTGAAGGGAGGAACGTTTTATAGTACAAAGCCTGAAATTAAAAGAGCAATGGTGCTAGCAGACAATGCAATGAGCAAAGATAAAACTAAGCGGCTTGAGCTGGCAGTATGCAATGAACCTTCAGACACAGAGGAGGAGGAAGAGGAGGACATGGAGGTAAAAGTTTTCTTACTTGCTGTCATTTTCAAAAATAGTGCTAGAATTTAGAAGCTGTGTCCTGGAACTAAGCATGGTATATCCTGCAGTTCTCTGGTACAGTAATCACAGCTTATCTCCTCTTTAATTGTGCATGCATATGTACCCATATGCCTTTTCTCGTACCACTTCTGTGTCAGGTCACGTGCTGGTCTCTCACCTTTTCTAGTTTGAAAGACAAGTCTCTTTGGTGTTTTGCATGGTAAGGGCTGACCTCAGAAGCTACTTAACTTCCCTGACGCTCTTCACTGATCACTCCCTGGGTAACCCAGGTGACCCACTTTCTTGCTCATAAGTGCTTTTTTTCTGGTGCATCTTTTTAAACTCCTCTATTTGCTATTCCCAGTTGCCCTAAGTTTGATCTGAAGTTTTAGTGTGTCAGAATGTAGAAATTTGAACATTTGTTCATGGCAGTGTTGCAGTGGGCACTGGCACTTTGTAGTCACCACAGTCTCTCCACTTACAGTTTTTTCCAGTGCTGTCGCTGGAGTTATTAAAGTTTAAGGCAAATAATGGTCTTTCTCTTCTTTCTCCTATGCATGCACAATCTTCTTGAAGATTACTATAAGATAGTGCATTTGTAGGTGAAAATAGGTAGTTAAAAACAAAAATCAAGGGCAAAACTCACATGAGCTTGTACAGAAAGGTGGCAAAACCTCATTTTTCTGACAAAAGTTAACACCTGAGTGAGTTTATGGAGGTGTTTCTCCTTTGTGCTGAATTGCATATGCCATATGCTTTTAGTGCAGTTTAAATGTTTTGTTCATCAGCATTAGTTATGCACAGTAATGAATGAGGCTGTAAAGAATGCAAATAGGAGTAACTATGCCAGTGGCCGGTAGCAGTCAGTTATCCAGAAAAAAAAATTACTTCAGTTAAGGTAAATGGAATTTACGCTGTGGCTCTGCTGTCTCTTGCTTGAAGTATCACAGCTACTGCTTTATTGCACGCTTTTGCACTTCTTTTTGCAGCATTGACTTTGTAGCCACAATTATCTTTAGGTTAAATAATTTCTTTTTCTAGGAGATGAGTGAAAATGCATCAGGCAACAGTGATGACTGCAGTAGTGAGGAGGACGTGAAGAGTAATAAGCGAGTAAAGAGCAGAGACAGAGCTGTAAAAACCAAGAGAAGAAGAGTGTTGGATTCTGACAGCGACCACGAAGGCTCTGATGCAGAGTTCAAGCCTGATGCGAAAGAAGCAGCAAGCAGTGAGGAAGCGAGCAGTGGAGTGGATGAAAATGAATCTTCTGACACAGAAACAGATTCAGAGAGTGTTGCAGAAAGTCCCGTAAAAGTCCCTTCTAAAAGAAAGAGAACAGAGATGCAAAAGCCTGCTAAAAGGAGTAGCTTAGGAAATGAATCTTCTGAAATGCCCAAAAGAGCAGCAACAGTCTCTTCAGAAGCCAAGTCTAAGCTGACATCATTTGCAGCACCTGAAAGTTTTGAGTCTCAAGCAAATGCTTGCAATGGAGGCATTGGTGGCTTCACAGTGTGGGAACATGAAAAGCTTGATTGGCTGCAGGAAGGGAAAAGGAAAGATGCACACAGGAAGCGTCAGGGCGACCCTGATTATGACCCATGTACTCTCTACGTGCCTGAGGATTATCTCAACAAGTGTACACCAGGAATGCGGAGGTGGTGGCAGCTGAAAAGTCAAAACTTTGATGCTGTGATTTTCTACAAAGTTGGAAAGTTCTACGAGTTGTATCATATGGATGCAGTCACCGGTGTAAATGAGCTGGGCCTGATCTTTATGAAAGGTACTTGGGCCCATTCAGGTTTTCCAGAAATTGCATTTGGCAGATTCTCTGATGTTCTAGTGCAGAAAGGCTACAAGGTAGCCCGCGTCGAGCAAACAGAAACTCCCGAAATGATGGAAGCGCGCTGCAAGTCAACAGCCCACTCCACAAAGTTTGACAAGGTGGTACGCCGAGAAATCTGCAGGATAATCACCAAAGGAACTCAGACTTACAGCGTTATGGACTGTGATCCCTCCGAGAACCATAGCAGATACCTTCTGTGCGTCAAGGAGAAAGAAGACTCCTCCGGACAACGTGTTTATGGGGTCTGCTTTGTTGACACATCAGTGGGGAAGTTTTTTGTAGGCCAGTTCTCAGATGACCGTCACTGCTCAAGGTTTAGGACTTTAGTAGCACATTACACTCCCGTGCAGGTACTGTATGAGAAGGGGAACCTGTCTGTAGACACACAGAAGATACTGAAGGGCTCACTTGTTTCTTGCATTCAGGAAGGGCTGATCTCGGGATCCCAGTTCTGGAATGCATCTAAAACACTAAAAGTCCTTCTTGAAGAAGGGTATTTCAAGGAGAAACAGAACTATGAAAATGGGTGTTCTCTGCCCTCTGTAATCAAATCTCTGACTTCAGAGAGTGACTCCCTGGGATTAACTCCTGGTGAAAACAGTGAATTAGCTTTGTCAGCTCTTGGGGGATGTGTCTTCTATCTCAAAAAATGTCTAATTGATCAGGAGCTGTTATCACTGGCAAACTTCGAGGAATATGTCCCTGTGGATATCACTACTGCAAAAACTATGAGTTCAAGTAGTTTCTTTGCCAAAACTGATCAGCGGATGGTGTTGGATGGAGTCACCCTGATGAACCTGGAAGTCCTGCAGAATGGAACCAATGGAACCACAGAAGGTACTTTGTTGGAAAGAATTGATTCTTGTTGTACGCCATTTGGGAAGCGACTCTTGAAACAGTGGCTCTGTGCTCCACTTTGTAATCCTAAATCCATCAACGATCGTTTGGATGCTGTTGAGGACCTCTTGGCAGTGCTAGATAAAATGTCTGAAGTTACTGAGCACCTGAAGAAACTGCCTGACCTTGAAAGGCTGCTCAACAAAATTCACGGTATTGGATCACCACTTAAAAGTCAGAACCATCCTGACAGCAGGGCCATTTTTTATGAAGAAATCAAATACAGCAAAAAAAAAATTGCTGACTTTTTGTCTGCACTGGAGGGGTTTAAAGTAATGAGTGAAATTGTTGATGTCATGGAAGAGATTGCCAGTGACTTCAAATCTAAAGTCCTGAGGCAGCTAGTCACGCGCAAAGCCAAAAATCCAGACGGCCGCTTCCCAGACTTGAGTGCAGAGCTTACAAGATGGGATACTGCTTTTGATCACAACCATGCTCGGAAGACAGGAGTGATTACTCCAAAGGCTGGTTTTGACCCCGATTATGATGAAGCACTACAGGATATTAAAGCTGTCGAGGAAGATCTTAAGAAGTACTTGGATAAGCAGCGCAAACTGCTTGGATTCAAATCCATCCAGTACTGGGGGACAGGCAAGAACAGATACCAGATGGAAATACCGGAGAGTGTCATATCACGTAATTTGCCCGAGGAATACGAGCTGAGGTCAAGCAGGAAGGGGTACAAACGTTACTGGACCAAGGAGATTGAGAAGATGCTGGCAGCAATGGTCAACGCCGAAGAGCGCCGCGATGCAGCGCTGAAGGACTGCATGAGGCGCTTGTTCTACAACTTTGATAAAAACAGCAAAGACTGGCAGGCAGCTGTGGAGTGCATTGCTGTGCTGGGTAAGAGCTCTGCTTCATTCTGACATATAGTAGAATTGCTCTTGTGTAGGAAATTATGACACCTGATCTGGATATGCAAAAAAAGGCTTGTTGCCAGCTCTTAAACTGTAGTTTAAAAACGCTCATTGCGGTAACAGCTTTGGTAGTTAACAGCAATTCCCTGTTGCCTTCCTGTCAGGCAGGACAGTTGCTGGGTCTTGATGTTTGCGAGCTCTTTCTTCATTCCTATTGTGTGATTGCAGGTGTGCAGACGAGTATTTCTCACAGTTCAACATAGCCTGGTGGGTCTCTCACTGCTTCCAGATTCTTGTGTATGGATTAGTAGCTTCCTATTAAATGGAGATATAAAAATCTAACCTACTAGTCATCTCCTTTCCATCTGAGCAGGTTGTTCTCTTGGCAGCCTTTAAAAATAAGAGTGGTTATTGTCAAGCCTTGAAGAAGGTAGTCTGGTAGGAAGACTTCCCCAAATCTTTCTATATTACTGGGATAGAACAGTCTCCTGTTTTCCTTTCTCAGGACTGGCATACTTTTGTACTGTGGATTTTCTGCTAGGCTGAGGGGCGTCTTTGTTCCAGGGAAAAATGAAAGCATTCTCTGAATGCCACTGGGGCAGAAAAGGGAAGACAGGCAGGCAGGAAGAGTTGGCTAGGAACAGATTGGCTGGGAGATCTGGGAAGCAGTGACATCAGCTACACCACAGCATCAGGGCAAGTACCAGTAGGTTTCCAGTAGAGGCTGAACTGTAATTATGTGTATGTAAAGCCTCTAAAGTCATAGAACGGGCTCATTTTGTAGGTAATCAGCTTTTAGAACCTTAGAGCTCAGCTAACTGGGCCAACTTGTGCTGCTGTTTTTTGAGGAACCGACAGAATTTTAATATTTATATAAATTTTCTCTGGCAACTTTGAAGCAACACTGATTCGCTGTCACAGCAGCTGATTTCCTCTTTACTTGTTCTAAATGAAAAATCAATGAAAAAAAATTATACATGTACTTTTGAAGTGAAATAATGTGGATTTTAAAGACTTGTAAACTAGAAAACTAGAGGGGAGGATTTTAACCTGACATCAGTAGAGCTATGAAAGGAATAAGGAAAGTCAGTGTAAATACTCTCACCTTTTACTTGTTCTGGAGTGCTTCTTGGGTATTTTCCTTAAGAGGAAAATAGAATGAGCTGCAAAATTGTGCTTACAAAGTTTCTATTCAATGAGTAAATAAATTCCAGTGAATGAAGAAAGATGAAAGTGTGACTTACTGGAATTTCTCTTAATTTTATAGATGTCTTGATGTCCCTTGCTCGCTACAGTCAAGATGGTGATGGACCTCTGTGCCGACCTGTAATTGTGCTGCCTGTGGATAGTGCTCCTCCCTTCCTGGAACTCAGAAACTCACGCCATCCATGCATTACAAAAACTTTCTTTGGCGATGACTTTATTCCCAACGACATCGTGATCGGCAGCAGAGATGAAGGCAGCAGCAGTGAAGCTTCCTGTGTGCTCGTTACTGGCCCGAATATGGGTGGCAAATCTACACTCATGAGACAGGTGATTGACTGCCCGTGTAAGATCAGATGTTCCACAGTGCCTCTGTTTTGCATAAGGGAATTACAAAGTTTGGCCATTGCCAAAGTAGGTCCCAGAGGTGGTCTTCAGGGTGTGCAGCACAGTACAACAATGGCACTGTAAAGATACAGTCTGGTAGAAAATGCCCATATTTAGATAGATTTTTCTGCTTTGACTTTCAGGAGGAGTAAGTTTTATTACTCCTATGTGAGATGGTTGGGGAAAAGTCATAGAGTACCTTTTATCTTTTTCAAGTGACTTATCTAGGACTTGACATCATCTGGCAAAAAATGCTTCTGCAAGCTGAAGATGATGAAACTAGAGATCAGCGGCAACTGGGAAAGCAACAGGGAGTTTGCTTTTGAAACACTCCTTGCTGTGAGAACTTGTGTTTTGAAACCTTTCAGAGCAGTTGAGTCCTGCTTGAGATTATGATACTGCAGCCTGGAGCTGTTAAAAACAGCAGGAAGCTTTATGTACTCTAGTCTTTGTTTTAGGGGAAAACACAGTTCCATCCTCTCGTTCTCTGTGTGGATGTGAAGCTCCAAGCACACTGTAAAGATGTGAAATGTGTCCCTGTTTGTTCTGCAGGCTGGTCTCCTGGCTATCATGGCCCAGCTGGGGTGCTACGTACCTGCAGAAGCCTGCAGACTCACACCCATCGACAGGGTGTTTACACGGCTCGGTGCCTCAGACAGAATTATGGCGGGTGAGTTATTCCAAAGGGCCTTTGCCACCCAGTGAGTTTCTTCTCTTGCTTTGAGTGGCAGGTTGGAAAGGGACAGTATGTTGATTTTGCAGGAAGAATTGGGCACTAATCTGTTGTCTCTCATTGTTCAGAGTGGAAACAGGATTGTAGTTGTGCTCTATTTCTTTCACATGCATGTCCTTCATTACTTTTGACAGACACATAGGATCATTTCTAATGAATTTTAATATTAAAAGCCTATCTCCCAGCTGGATGCAAGTCTGAGGAATATCTTTTTGGATATTGTACAGTTGATTACATTCTACTCTATTGGTATCTTTTTCTAAGTGTTCTGGAATAGGACAGTGATGTTTGGGTAGCTGTTGCAGAGGAGTTTTTTGTACCTTCTTGGCAAGACTAGAAGTCCTTTGTTTCAGTCAGAATGCCTTATGTCCAAAATCTGATTTCTTCAGATGAGGAAGAGAGGCAGGCTTCCTTCTTGGAAGCAGTAGTTGACAATTCTTGGAGTATTTTGTCTCTTTAACGGAGAGGAAGACAGAAGTGGAGGATGATACAACTGGAATGGGAAGTCTGCCTGTGGTGGTGGGCAAAGTATTCATAGGGCTAGAAAAAATTATTGTTGTGGTAAGAAGAGTAGTATCACTGCTCATTTAAGGAGGGCACAGATTTTCTGTGATCTCTCTGCTGAAAAATATGGGTCAGTGAATATGAAAGGAGTTAAGCCTACTGGACTTGTTGCACATAAGGAATTTGGAAATGAATCATTCTGAGTTCTTAATTAAAAAAATATTTACACTTCCCCAAATCAAGGCTTTTCTTTACAGCTAGAGAATATTATTAAGGTTTTCTTTACCTAGCTAGTTTCCGTGTTGTTTCATTTCAGTACAAAAGCAAATCTTAAGTGTAGAAGAATATTTAAGTGCTTATGATAGAAATAAAAACTGCCCTTCCTGCATAAGAGGTGGTCTAGCAAAGTGTAGCATTTTTATTTTGTTTCTGATCAACTGAGAACTATTCCCAATATTTTCAAAATGTTTTGACATTTTACATTGTGAGGCTGAACACTGCACAGGAGAACTAGCTTTGAAATCTGTTCTTAATGCATTAGTTCGCATGCTCTGTAGATGTGAAAGCACAGCAAAAGTTGCTCCACAGCAGTTGCTCTGTAATGGATGTCAACAGGACTTTTATGAAGATAATTTTTTTAACAATGGAATTTTAAAATTGCCTCTGCAATTTTAGGGCTTTATTTTCTAAAGTGAATGAATGGTTCTTCTTAAACATTGTAAAAAACATAATCTTGGAAATTTCCTTAAATAAGTGCAGAAAATCAGGATTGGTGGACACTGCTTAATAATTCATGTTGAAAAACTTAGGTTAGAGTAAAGCAGTGCTCGTGCAGCATGAATACAAGAAATAAATGCTTGCCTTTAATGGAATAAATTACATTAATTGGTGCTGCTTGTGATTATTTGTAATGAACCCTACAAAGAACTAGTAAATCCAGACTTTATAAATGTGCATTTATCATGTGCAAAGGTGGGAATAATTGTGTGCTTCTGCTTGTAATCTGCTAAAACCAATTTCAGGTTTAAATTTCAGGCCTTGTATTATCTGGGTTGCTGAAACTCCCATGAGATGTTCAAGCCTCAGCAGCAGAGTATTTCTTTTGTCATACTTCACTCGAGTGTGTACAAATAAAGCCTTTATTATCCAAATAATTTGTTACTTTTTGACATCACAACAAAACCAGTAATTCCAGTCTCTTCATTTTGTGCTTGCTTTTTCACTGGAAAGCCACATGCCTTAGGCCTGTCTCGTGCATTTAGAGCAAGGGGCCAAAGATTACCCCATCTTGTATCCTCTGTGCCCCTGTTTTTGTCCAGCTGGTGTATTTGATGAGTGCTATTAAAGGTAGACAGATATGTTGGCCTTTAATTAGCTGTACTCATGTCTATGCCTGTACTCTAAAGGAACCAAATCCTGCTTTTTCTGGGAAATGGAAGCCCACCATTTTCACACTGGAAAAGAAGATTTATGTTTTTGTTCAATTTCAGTTTGTTGCTGAGTTTCACTTTAGCTTAACCAAGATTCTAGTGCAGATTAAATGGGGGTTGAGTTGTGGTTTTCAGATCTTTGACTGCTTCACAATGTCTTTTGTCATTTCCTTTAAAGGTGAAAGTACCTTCTTTGTTGAACTGAGTGAGACTTCCAGCATTCTCCAGCATGCAACAAAGCATTCTCTTGTTCTTGTGGATGAACTGGGTAAATAATTACTCTAGTTTTAACATAATGCTCCTGATACTTAACCTGGTCAGTTCTAATCATCTCTAAAATGTGTATTGCTTGTGTGCCCCAGAACTGATATATAACCTCCCACCCTCCATTGCTACTAACTTATTTCCAGCTGTGGTTCCTGCTCTTTCTTTGCGTAATTACTTGCAGCAAACCTCAGAGAGCAAAAACATTTTATTCTGCAGTGGAGAGGAGTGTGATTGTTACAGGGCAAATGTTTGGGTCACCTCCCATTGATCCTGGTGGCTCTCACCACCACACACTGCTGTTTGTCCACCTTCCACACAGCACTGAGGGAGACAAAGACTACAAATGCATTGCTGCATTTGTCTCTAGAAAAGCACCTCTACCTCTGATTCCTCATTTTAACAATGTGTGTCTCTCACCAGTAGCAAGTAAATTAAGGATTGAATTTACTCTGCTGCTTCTGTTCCCAAGTACGCCAAAGCTCTCCTGTTTTTTCTCCAGGCAGAGGCACAGCTACTTTTGATGGGACAGCTATAGCGAGTGCTGTTGTGAAGGAGCTGGCAGAGAAAATCCAGTGTCGGACACTGTTCTCCACTCACTACCACTCCCTGGTGGAGGACCATTCCCACAGCATGGCTGTGCGCCTGGGGCACATGGTACGTGTGGGCACAAGACCAAAGGACAGGATTTTTCCTTGTGGCTGGCAGATCCCATGCTGTGCAGGCTTTCTGTGCTCTTCTGCCCAGAGTCACAGGCCTTTTGAGAAAAAGACATGATGTCCCATGTATTTATTAGGCTGTAGGTCTGTACTGCAAACACTGACTTGTAACTTGCACTTTGTAGGCTTGCATGGTTGAAAATGAGAGTGAAGATCCAAGCCAGGAAACAATTACATTCCTGTACAAGTTCATTGAAGGAGCATGCCCAAAGAGTTATGGCTTCAATGCAGCAAGACTTGCAGATATTCCAGATGAAGTTATTCAGAAGGGGCACAGAAAAGCCAAAGAGTTTGAAAAAGCAACTGTTTCACTGAGAATATTTAGGTAAGGCCTTGGGTTTCTGTATTTAAGTTACACATTACTTAGTAAGCACCCATTTTAAAATTTGAGGAGTGGTGCTTCCTCATTCTCACAGCCAGCAGGGCAGTAACAGCTACTTTTGGGAATATCAAATGTACTTCACAGGGAGGGAGGGAGGTACTGCAGGAGAGCAGCTATGACAAGCAATGCAGTATTTTATGCCAGTCTTAATTTGTACAGAGGTGCTGGGCTGGCTGTGTGCTGAGCCAGACTGGGGGAAAGGCTGTGCAGTGCTGGGGGACAGCGAGGGACCTTACAGCAGTACTGGGGCCTCTGCTGCCAGCAGCCTTTACCCCACACCCAGCATCTGTGTCTCCTAAAGCTGTGCCAGGAAGGGGAAGCTTAAGGTCTGCCCCTGTGTTCACTAAAGGTGTTCATTTCCCTTAGGTATCTCTGCCAAGTGGTGGATGGTGCAACAAGCGATGCAAATGCTGTTCAGAAACTCACTGCGATGATCAACCACCTTTAAGAACACGTGGGTTTATACAGGCAGTTTCTCAAAAATGTGTTAACAGACAACATTATGATCTAATAAACTTTATTTTTTAAAAATGACCATTTTTCCATTGTCTTTCCTAGGAAATTAAACCCTTTAATTCATACCTACCCTCTACATAATGGTTATTGAGTACTCCACAATATATTAAGTCTAGATGTTATGGTACATGCATACACTTTCAGGCTGTTGATTACCCACTGTCACCAATACACATAAATGGAAAAAAGCTATGAAACTGTATAGGGCTGTATATATACTTGTCTCAGCTTCATTAGAGCAGGAAATTGCTGTGATTTTTCCAGCAGGTTATGTAAGTAATGTCCAGACTGTTCAAAAAAAACTATGAACAGAGTAAAGTACAAGACTGTTTTGAGGAGACTTTCTACTGTGTACTTTAAAACAGTAAAATTTCTTTCACAAAACTTAGTTACATGGGTACTTTGTTTTATAGTGCATTATAGTCTAGGAAGTCTCATTAAAACACTCGCTTTTTTCTTTCTGTTAGGGTGGCTTGAGTACAGACTATTGCTGGGGCAGGGAAGGAGATTATTCTAACTTCAGAGGACACCAGAAAAATTGCTGGATATAATTTAAGATTAGTGTTTTCTCTTTCATAGAAAGAACGTACATACTGGGACATGAGTACAGTTACAGCAAGTCTAGGTGTGCTAACAAAACAGGACACATTCAAGTACAATAAGATTTTTTTGCTTGAAATTAGAAACAAACTACATGAGATTAAAGCATTAAAATCATATTTCTCAATCTGAATAAATGTTAAAAAATCAAAAGAAATGCAGAAGTGCTAGCTCACATTTTTACCATGTTACAAAAGCAATTGGTACCCATGTCCATAAAGGCAGCAACAAAGAATGCTGCTTGTCTACAGAATAGTACTACTGCAAATTGGACTGCGTTTCAATGCTACTTGTAAAAACACCAGCTCTCAGAAGTTGGTATCTGTACAAAATTGCAGCTTATTTTTCTTCACTTCTGTCCCTTCAAAGTCTTTGTTTACACAGTAATGCTAAATCGCCCAGTTCTGTTATCCTGAGTCAACATATTGCCACTTTCTTTTTTGGTAGGTTGAGCTCCATAGTGTCAACACCTCACACATCCGCTTTAATACAGTCTCTTTCTGCAGAAATGGGCAAGTGTAACTTCCTCCAAAAAAAAAGTTTTAATAGTTATGATATTAGAATGGCAGGACTTTCTTTCTGAAAGGAATTCAGTTGTGCTGCAATGTATTAGATTCTATAGGTGGAGCAGAGTCATATAGTGTATCTGTATCATGTGTAGGCTCTCCAGCAAGCGTACAGGGATTGGACAGTGTTCCAGCACCACAGTCACAGAAAAACCTACAACAAGAGAGAGCTCTTTAGTGCCTGCTTCACTCATGCTCACCACACAACCCCGCACCCTGGTTTGAAACATACCTATCATGTCTAATGAATTCTACATCATGTCCTTGATGGCACTTCTTAATGCAGTTCACACAGATGGCATTACGGTCTGTGGTGTTGCAGGTGTGACATCTGAAGGGAAAAGCAGCACATAAGGCGTGAGCCAAAAACTGATGAGCTCTCAACTGGAGGGAGAACAGCACTAAAGGAAGGGGGTGCACAGGACTATAAAGCTTGAGATTTTTACACAAACGGATTTCACAGCACCGTTTTTGTTGCTTGTGTAAAAAACATAGTTGTACTGTGTGATCCCTCAGGCTGAGCTACACATTAACAATTTGTTTTGCTCAAGCCAGCAGTAAATTCCAGACAACGGGAACCTGTTTAGTTCTGTTGTGTTGATGTTGAAGAACATGCACATGTGTTCACAGACATACAGCAACTGTTCTAGGGGCCTTGTTGAAAGAGGAGTAGTGTTTATTTGAAAACTTTACTGTAGGTGATGGGAAAGAACCTGTTACCTGTAGAAGTCATGCATCGGGTAGCTGGTGTAGCTTGAGATCTTATATAAACACTGGCCTCTACTGACAGCTTTCTCTATGGCATCTTGATTGTTCATTATTTTGTTATCTGTTGGGGGGAAAAAAAAATCCCAAACTAAGCACACCTGGATCAATGACTTTTTTTTTTCCCTTGAGGTGTTGAAGCAGAGGGCCCATCAGGAAGTTAGTTCTATGCCTACATTTTAGTTTTGGCACTTACGCATATCAAATCCTCAATGCCAGCTCATAAGGCACATGCCCGGAGTGTCGTGCACTCCTCAGGCAAGAAACACTGTTCTTTACTGCATACAAAAGCATAAAATTCCTGACAGCCTCCATTTAAATACTCTGTGAAGTGGCCTGTGAATAAATAGTTGCAGACACGAGCCTTCCTAGCAGGTTTAAGTTTTCTGCTGAGGAGCCTGAAACCTGAATGTTTAAAAGCCTCTCATCTACCAGAAGGACTTGTACAGATCCCTTAGGAAGACAAAAAGGACTGCTCTGTCCCCAGCAGTTTAGGAATGCACTTTCCAACACAGTGGAAGGGGAAATTAGGTTTGACCAGCTCCAACATTTCAAAGATGTGTTCAAGGCACAGCAAATTTCATAATTCCGTTATCCAGCTACCAGATCTTGCATTAAGTCCCAAAGTGCACCTCAAACTAGCTGTGCCCACTTCCAGTAGCATCACAGAACGAACTGATGGCATCACAAAGCTCAGAAGCTGTGATGTGGGAAGCCAAAGCTTGTGTTTAAAGTGGCGTAAAGGATCCACAGGAAAAGGCCTAATACTACAGCCAAGCATGTAAAAATTCTGCAAACTGAAACTTTTTCTTCTAGAATATCCTCTTGGAACTGTCTGGCACTGAAACCACCCTTCCAATCTCCTTCAAATGGATCTGATCTCATGTGCACTTCCCCACTATACATGAGAACCTTATGTATGTAAACTCTTCCTATTTTCTGAGAAAAGTGATTTGGGATTGTGAACATTCATGCTTTTAGATCCTAAAAGTCAAGTGAGGCATGTTTCTTTACTGGACACTTGTTTTTGGATATGTGAGAAAAGACTTTCCATTGTACTAACTTAGAATTGGAGTTTGAGATGGGCGGAAGACCAGTAACCAGTTCAGAAGCTATTTTGAGACAGACAAGACAGTAACAGTTTTAATATGATAGCAAAACCTTAAGCCACTTTTGGAAGTGTCTGTCTAAAAATCTTAACAGGGCTTAACTTGGCTCATTAGCTTTAGCTGAAACTCTTAGTCACAACTCAGCTGAAGGTGGTACCAAATCTGAGCCACAAAGGATGCGATAAACCCAAGACCCAGCATCAAAGAAAAAAATGGCAACTAAACAAACACAACCAAGGAAGGCTCAGGCTCACCTTTCATTGTGACATTGACACCAGATGCTAGAAATAAACCTCCAAAGCGGTTGTTGAAAATCTGATTGCCTTCTAATGTTGCAGTCGCATGATTTGTTATTTCGATACCTTTATTGGGTCAGGGAAACAAAAGAAAATACAGTGGCAAAGTTAAATCCTTAGTCATTGTGCATTTGTACCTCTCTCATGATCTATACTTTGTTCTTTACATTTTTAAAACTCGGGGAAACTGCACTGTAATTTGTTATAAAACCAAGGTTCAAATGCTGCTCTTGAATCCTTCCACAGAGCTGCAGCTGGCATGCACAGTTTCTGGGAGGAACAACACACTACTAGCTTATCTGATAATAAAATAGTACTGTGATCACGTATATTTTCAAGGGGGATATGATCTTTGGGTGCTTAAAGCTGTCATCTTCATGTACATTTGGAAGTTCTTGTGCACATACCTTGCCCTTTTTTAAAATATAATTTTTTAAAAGTTCTCAAAACAGGAACCTAAAATCATTTAACTCTTAAGTTTTTATCAGTAACCCGTGTCTTCCAAGTCATTTGTCCGGGACTGCTCTTGACGGCAACCTATCCTTCCCCCCCACCACACTGAAACACCACCTTTAGAGGCTCTTCTCAGAAAACTTGCTTCTTCTGAAAGAAAGATGGGAGAAAACTCAAGAATGCAATTTTAGTTGAAATGGAATGGAATGAAAGAAGTATGGAACTGTGATGATTAAAAGTAAATTGCCAAAAAATCACTGTTAAACATCTTTCATCTCTTCTAGAGTAAGAAACACTCGTATTTGTAATTTTTCTGGTTTATGGAGTATTAAAGTTGAACTTGAGATGCAATTCAAATCTCTTCAAAATGTGTATTTGCTCAGTTTCCTAGGTTTTAAAGCAGTGACAAAATATTCAAACCAGCATCCAGCAGACCAACTATGAATATGTCCTAGACAACTTTATAAATTACTTTTAAAATAAAACAATGAAAAAGTATTTAATTAAAAAAAAATTACGAGACAGAATGTGTCACTTCTCAACTTGTTAGTAATTCCAGAGACTGCTGTAAATGTATTTCGGCTACAATTCTGAATTCTCGAATATCTTCTAGAATACACTGAAGGATATCCCAGTCTCTGTTATAATTTCTAAACACCATGCGGTAAAGAAATCCAAGAGTTAGCTTTGTGAAGAGCTTACTCCGAGCTATAACACTTCCAAATTTGATTTAAACAACACAAACCTGCAGCAAATCCATCAAATATTCGGTTTTTCCTTAGCACAGGGTGGCTATTGGTGCTGATAAGAACACCAGCTTGAGCATTCCTGAAGATATCGTTCTCTTCCAGAAGACCTATGACAGATCAACAAACATGACATTAGAGCTGGGTAACATTTCCTGACCCGTAACCATTCTGTGAAATACTTTCAAAAGATCTCATCTGTCATCAGCCTGCTCGTTCCTTTTATTTGGACAATACCCACCAACAGCACTGAAGTCAGTGATACAAGTTTAAAGTAATTCACACTGTATAATCTTGTGTGTATTTTTCCATTATACAGGAGAGAATTTGGGATCATAAGCCCCATTGCAGAGAAATAAGTCTTTTAGCTTTCCCAATTTTTATTCAATTTTTCAACACCTTTCTGTTCTTGTCTTCTAAAACAAGCAGCCTGTTAAAGCCAGCCAAGCTTCACTTGCATTTTTTTGCTATTGCAGGACAAGGTTACTTTGAAATGCTTAACTTAAAATTAAAGCTCATTTACAGCACAAGATTATCTACAAAATATCAGAAGCTGGTATCAGGATACACAAGTCAGGCATTTCAGATGGGGACCACTTCTAAGTTTACAAATACGCAAGAAATTCCTTAGAGATCTGGCTTTCCCTTTCCCCCCACCCCCCCTCAAAGTCTTGGACACTTGGACAGAACCTGAACTTTTCAGGTGCATTATTTTGGCTACATGACTTGAATTTAATACTGGATTTCAGTCAAATGGCAAAGCTTAGAAAAGCAGATGGGATAAAAGTACTGTCCTAAGCAGCAATCTAACAGTTGTCTTGGATAAGATTAATTACCTCTCTGCCTCCCACAGATTTCAGTATTACTGATGCAATTAAGGGTAAAAAGCATTTGGGTATGTTCACTGTAACTATTTTATTACTTCAGAAGACAAGTTATGTTTCTAAAGAGCACTTTAAAAAGGACTCTGCTTAATCTGAAATTAAACTCTTATCCAGAATATTCAGTATATGCCAGTAAGGGAAAAAACTACCTCTTCCTCCATTAAATATACAGATGCCTCCGTCTCTTCCATCATGGATTTTATTTCTCCTTAGTGTAGGATTACTGTCTGTTTTAATCCATACACCAGCCATTGCATTATCAAAAATTTCATTGTCTTCTATAAATCCAAGCCCTAAAATTGAAGAAAGAGTAGAAAAAATAAAATCAAAAAGGATAATAAATAATAAGAGTTAACACTGTAAAACAAACAATTCTGGACAAACATGAAAAACAAACCTACCAGAATTATAGACAAGAATACCACCGTTCTGACCACCCCAGATCTTGTTGCGTCTAATTTTGGGGTTGCTTCCAGTTCTAGAGTAAAATGTAAGCAAAGAAGTAATTTAAAACAGTTTACTATATCCCAAGACCAAACACTTAAAAGACATCTAAACAAGTGCCCTACAGACCTGTTAAAATTTTAGTAAAATATGGTTCTTTTCAAACATGCAAAAATATTTTAGCTTTACAGATTCCAAGGGCCACATATCACTAATACAGCCTGGATATTGACTGGAATAACTTTCTTGTACATTAAAGCAGAGGGTATTCAGATACAGTGGATTTCAAAAAGTTATTTTTATAAACAAAATGACAAGAACAGTTAAAAAGACACAAAAGAGCACAAAACAAGCTACATCTGTTTTGGCATAAAATCAGAATAAATGTTACCTTATCTGAACCCCTGAGTACATGTGATTATAGATGTCATTGTCTTCTAACACGCCATGTCCATTGTCATAAAAATAAACTCCAACCTAACACATTAAGAATTAAATTATTAGTTCCAAAGTAATGAGGCATAAAACCACAGACTTTGTCTTCTGTGGCACCCTTGTAACCACAGAGCAAAACTCACTTGTTTTCCACTGTGTATTCTGTTTCTCCTCAAGACTGGAGTGCTCCCTGTTGTCACCCAGACTCCAGCCAAAGTATTGCTGTAAACTTCATTTTCCTCAATCACACCTTGTCCTTTTTCATGCTAAACACAAGATGATTTAAGAGTTGAGAAAACATGCTAATCACCAATACTGTTTTTCCTGATGTACACATCCCTCCCCCACATGGCTTCTTTACTGTAGCAAAGTAATTCCTTTCTTTGAGTACATTTTTTCACTTTTTTTTTTAAAACAGCACATCATGATTTTGAATGTTTGCCATGAAACACAGAACACCCTGCATGTAAATCATTATATTTCAAGGCTCTGCAATGGTATTTGCAAATCTCTGCAGGCTGTTGGTAGCGTGACTGCTCCCCAGCATCATGCACTCACATGAATGCCCTGGCATGTGGCTCCTAAACCTGCACCCAGCCCTGTCCAGATGGACAGAAAAATGTCAGTACTATCTCCACTGTGTGTTTGGGCTCAAAGCTGAATCACCAGTGTTCTCAGTCAGGGGAAGCTGTTCTGGTTAGATTTATACAATGAACAGATGAAGCTGTACACCTGCAGCACTAGCTGAACCTTAGGTAACATGTGGCAGAAAGCTACATAAATATTTCTCAAAGTCTGATACTGCTAAAGGGAACCTGACAGCTCTTTCAGTTCAGTCAGCAGAGCCTTGAACACACTGGAAATTGTGCTTTATTCTCCACTTCTACAACACACAACTGTACAGAAATTGCAATGTAAATCACCCTGAAGGCATTATCAAAAAAAAAAATTAAATAAATTTTTTTTAAAAAATCTTTTCTGACACTAGTGGTAAACACATTACACTCCAAAAGACCTGAGCAGACTTCTATTTTTTTTTTTAAATAATGACATACTACTATGAAAACTAAGCCTTTTTGAAAAGCTTTTAACCAAGAAATGATGAAATTCTGTAATCTATCCCATTTTAAATATTTTACTCTGTTATAGGAATAATTTAGTGGCATTCACAAAAGCCTTCATCTTTTAAATATCAGCAGCAGCTTCAATCTTTCACAATGAACCTAGTTTAGAACATAAGAAAAGTGCATCACTATAAGCACACACATTTTACAGAGTATTTGTCTCTAATATTTATAATATAGAATATAAGTTTGTATGCCTATCTGTAGGTTGTACTTACAACGTAAATTCCACCATGTTGACCATCATGAATCTTGTTGTGTCGAACTATGGGACAGCTGTTTGTTCGAATCTGTATTCCTGCTAACGCATTACCTGTTAACAAAAGTATTATTTAATAAGACTCACTCATTTTTGTTGGAATTCAAGGTGCAACAAGCAAATCAGCTTACCATAAATGTCATTTCCTTCAATAAGGCCTCTTCCATCACCAAAGATATAAACACCGCCTTGATTCCCATTAAAAATTGCATTGCCCCTAGGAAACAAAAAAATACACATCATGAAGTGTTCTAAAACATTGTACAATACTACACATGTATGTAGTGCCTAGGACTGTACACTATTCAGATTTTAAATAAAAACCTTATGTTCTCTTGCTTTAAGAAAGATCTACCTCCAAGTGCGTACAAAAATTAAAAATGTAGCTCATCTCAATGCAAAAATTTCATTTCTACATATACAGTAATATTCACAGTTCATTATAAGTTAATAAAATTAAAGTGCACTTCTCCCATCCCCACCCAATCTCTTCTTCTTCTAAGTAGTGAAATATCAATGAAGAAAACAATACCTTATTGTTGGGTCACTGTTTGAGGTAATCCAAACACCTGCAAAATTGTTTGCATAGATTTTGTTCTCTATGAATTGTCCTCTTCCTTTTTCATGAACATAGATTCCTCCAGTCTGGCCATGATGGATTTCACACCGCACTACTGTTGGATTGGCATATGCTTTCACTTCAAAGCCTGCTATCCTGTTCCTATGTATGTTGCAGCTTTCAAAATAACCCTTAAGACACAAAACATGAAGTTTCCTTTAAAAGCCCTTTTCAAAATGAAGGCTATTCCCTCTACTCCCTCCCTTCTAAATACAATCCTCATTTAAAAGGAAACAATACCAAAACTGACAACACATAAGTACTTATACAGCTAATTAAAACTACTGCCACTATATAATTTCATTTTTCCCAAAATAAAATACTGTGTTTGCACTGCTATTTATTACTACTCATGGAATACCAATATAGAATGGCAACTCTGGATATAGCACCTTAAACAGGACTCAGTATCATGTTTCCTTAGCAGCTCCTAAGGATCAGTCTCCTTTCAAAGCCCATAAAGCCCACAGACCCAACACAAAGACGACAGTGCCATGGACAATACTACCTACTTGTTTTCAGACCAAGAACTATAAATATTTGGTAAAAATATGGTTTATTTAGGAAGAAGTGCACTAAATTTCTTTAAAACAACTGGTCAAAATAAATATGGATGTGAAGTTCAGTCATTTTGCCAGGGCTGGACTGGTCTGAGTGGCCAACTGGTAAACTTTTATCCCTTTTTCCCTTTTTTTAAAAGATGTACACTTCCACTTAGACACTGCAGTAGTAGCAGGAGACCTGCAACAGAACTGTATTTAAACGACTGCATTATAAACAGCATAGCTATGGAAAGAAAAAAAAGGCCATTGCACAAATCCATCCTAGGCACACTCCCTCTATGCCAACAGCACAATAAACTGGTCCATCTGAAAATTGATCTGGCAAAATAGCTGTTTTCTGCTCAATAATTTCTCTGATTCTAATTCACTCTGCAGCCTTGCAAAGTAACTGTTTCAGTCTTTTGAGGGCATTTTTCTGAAATGGTCTCAGAACATTCTGATACTCAAATTCAACCTGTTCTTGAGGTGAACTTTAATAGTATTTCATGCCTATTTTGCCCAACTAAAACAACAGAAATTAAACAACTCAAAGACAGGAAGCCTCTCTTACTGGAGATGGCAGACAATCACCAAGTGGTGTTTTAATTTGTGGATGGCCTAGATGCAAGCTCTTGAAAGCTCTAGCCCAGACTACTGCCAGCAAGCAGCGGCAAAGGGTGGGACTAAAAACAGAGCACATGCCATTCAGAGCAGGACTCTGCTGCTGACAACCAACCAAAACTGCACTGTCCCTTACATCCAAGAATGCCACAGTTCAAAGATAAAGTGAACCAGTGTTGGTTCTTTCCGTTCTCCTAGACACCTGTCTCTCTGTGCTCTGCAAAGCCCCCTATAGCATAAACAACTTATATGATTACAGATTAGTTGTAGCAGTATCAGTCTTCATAATGCAAAAAAAAATTACCTGTTCAATGAGCTGGTAACATGTATATAGGTAAAATATCCGACTCAAAAGCAAAGGGCCATGACTTTCACTGATCTTGGTTACCCCCATAGGTACCTCATCCAAACACCATTTTTCCTGCCACCTAAGTTAGTTATTTAGTCTCACTCATCACGAGACTTGTCATACTTGTGAACTTAAAAAGAAAAAAAAAGGCACACTTCCTGCTATTGCTCAGAGTAACTGGATTCTGGTGTTTGTACTCACATGATCTACCACCAGGAACAGCTCATGCTTGGAGCTTCTACTACCTATCACATGGAAATTACTCAATTTACTGCCAACCTAGGTAGTCAGAACCCTGTTTCACTGCGCTGTGAACTGCTATGAGACTCCATTAAACATTTTTATTACAAAAAAGCAGAAATATAGCCAGTTCAATGAGAAAGGCATGACAGCACACTCCTCTCCCCGCTCTGAGGACTGCACCAGGAAAGGCACTGCATGGAGTAAACATCCTCCAAAAATGTACTATCCCATGTGCACAGCTTAGCTCCAGAGACTCCTCTGGATAACAAATAAAGCCAAATGGAACATGCTTACTTTCTGTGAATAGTCAAAATATAACTCTGAAGGAATCCAATCCTAAGTGAGTCAAGATGTGTTCAAAGCTCTCAAGAAAGCCGCACGCTAACAGACACAGGAATCTAAAGACTTCCTCATAAATACACCTTCATGCCAACAGGCAAATCTTCTGGACTTCTTACCTAAAAGGGAACACCTTTTTTCCTCATTTTCACTTAAAATGAAGCCCTCAGAGAAACTTAAGTAAGATGACAATCAGGCATAAAAGCAAGCTTGATTCTCTTAATACGTAATTTCCATTAAAATATTACTAAACATGTTCTGATAGCTTTTTAATTACTTCACACATTACCCTCCCTTTGACTGCCAAATATGTTGTGACTACAGCACCATGATGAAAGACATATTTCAGTGCATTTCATCACAGCCATTTCGGACGCCATGTAGAAGTTGCAAATAAATAGCCTTTACCATGTGGTCTGCAGGATCTTCCTAAGCTGCAGCAAGCACTGTTATTTAACAGCATGGAAATTTTAGTTAAAATACTTTTATCCTTTAAAACTATTATATACTGTGTAGCTTTTTAACTTGCTTGGAAATGAAGTGAAAGAGAAGGCCTCTTCACTTCTGCTTATGTCCCAATGTATCTGCACAATATGCACCTTCAGGGAGGAACAGAAGAGGTACCTGTAGGTACGCTGTGCTCTGCTCACTATATCCTAAGAATACCGTAACATCACTTGACAGCAGAGTACAAGCAGAAAATGGAGCCTTCAAAATGAGTGGTCTTCTACCTTCTCAAAAAAATGCTGGACTGCTGATCCAGAAAAAAACCCCCCGAGAATTTTCTGTTAAGCCTCTGTGAAGGAAATGCTCCTCCAAAGGGGGAGAATAACAAACTAAATCTTTATGTCAGATTACTTTACAAGGCTGACTTCTGGGTCAGAAAGTCAAGGCTTTCTGCTAGGTAAGATCCTGCAACATTCAATATTCATAAAAAGAAACTGCATTGAAGAGCCCAGTCCAGTTCAATCAGAGTCAGCTTAAGCTGAACTGCTGGCTTTGAGCTGTCATGGTTAAACCCATTGATTTCCCCACCTGTGGAGACCATGTCTGACCATTACCTGTGTGCATCATTATTCATCTCAATTCAGGCAAACCAACAGAATTGCTATTAGTCAGAAACACATGCTCTTTCTTAGTCCTAAGCAATCACCTCATTCCCAGACTTTCTACTTCCTATGTCATTCTCTGTTGATACCAACAACTTCTTTGGCCCAAAGTCACACCCCACCCCCCCACCACCCTGCCCTGAGGGAGAGTTAAAACTTATTTTAGCCTCTCAGATGACTCTGGCATTCCCTGGTATCTTTTCAGCCACCACAGCCACTTGCCTTCAAAAGGCATTGTTGTGCCTTTGAACTACAGCATCTCAGAGACATCTAGTGATGAACTTCTGGATCCCAAGAAATCATATAGGGGTTCAGACAACATTTTCTCTTTGGAAAGTTAAATATTTTTTTAACAATGAAATTGTTTCCAAGTATGGGGATAAATTAACTATTATCCACAGGGCCCACTAACTGTTTGCTAACCCAAAGCTTACCACCAGCTCCAGCTATAACCAGTACCACCACTAGACAGAGTCTACTCCTTTCTCATGACTTCTGCCTCACAGCACACCCAGTCTGCCCAACCCACAGCTCCTAAGCTCTGTCCAGCTGTCGGCAGCTCAAGCCCAGATCCTTTATGGAGACTCTGCCAGGAGGCTATTAAGGTCAGGTAGGTCAATACCCCTCCTCTGCATAAAGGGATTTCAAGCCTTATACTGGCTTCACCTCCGTCTAAGACTCATTTTCAAGTGTGCTGGGTATTTTACTTGTGCTTTGTGATGGTTTCTGGTTATCATCAATTAGCAGAAGATGATCCTGGACAACACAGCATCTAGCAGTGCCAGGATGGCTAAGAAAAAGAGGCCCTTATGATTAATAAGGAAAAGGAATAAGGGATACATGTGGAAAAAGTATTACAATCTTACACAAAAATACCAAGGGCAAGAATTCTCAAAATACCTTAGCAGTAGCTTTCTGCTTGAAAAATCCTAACTATTAAAAAGAAGCTCTGTACATCAGATTTATTTAAAATGCCAGGCAAAGCACTGGCTTCGTGCACAAGATAACAGCTACAGTGACAGAAAGTACGGGCAAGAATGCATTGCTGCAGCCTGTTAAGATCTGAGCAGGTAAAGTAATCACAAACACCACACGAATGATAAATGTTGATATTCCCACATGGTACACAGTGAACAGAAAGAGATGTGATGACAAAGATGGGTTCTTGAGCAGCTGGACAACCTCAGAAGACCTTTTACACCAAGATGAACTCAGTAATTGAAGTCTGATGTTTTTTCTTTCTTTCTGCATGTTGTCTAGTTTAACAAACACTGCTATGAGGATTAAAATTTGAAAAAAAAAAAGGATTTTGTTTACACTGTTCTTCCCCATTTATTTCTGAAGAGACTATTTTTTTCCTTTCTCTGTTTCAAAGATCACAATATTACAGAATCAGAGTTATTTCATGTTAGTGTTTGAACAACACAGGTAATCAAAGAAAATTTTTAAAAAACTAATTGTGCAAGCTTCCTAAAGATTTAATAACACTGGTATGCCCAACAGGGTTAGAAAAAAGAGAAAAACAAACAAAAAACAACAGATCAAGATAGATAAAAATTAACTGCTTAAGAGTATCTGACCAATTTAATCAAATAGCAATTAGAAATATGACTGACAACAGAAAAAAATGTTTATAAAACTTTGCA
This sequence comes from Sclerurus mexicanus, assembly GCA_013396755.1. Lineage (NCBI taxonomy): Eukaryota > Metazoa > Chordata > Aves > Passeriformes > Furnariidae > Sclerurus > Sclerurus mexicanus. The sequence continues at coordinate 633,943 of VWZF01001886.1, read as the reverse complement.
TCCCAAAGCCTGGAATGGTCTTTATTTGAAAGTTGGTGCATTTTATAAAAATTCAAATTCAACATAAAGAAAATCACATCCAAGATGCAAAAACAAACCCTTTATTTTTACTGCACAGCAAAAGGCCAATTGAGTTTTTAATGTATTCTGAAGAGAAACTGCTATACACCTTTTTTTTTTTTACTTCATATACACATTTCTTTAAAATTATCTGATTTGTATTTAAAAAACTGAGCTGCAAACTAGTCACAATGACCCAACTTAGATGCACGCTGCTATACTCCTATTTCATCAGAAAAAAACCCCCAAGCAATAGTGAGTGCTGTGATTCTCATTTGGGAGCAATGAAAAGGAAGACTTATGCCTAGATCTCAGCTTTAAACTGAAATTATGCTTATTCTTACAGTAAGTTGGAACTTCTCTGTTGCTTGCATACAGCTACTAAATACAGTTTACGAAAGATGTCTGGTAACTTGCCTCAGGCAACTGCAGGAGAGGTCAGGGTAACGCACTAAGGGCTGCCAATGCCATGCTGCATTTTTAATGCTTGCTTGTTAAACATCTGACATAACACTAAGGCAAACATCAGAATATTGCCAGTTTAGAAATAAGAGGTTAGGTCTGTATAAGTATCAAAACACAAAGAACAATCTGAGAACATGAAAGTGAAAAACTGAAAAACAAAGCACTCGTGAACCTTTTGGAGCCAGTACTCCAGCACAGAAACTCACATGAAAAGAATGTGTAAGTTAGATATTCAGCACTAGATGTACCTATCCCACTTCACAGTCACAAACAATATATATTTTTTTAAAAAATATATCATCCAAAATAACAGAAGTGAAGCAAGAGAAGTGAATATAGAAAATCCATTAATTTGTTTAGGTATACAGGATTTGTATTTGAAAGATACCATGTCACTTTGTCACTTAGTATGTAAATATAACCAGTGATGTCACTTCATTAACTCTATCACTAGGCATGATGTATAAGAGGATGATGTCAAAGCAGACTTTGAGATAGGAAGTCACAGAATCTTTCAAAGGAGTTTATGAGTATGAAATATTTCAATAATATTTGCAGCTGAAATAAATATTATTCAAAGGTCCTCTTTAATGTGCTAATGTTTCCTCTAACCAAAAGAGAAACATTTATTTCTATTCCATTTTGCTTGTGATATCACACTGATCGCAGCATTGAAACAGGTATTTAATCAGTAAGAAAACAGATCAAATACACTTTTATTTAAAATTAATCAATTTAATTCAGACTGGGTTTTTTAATACTTCAGTACTCACATATATAGTATTTATACTTCAGTACTTAAACAAGAAGCAGCTCCTAGCCACACTTTCCAATTAACCCTCAAGCCTACACACAGACACCTCTCCTCCACGAGTTACTGAAGCACTTTCCTTTACCTGTCTTTCTATAGCTGAAATCACTTCATTAAATGTTTCTGAGCCCCTTTAAGTCTGGGAGGGACATATGGATATATGTATCCAGTGAAGCAGATTAGCAGTGCTTGGACAATGTTAGTACAGCTTAATAAAGTCCAAACAATGAGATAATATAAAAAAAGACATAACATGTTAAGTTTGCCACCACTCTTTGCAAAACAGCCAAATAACTATATCTCTAGAGAACAGAATATGATGTAAGGCAATCCATCAGAAGTCTGCCAGCTGGGCATTCTTCTGGGCTGGTGTAATCTTGCCCAACACAGAACAAATATGATCCTTAAGATGTAACTACGAGACCAGAAGAGTGCAGAATCCTACCATGTTTCTCACCTTCCCCTGGCAATAGGATTTTATGCTAGCAGCAAAAATAGCAGCACTCTGTGACCACTGAAATCCAAATTTCAGAAAATTGCAAATCCAACAGCTACAACTAGGCACTGCCTCGATCCTTTACCCCCACCTCCCCAGCAACCTGGCTGCAAAGGAGAAAGGCCTCACTAGTTTCTGTCCACAGTAGATTTTTTGTTAATACTATTTCCAGTCTGCCAAGTCTCATCAAAAACCTGAGGAGATCTGGGTTAGAACTTGCTGATGATGCACTTGGTCCCGCTATGTCACTGATGAATGGTACTGATCCCAGTACAGACCACTGAGGGACACAACTTGTCACCAATCTCCATCTTGACATTGAGTCTTTCACATCTACTCTCTGGAGGCAACTATCCAAACAATTCCTCATCCACCAAACAGTCTATCCATCAAATCTACATCCTTCCAATTCAGAGAGAGGGATGTAGTGGGGGGCTGTCAGAGGCCTTACAAAAGTCCAGATAGATGACATCTGTAGTCCTCTTGTCCACTGATTCTGTTACTCCATCATGGAAGGCCACTGGGTTGGTCAGGCTGGACTTGCCCTTGGTGCAGCCGTGCTGGCTGTCCCAAACCACATCCCTGTCCTCCACGAGCCTTAGCAGAGCTTCCAGGAGGATCTGTTCCATGATCTTTCCAGGCAAAGGGGTAAGGCTGACAGGTGGGAGTTCCCAGGGCCCTCCTTTCTACCCTTTATTAAAAAGGGGCACAATGTTTCACCAGGGACTTTATCTGACTGCCAAGACTTATCAATTATCATGGAGAGTAACTTGGGAACCACATTAGCCAATTCCCTCGGGACTCTGGGATGCATCTCATCAGGTCCTATAGACATAGGTACATTCAGGTTCCTCAGGTAGTCATGAACCTGATCTTCCTTACAGTAGGAGGGACTTTGCTCCCCAGTCCCTGCCTTGCAGTCCACCCACTTGAGAGGTGGTGAAGAAAGACTGCCAATGAAAACTGAGACAAAATATTGTTGAGTACCTCAGCCTTCTCATCTCATTACCAGTGTTGCTCATTGGGGAAGGGGAGTTGGGTTTTTTTTGACATTCCTTTTCTGGATGACATACCTGTAGAAATCTTTCCTGTTACTCTTTGTGTCCCTTGGCACATTCAGCTCCATCTATGCCCTGGCCCTCCTGACCCCATCCCTACAGAATTGGACAGTGTCCCTGTACTTTTCCCAGGTCACCTGTCCCTGCTTCTACTGCTTCCTTCTTGCCCTTGAGTCTAACCATGAGGTCTCAACTCAGCCATGCTGGTCTCTTGCCTTTTCCTGATTTCTTACACCTGGGGATCAAGAGCTCTTGCATCCTATGAAAAGGATCCTTAAAGACCTGCCACTTTAGGAGTAAATAGAAGAAAACTGCTTATTTTGCCAGCTGGGTGGGGAGAATTGGGACTTTGTCATCCAAGCAGGAAAAACAATGATTTGGCACTGTTTCAAAGTAATGCAGCATATTTTCCTAAAACAAATCAGCAAATAATCATCTTTTATTTCAGTAGCAAAAATCCATTCTGTTTACTTCAAGGGCTATGAATCTTATTACTCACTAATTTATATGTGCTTGGAAGTTATCACCTTCACCCCACACAAACAAACATTTTTATGAAAGAAGCTCTGAATTCTGACATGAAATTCTGTTTTAAAATTTCACAGCTAATTCCATGCCTCAAAAGTACCTCTTCCCAGAGAAGCTGGACACAGCCTGTTTCACAGTTTTAACATTAAAATAAGGTTAAGTCTCCACATCTTCCAGCACCTTATTTTCTGTTCCATTTCAAAGGGAAAAGAATGAAGCATAAATGTAAGCCTACCATTTATGTCCTATATGAAGAGGTATTGTGTCACTGCAAGATAATACACTGTAACAGGCTGCCAATCAATTGCAAAAAGCTTGTTTAAACCTCTTTCAGGTAAAATTGTCTGTAAAGTGAAGTTTCCCACTGAAGGACAAGAGAACATCAGTAGGCATGTTTTAAAGTATCTGTTCCTAAGTAGAAGCATGTTTTTTTAAACATTTCTTCAATGACAGGCAAAATTTGAAGGCTTCAGTTATACAACATCTATAGTTCTTTCTTCAAAGGAAAACATATATGTTACCATGCCATGGTCAAAAGTGAAAACGCCAACGTCACGTCCATGGTGAATGTGATTCCGTCTGATAATGGGATTTCCATGGTTTTTAACCCAAATCCCTGCTAATGCATTATTGGATATTTCATTGTCCTCATATATTCCCTGGGAAATAAAAATGTAAATTAAGACAAGAATCAAGAACAGTAAACAATTTTATCAAAATAAAGAAATTCATACAGAACGTTACCTGTGCATGGTCTGTAATATAAAGTCCAACATTTTCACAGTCGCTGATGTTACAGTGTTTAATAGTGGGACAAGCTCCCTGGCCACTAACACATACTGCAGAGCCAACTGGAAGAAAACAGTACAGTTACCATAGCTTCAAAGCACAGTGTATTTATAAATAGTCTGGCAGGGCTTTCGCAAGAAAAGTTAGTGTGAACTCATCTTTAAAAAAGATTCAGCATGCCCAGTGCCAAAACATTGCAAGACACTGGCAGAAAAACACTAATGTCATCATTTTGCAGATGCAAAAACCGCAGTAGGAGTCGCTTTAAAATGACTCTGCCAAGGTTATACAGCTGCCAGGACAATGGTTTATATAATAATTCATGCTTATGAAAGTTCTCACTCATTTATTTCCCAATGTTAGGCCCACTGTATACTGACTGTTCACAATAAAGGACAACAGAAATATAACAAAAATTTATGCTAATTACTGCCTTGTTTTACTTCCCTTTAAACTTTTCGTAACTCAGTACTTCAAAGAGCACAAACAAATAATAATTTTGTAGCACACAAAGACACACTGTCTAACCAGAAATGAGGAGGACACAAATGCACAATCTCAACTACAGAAATAAACATCAGAAACCAACAGGTCTCCTTCCTGGCTGAGTTACAAAGCTCCTTGAATGATTTCAGCTACAATACCATAACCTAGAAAATAAACCTTTTTTTGGAAACTAGGACTCAAACTGCTCAGGATCTCAGCAGATTAGCTCAATTCCCAAAATCTCATGAAGTATGAAAACATGACATTCTGCAGCCAATAAAAGTCAACAGTAAATTCACAGTGATTTCTGAAAGGTAAGATCTCATCACAGGATACTTGGTCTATGTAACACACAATTAAACATCACTAAATAAGCAAGCCAGCACCTGCTCTGTTAGTAGGTTTTCATATATCCTTCTAGCAAAGTACCACAAAGACTGTACTTTAATAATTCACAGACTCATTTACAGAGAGCTTACTTTTTTAATTCCTAAAGATATTATTTTGATTGTCTAGTCTGACCTTATGAATAATACAGGCTATACTAATTCCCTGAATTAAGTCCTGCTTCAATTCTAGTAGCAGAAACTTCAGCACATTATCTCTTAGAAACACATTTAATTTTGACTCTGATTTCCAGCAACTGAGAAACCAGCATAAAGCTTGTTAACTGCCTACAGGACTGTTACCTTTCTAATTTACACTTTAATTGCTCATCCAAATTCCTCCAGCTTTAGCATCCAGTTACTGGTTCTCTTTACACCAATGTGTGCCACACCCAACACACAAACATTTAGTGCAAATAATTTTCTCCTTCAGCTTTCTCCTTGATAAAGTAACAAATTGCAGTCAGCATGTTTTTCAATACAACTGAATTTTTCTGCTTTACCTTATATGACACTTCATTGAACTGTTTCTAAATTTTCCAACATGTTGCTATGGACACCAAAAAAGAGCACTTTATTCCAAAGCAGGACTAAGCAGAGGCGTTAACACAGTCTCTCTACTTCTACTCAGTACTCCCAGAGGTGTAACTAAGGATCACATCAGTTCTTCTGGCCACTTGATTACATGAGGGCTCATTATTTAGCAGTTTACCCACAGTGGCTCTTTAAGCTTTTCCCAGTGTTCCAGGGGGGAGTTTTATCACTTAGAACTAGGAACAAAAGAGTCTTGTGTGTAACTTCACACTTGTCCAGACTAATGTGAATAGTGTTTGACAGCCCAATTACCAAAAAGGTCATAGCAACCCATCCTCCTTGTTATTTAAAAGAATGTAATGTGAATACACTGTAATTATATCTGTAATACTTCATAATATAAGGTCTTCATTGTCTACAAGTCCCATCAATATGCATCTTCCCTTCAAGTCATTAAGTGTCTTAAAGTCAAGAAGTTATCCTTGAAATAACCACAACAAAAACCCATTTATAGTTACCCTGAAAGTTATTTTTCACCTATTTGGTGTGCGCTCCCGTATTATGTAGAATTGTAATATTTTAAGGCACTACGTGCTGAAGTCAAGTATTTTTCAAGGATCTATGCAATTATACTGGGACTGCTGCCTTCTTTCAGTCAAAGAAAGTAATCAAAAACTCTAACGCTGTGATGCAACCATTATAACTTTCTGTAAATACACACTAATTTGATTCAATCATACATTTTAAATTCTTTATTGACCAAACCCCTACATTTACTGGCTTACTGTTCTAACCAGGATCAATAGACAGTAGTCTTTCTATACTTCATCCTGCACAGCCTCTCCCCATGCCGCCTCCCCCAGGGACACAGAGCATCTCACCTGGTTTCAAGTTACTGTTGATACATAATAGGAGCCCAGAGAAATTCTTGGCCAGTCCTTTTCAAACTCCTGCATGATTTTAGAATGCCTATTTTTACAACTGTTTAACCTCATCCACAGTTATTGTCAGGAGTGGAACATTTCATTATACGCTAGGATATGAGCACATTTGTCATTCCTGCCTATTCTCATTAAATATGGAACAAAAATTACACAACACTTTGCCATTCAAATTTTTCCATTCTATGATAGATCAGCATCACTGCAAAAACTTTCTTTGTTCCCCAAATTAAGCACTGTCTCTTCTAAAGACCGATATTGTATATTGTCTTGTTTATCAAGTTCCTTGTGGGGGTAAGGTGGTTATTTTGATGGGATGTTTGTATTTTGGAGGAGATTACCACAGGTTACTTCAATTTCTAATTTCTTGTTTCTATTAGCTGCTAATAGCTTGTCCTTTCTTGTATTTCATACTGTTTTCACTCCCTTTTCCCCTATCTCTTTTGGTGACACTGAGGAGCTATGGATTTTTAGGAACCCAGCGTGATGTCCTAAAAAACACACCTCTATCACATTTTCCTTATTTAAATGAAAACAATCTTTATTCTGACTCTCTTCACTGGACTTCAGTATTGGTTGTGAGAAACTGGTCCTTTTTGGAGTGCCAAGCAAATGTAGTACAGGTTTAGGTTTTATTTTGTTTACTCAAAATACAATGATTGCACACACACAATATTTAAAAAAAAAAAAAAGGCACACTGCTATACATTACTACTACTTTTATCCATCAAGGTGAGGACTAACACAGTTTTCTTCCACAGTGGATGCAACAGAACCTCCAGACTCAGGATCTTGCCATTTAAACTTCATTTAAAAATACTTCAAAGATGAACTGGCAGCAGGAGACCTCCAGCTTAAATCACCTGCACTTACCTGGCTCCCACCTTTACATACTACACACATTAAGACCTTGACATATGACATACTGTAGAAATATACTTTAATGCAAGTAGGAGCCCTACAGAAAGGGTATCAAGAATGTACCAGAAAAGAGATTTTCAATGCTTATGGATCAGTATTGGATCATCAGAGATGTCAATGATTTGGAAACAGTAAATGCCTTTTCTGGAAGACTGCCATTCTTCCTCCCTTTTTACGCAGCACACTCAGTATTTCCTGAGTAGGTTCTAGCAAAGCTTGGTAGGATTTCAAAGTCAGTAAAATTTAATAATCAATAAGTGATGATAGTACAGCCTACACACAGCCTCCAAAATTGATCAGAAATTTTAACTTTGGAGAAGAGAAGCAACAACTCAATACAGCAAACATTCCAAAATCCAGAGTCTTGAATAAAATAAAATAAAAGTCTGAAACTCTCAGAAATAGCCTTCCATAATGAAAACTGGTCACAAAAAATTATCAAATATTAATAAACTATTTTCACAAAAATATCAAGATTGTGGTGGTTTAGTTTTCTCGGTTTTGGTCTGGACCTTCCTTGGGAACCAGGTTATAACTAAGGAAGTATTCCACACCATTCCTTCATGTAATCGTGTGTATGTAAGATAGGGAGTAAGGTTTTCTCTCTCTCTCTCTCTCTCCCTTTCATGTGCTTGGAGGACATCAGGTCTCTGTGTCAGCCTATCTCTTACCTCTATGAGCTGAGGCCTATTTGAGAAACTGTTGTCCCAGCTGCACGGAGGGGAAAGACCTGCTTCTCTTAAGAAGACTTTTGGTGAGAATTTATTGTATTAGTTACTTATTGAGCTTTTCCCTGAGTTTATGAGTGTATCTGTTTTGTTTTTACCCATTTTTGTCCCATTTCCCTTTCCCCCCTTTTTTCTTTTGGGGTTGCTTTGGGGTTCTTGTTCTGTATGTTCATAGTGTTTGATTGTATATAATTGTAATATATGCGGATATATATATACTTTTACTACAATTCTCTTTTGGTACATTTTTTCTTCTCTCTTGGGAGGGGGGAATATGTGTGGCCAGCAGTTGGGTTTGGCAGGGAGCCAACCCAAACCCCTCCACAAGACCTACTAGCTTATCTATAAGCACATTTCAATATGAAGCCATACACCTCTTCAAACTACTTCTATAACCAACCTGAATGTGGTCCAAGAAACTAATCTAATTCCTCTCATTTATTGTCAGGGTCCCTAGCATTGGTATATAAGAAGTTCCAGAACTAATTTTCTTCATATATTTCAGTTTCCCAGTATTTAGCATTAGTATTGAGACACTGAGAGCAGCTACTGTTCTTTGTTCCTCTTTTTGCCATTTTTATCACTTCCCCATATTTGCTGATATATGTCCAATAAAACCGATGATGATGCAAAGTGTAGAACTGCTATGACCAAGTGTAGTGTTCTATAACCTGACATCTCCAAGAAAGAGCTCATCTTCCTTCAGAAGGCACAGACCAGGAATCCTTCCACCACTCTTTATGGTTCCCTGCAGTATTCCCTCCTTCACAGGTTGTACCAGGAAAGTGCGGATTTTATATCTAATTGGAAGATCTTTTTTTCTTGCCTCTGTGTTGAGTTGAGCAACCTCTATGCACAGCCTGCTGTGTAGATCCATTCCCTTTCACTAGCTGAACTTGGTGATATAAGCTCATATTGCCATTGCCATTTCCATGCAAAGACTTAGTATCTTACTTCTGACACTCCAACTCCATTTCATCTGGTTGTGTTCAAACATGTTCAACTTGCCATGGCTTGTGTCTAGTCATTACAAACTGTCGTGCCTTTCTGCCAATGACTAAACTGCCATCCAGCTTCTCACTTCCACAGACATCAACCCATTCTTGCCTGAATCTAGACTACCAACATATCCCAAATCAGGCGGTGTGAACTCCTCGTTGTCTCTGATGGTGAAAGGAGTCTGTCTTTCAACAATTCTCCCTGTACAGCTAGGTACTCATACCCTATGTCAAATCATTTCACTTGAGAGGAAAATAAGCAGAGCTCAGCAGTTATATTGTGTTGACTGTTTAGTGCCATTAAGCCCAGCAGCAAACCTCATGTACAAGTCCCACGAGTACCCCCTTCAAATGCCCCCTCCTGCCAGCTACAACTAAAAATACCAAAACCAGGTAAGTTTATGTAAACTGTCACTTTACAGGTTTTTAATCAACTGCCCAACATCTGATTCAAACGGAAGACCAAGTACACCTTATCACAAAGGTTTTGGACACAAAGAAATCACTGTAATAATGCCATTTCAAGGCAAGTAAGGCTTGTAGACCTGTGTTAAACACCTGAATCAGGAGGTGAAATATGCCAAGAGTGATCATACTCAAATTGTGTGTTTCTTCAAACAATAAAAATCCACTAACCTGTACAAGTACTTCGAATAATACAGTGATCTATAATTGGACTGCAGTTCACGGTAATCTCTAAGCAATGGTGTGCATTGTGGTGCTGAGCAGATTTGTCATCAGGGTTGAACTGAAAAAGGAAGAAAACACAGAGATGTTGTATTTAATTGCTCAGGCATTAAAATTTTTAAAAGATCTGCTGAAGTTTGATATTCTTACCCTGATTGTCATATATCCAACATAGGCATCTTCGGAACCCTCCATAAAAACAAAGGTGGAATCTCTAGTGTTTTCTATTATAACTTTATCTGCTACTTTTCCAGGTGCTGTAAAGAAAACAACAAGTAAGTCTTAGTTTATGTCACCAAAAAAACCAAACACCACCTCTCAAAAAGCTTACAGAATTCTATTTAAAGCAACAAAGGAAAATTAACACCGTTGTGGACACATAAATAGTCTTCATTTCAGAGGAATCTTCAGAAAGAAAGTTTCAAAGACAATGAAGAAACTAGTCTTTCACTAAGACAATGTGGCACTAATTTACTATGTAGTGCCACAAGAAAAATCTTTTCTTGCAGAGAGTTAGTTTTTGACCACTACTCCTGAGGAACCAAACTAACAGTTTAAACTTGGATACCAGGCTAGAGGCACTTTAGTTCTGTTCCAACTACAACTTATTTTGGTATTCTAAACCCTTTCATTAAAGCTAAAAATCATACGTTCCCCATCACTAGTTCAAACCACTATTCAGTAATCTGCTCATGACCTACAAGTGACCTCCTCACACTTCTCAAATGTAGGATTCAGAGTTCTGAATACCTATCTTCATCATTATTCAGGGAAAAAAACTCTTATCAAATTAGACTGAACTATACTACAGGAAGTATGTACAGAAGGTTTCGAAGTGGTTCACTTTCAAGTTGCCATGATGTGCCACTTGATATCTTGTGTTACCAGAGAGTCTGCTCAATTCTTTAACCTTAATCCAAAGGCAGGTGATGTTTACACTGGGATGGCAAGAGCCAGCAGAGGGAGCACAAGTTAACAACAACCTTGCACTGGAATAAATTCAATGACACTCATTCACAAGCAAGCTCATTTGTCCAATTCAAATCTACACATTAAATATGTGCTGCTAGAAGCAGGCTTCCTCAATACATGAAATATAAAGGTGGGAGTTTCACATACTATAGCAGATAACTTATCTGACAGCAATTTTAAACCATTCCCCACTCAAGACACAAAAACATGACCAGCTATTTGCCCTAAATTCTGTATTTTATTGAAGATCCTACTCACAGGATTTCTCATGAGCAGATTCTTTTCTGCTGTCAGTTGACACTAGAACAGACAAGTGGTATGCCCTGTTCTTTATCACTCTGGCAGAAAGGTGTCAGTCAGAATGGAGCAACATTTTTATCATTATCCAGCTTGTTCTCACTATCTAAAAGCCTGATCTCCGCTTTCAGTACTGCAGAGCTGCAGATATTTTAAGGTAGTCTAGCTCTTCTTCGTACCATTATTCACCTAATACTAGATAGTAACTAAAAGAAGCTTTGATAATCTTTCTGTGGTTTGATAACCTTTCTATATATTCACCATGCTGCAAATGCACTGGCATAAACACATTGGTGTATTTCAGCCTATGAAAAAGAAGAGCACCACAGTAATGCAGGTGAACCAAAACTGGAAAACAGAGTCCCTTTAGGGCTCTATCCACATAATACGTAAGAGCCATGAATCAGTACCAGAATTGTGTTCTCTCTTAGGGTGGCACAGAAAAACTGTACTTTATACTACATGTTCTGAAACAAACAGATTTGTGGAATTCTGCTTGTAGGTGTTTGGAATGCATTTGGATCATGTTCTCTATAGACACCTTCTTCCTCTCAGCACAGTAGTTACTTCACAGGTCTCTGAGTTTAGGACATCCCATCACAGAACATACCACTTAGTAAGACCACTGCACTTAGATTCTCCCCTAAGAAAAAACTGAAGACTTCCTTAAGCATTAGTTTCATTCTAAATGCACCAATGAAATTCTCTGCAACATCCTACTGAACCTTTGTAAAATCATCATTCAGAGAAGTATCTATTTCACCTTTTGGCTTGGACCACTTCAGAAAAAAGAAGCCAGTATAAGAATCCGAAAAGGAAGAAAAGGGCCGCTAATTCTGTTCTCGAGCAAAACAGTTCCCAAGAGGTCTATTTGCTGAAGGAAAAGGGAATTGTGTTCCACAGGTTCAGAATTCACACTTAGCTTAAGGACCAAGATGGACCATTTAGAAATAATGTCACAGAAAGCCTACAATAAGGGACTGCTTAAAGAATTATAAATTAACTGGATGTTGCCTCATAATTCTTTAATTCCTCTAAAGGAATAAAACAATTTCACTTCTCAGTGCATTAAAAGAAAATTCACTGCATTCCACAGGAAACAACTGTGACCCTGTTCAACTTCCCAGGTAAAAAGGACAAATACTCTTTTAGATCTTGCAGTCTCCAAAATCTACAGCAAAGAACACAGCTCCAAACTAGTCCAAAATACAACTTGAAATTCAAAGATGCAGAATGGGTATTTAAAGAAGAGCTCAGGCATGTGAAAGTACTCTTGCAGTTTAACCTAAAAAAATAAGCAATTATGGTAGTCCTACCATTTTATGTTTTTTCACCCTTAAAATAATAATTCTTATTGGTTTTACTAATTTTTGTCTTGATTGAAAAAATCCTTTGATAATCCCTTTTCACTTATTTACACATTATTTAAGTCAAATAAAAATAAATGGGCCAAGAAAAAAAAAGTTTGTAGCTCCTAAAATACAGAAAACCACACACATTTAGTGAAGAGTCTCAGATTGCGACACATGTCTACACAACTGCTGAAATTCAGATCATTGAGAGACTGTCATGAGTGAGATGAACACTTCAGAGATATTCCTGCAGTGAACACATCCCCTCTCCCCAACTCTGGAAAACAGAATTCTTTTAAGAAATTAATAGGTATTTCTGTTCCACCAAACAAGATGCAACAATTTCCTTAGATGATCTCTACTCTTGCCTCTTAAACTTGACAGTTCAGGTAAGTCATAGTACTAACAATACCTGCAAAGGCTTCCTTCTGAACCAACTCCTTTAACTGGATTTAAGGGAAGAAATAAATAACCCCAAAATTAAACAGAACGAACCTAGAATACCAGGCATCATTCCATAAGAACATTTTGCTTATGTGTGAAAGCAGAAGCTCCTTGCAAGCTCAAGCTATGTTAAGCTGCCTTTCTAATAATGCTGTGCTTCTTCAGAAGTCAGCAGAAGAAACTATTAAAGAAATTTGAGTAGAACTGCAGAGAGATTTGGTGCTGCCTTAATCCTACCATTCAGAAAAGCATGCCAGACTGAACAGAGAAGAGGTAGTTCTCCAAGGCTTAGTGGTTCACTTTAATTTGTTTTCTTTTCCAGACAAATGAAAATTGACTCTCTCTACAATGTCACTCACCATACAGTGGAGAAAGTCTGAGAAACTGAAGTCAGCAATGCCAAAAACTGAAATATAAATACATCGAGCATTTCTGGATTCCTCTTGGAGGTTTTGTTCCCCAAGACAGCTATTCTGTTACAAAAATACACAATGCAGATCCCTGGCTTTTAAAGGACTGTAGTTAAGAAAACTGTTTTTCTGAATAACTTAGGTTAATTCCAATGGAAAGGAAAGCAGAGGGCCTTTCAAAACTTAAAAAGAGCCAGAGAATATGCAGAGAAATTTAACCAGATATCAAAGATGTCCTTTCAAGTGTCATGAAGTAACTGAGAAGTTTTGTATCTCAGGACAGCGCTGATCCAGTTTCTTTTGGATTATAAACACTTCATGAATATGACTTGCCCTATTTGTATTGGCATCTATTACTGCCATCCCCTATCTGAAACAGAAGCCAAGGGTATTCTGTTATTTGTCTACAGCCACATCTTCATTAGCAAGCACTGCAGCCTAACAGAAGTGGTACTACAGAATGAAACAGTGCTGAGGATCAGACATCCACACCACCCACGCTGCAGGACAGGGAGGGTAGAAGGGACTGACTTTGGACTAGTCCTATCCCAGTCCCTCTGACTGAGCATACACTGGCTACTAGAGTGCATTAAGAGTATTCCAGGAACATACTCTTAAATTACTGTCATTCAAAAGGAATCCAGTTTGTGCTCCAAAACCTCTCCACAAAACAAACCAAAGTGGGGACGTTCAGAATGTTGGCTTCAGATATACAGTCATGAACTGACTAACATACTAACACAGCCACATCTTGTGGATCTGGGGGGACAAGTTTTAGGAGCAACACTGCAACAATCTGATTGCATTGCTCAAAACCATTCTCGCTGCCGAGGCTGCAAAACCCAGGCAAGAAGTGCCAGAACAGGCTCACTCAAGAACAAAACAGTTGGTGTGGAGAACAGATAAACACCCAAAAAGAGGGACTTTTCAAACCAAAGGAAAAAAAAAANAAAAAAAAAAAAAAACACCCAGAACTTCTAAAACCAACAAGCCACACAGACAGATAGCATCTCAGAAAAAGCAAACAGTAGGCAATTCACCCCTGGGTCACCAGAGGAGCAAGAGGTCCAAGACCCCTATCCAAGATCTCTACCAGACATTAATACAGTCTAAATTTCTACCAGTTATCATGATACTAGGAATTAGCATACTCACAGTAGTGACAGGAAAAGAAAACAGCTCCACAAGTACTGCAATTTGCAGCCAGGTGTATTATCTTATATCAATCTTATAAACCTTCCCTAGTCTTAGAATCTTTCTGTTGGATGCTCTCATCTCCTTCCTCAAGATGGAATTATGATGATGAAAAAAATGGGACAGATACTAATTCAGGCTTGCTCCCACTGCTAGTTTCTACTCTGGAGATGGGATACAGATATATGGATAGATACACAGAGAGATACAGGTATATGTACAAATTTCATAAGAACCACCTGAAAATTTCAGCTGCAGTCACAAAACTGAATAGACTTTCTGAAAAATTCGGGAGATTTTTCTATCAATGAAATAAAGAGATAAATAAGTTATTCCAAGGACTAACGAGCAGACAATGGTACTTCAGTCTGAAGCATCAGCTACTTTTTAGTTAGTGACACTTGCACAAAAAATACATGTTTACTAGGCCGATAAATATATGCATTTACAGCTGATATTTAAGACATCAGAGTATCTTTGTAATTAATGTAGTAATTCATACAAGTTTGAGACAAGAATGCTCTCAATATACCTGCACCGATCATGGTGATTGGAGATTCTATATATATCCATTCATCAGTATATATACCAGAGTGAACAAAGATAAGTCCATCAAAATGAGCTTCTTGAACTCCACCAAGAGCATCCTCAATAGTATCATAATACTAGAAGAAAAGGGACAAGTTTAGAGAAATTCCCATTTCCATTTGAATACATACATATAAAAGTCCTTAAGAACTGCTTTAGAAACATACCAGCATATTTTCTCTTCCTTTGTATCTTGCAGGATTACTGTAAAAGTGTTCAGCAAAACCTGGCTTTACATGTGCTCCTTTGTACTGAAACAAGGAAAAAAGTTTGTAGTAAGCTTGCAGACAGGTGGGTCTGAATGTACAGACAAGAGATCTACTAATCCACTAATTAACAAGCCGTTAGCCAATATCAGTTTATTCCAAGAAGTAAGGATGATATACTGACCTCCCCATATTAAGCATAGGATCCAAAATGGCAACAACCAAAAATGGCCTGAGCCTAAGGGAGTGACCAACTAAACCACCAGGCCAACCTACTTACACAGCCAGGAGCCTCGGAACTGGCTGAAAAGCTTCAAATACCTTATGCACTTCACAACAGCTGCTTTTACTTCCATATCTTGATTCTCCACAAAACAAAATGCATTTATTTGGTGAGGAAAAGAGAATCCTATTCCTTCACTTGCAATTGAATAGAAAAAGAAGCCAAGTCAAGCATTTGTCCTCAACAAGCTTCTGAATTTCATTAACCAATTACACATGGCATTGCATGATACACTCACCCTGATACTTGTCTTACTTGTGTTTTACAAATATCATGCCCAAACATTCCTACAATGCCTCTGAAACTTTGGATTAGAGGTTCAATCACATGGCTCAAAGACAACTCATTTAGCTCCAGTCACTGTGAATCACTGTTTAAGCCCAAGTGATATTACCAACACATTATTTAGTTTATTAGAGGAAGGTGCAGGCAAATCTGATAACCATCACGCACACTGGTTTAGTAACATTTGACAACAACAATGCATTTGCAGTTTATTTGTGAGCTACAGACCATGACAATCTTTTCCATGGAATTTTAGTGATGGGAAACACAAAGAAAACTCAAGACAGAAGAGCTGGATGCTCAAGCACTTTACCATGCTGTGTCTGCCTAAAGTGTGCCTCACAACAGGAAATAACTTCAGATTTCCCTGTACTGCGTAACACCACAAGGGTTACTCCCCACCTCCTCAGTCACATCACCTTATTTAAAGTCTAAATGCAAGTTAATCACTATTGTCAGTCCCATTTCAGAAATTGGGGTTTTTACTTTTATAAACATCTGTAAATTTGAATATAAACAAATGCTACTGTTACCAGTTGCTGGAAGCTTTCTTTCCAGGGATTTGGATGTTCATATTCTTCTGGATTAATCTGATAAAATTTACCAGGTTCAGGATGCATCATTGGACGAGTGTACTCAAATACTTCCATATACAATCTTTTCCTGAGTGGAAGTGTCAAGCAGAAGAGAAAATTAATGCATTTCTGATTACTCTTCCATTTTAGTGTAACAGCAAAAATTAAAACCTGGGTTTTTTGCCAATAGGATTTGCCAGTCTGACAGCAAATTTTGCCAAGATCAGTACCTACCACTTAAACACCTTCAAAACAATTTTTCTGTACTTTTTGCTTTTCTGAGAAAAATTTTGATGTGTTCCATGATCCAAGTAAAAAAGTTCTCAACATGAAATTTTCATGAAAAAATTCAAGTAATTAGTTACAGTATTTGTGAAATCAGAGTCTAATTGTATATTAACTACAGCATTGCTTTAACACTTACAAAAGCTAGTAGCACAAGAACAATAAACTTAGGACCAAGTGTGTCACCACCTCTTCCTCACCTTGCCAAAAAGAGACTGAAAAATGCATTCACAGAGAACAAATGATGCACTGTATTCCAAAGAGTTCATCAGTGAACAAATTACAGTGGTTTAAAAAGAACAAAATGGCATACAGCAGTTGGATTCTTTTGATTAGTGCCAGAATGCAAGTAATTGCAGTGTCTGAGCCTGCTGATACTAAGCCCAGACTTACAGGATGCCACTGAATCTCAGAACTTGTAATTCATCTGACAAGACATCCCCAAAGCTATCCTTAGAAAACAAAAAAAGGGCGCATTTTTGTGATGTTATTTTATTCCTTTTCTTTTCGTCTTAATCTTTATTTTTAAAAGAGCAGCCTAAGAAACATGTTATTTTTCCTCTATAAAAAAATTACAAATGTAGATCCCATTTATTCAAACTCAATAACCCAGGAGTAGGGTGGATTCAAATGAGTGCAAACAGCCCAAACATCCAACCATTAAACAAAGCAAACAAAAATCAAACCAAACAAAAAAACCCCACCTAAGTTAACACTAGCTTGCATGTAACGTTGAGAAATGTTTTGTTTCTTTTGCATCAAGTAACACAATCCCCATGGCAGCCTGCAAAGGGTTAAAGAGGGAAGACGAAATGGCTACTCAAGGAAGGGATTTTTTTTAAAACAGACATTATTTAACTAGTATCTATACTACTAGAGAATCAAGTTTTACTGTTTAAAACAAACAATCAGACTTTCCTAAGTAACAAATAATGCTTAACTAAACCAGACATATTAAAATACAATTGGTTTTAATTCAACTAATTGCAATCAACATTTCAATTTTTCTATTGTACTGGCATCTTGAGCAGCACATCTAGTATTTCTGAAGATAATGAGGAATAGCTTTTCACTTACCACAAAATTGGATCATTAGCCAGCTCACTGAAGCGTTTACACACACAAGCTGCTCTACAGAGATCCTGCTCCAGCAGGTAGGAGAAGATCTTTAGAACCACTTCATCTGGCAACTTCTCCTGAAGATATTGTTCTGCAGGTGCTGCTATTAAACAGTAATCAATATAGGGTTATTGACGTATTTAACCAGCTCAAATTCTAACTGAAACAAATTACCAACTTGTCATTTGAAAGATTCCCATTCAAAATGCCAATTATCTCAGCTTTTTCTTTTTTTTAAGCATGTTTCTTCTCAATCTAAAGGAATAATATCCAGTAGAAGTTACAGGCTTCAGGTCCTCTTTCCAAACATTTTAGTTCACCTTTTCTATTGGAGCAATCATTCTGAATATGACTGCAGATGTTAAGTAGGCTACTGTGCATGTTCCAGATATACTGACTTCTCACTGCTATTAGCTTCATTGTGGTTCAATTAACCCACATTATCCATATGATAAAATAATGCAGTCCCAAAGCCAAAATCTCTGCAACTGCTTTCAAACAAAAGAATTTACTGAGGAACAGTCACTGTCTGAAAAAACTACCAATAAAACTTCCTCGTTCTCCCATAATGAACACATTAGGGAGAGGACACCTGGGATGTGGGAAACCAATACCCAGCAATAATTCCAAAGTCTCCTCCTTCCACTTACTCCTCTTTATGCCTTTTTTTTTTAATGAAAAATCTAAACCAGAAGAAGTGTTAGTCTTGCCAGATGTATTTCTTCAGAGAGGCTGAAGAAAGTGGCATTCCCATGTCATTGTGTGGAGACAAGACTGCACTTTGTTACACTACTGCTCTTGGACACACAGGCACTCCACATACAACAGTTCCTTTGGGAAACTCCCACCTGTAGTTTGTGTTCTCACAAGGCCCTCCTGTGGCAGGTATCCTCAAAGCAAGTGAGTTCTGCTTGCACAGGTCACTTGTTTGGTCAATGCCTTTAGGAACCTTTCTATGACCCTAAAGGCAGAGCCATACAGAACAGCTGCCGAAGTTCAGAGGATTTGTATGCAAGGGCTTAAAAGCTCCCACCTGCTAAATTCATAGCACAATTGCATCCATGTAATGCTTCTTGCATTATTTATTTTCTCCTAGAACATCTCAACCTAAGGATCTACAGGACTGTGATTTTGGCTACTACAGGAAGACTACTGAAGTGAGCTTAAGAAAGACGACTTCCTAAATGTGAGAGAATAACAATCAGAANGGGGGGGGGAGCGGGAGAAAGCACCACAGGACTTCCCTGGGAAAAGCAGCACAAATAAATACATTACTTCCAGCTACAGGAGAGAAAAGAACTGTGGCTTTATGAAGATGCTGAACTGTGGTCTGTAGACATCACTAGAACCTGTGTACTATGACAGAACCAATTAGAGCTGGTTTTTGAGGGTGTCATGCTTACAGTCTCTTGACAGACCAAGTAATAGAAATTCTGAAATATTACTGAGTTTGCAGTGCCTTTTCCTGAACCTGTTGCTTGTTGCATCATTGTATGAATGTTCCCTTAGTGATTCCCAAATACTGATTTCCTCTAAGATGCCAGAAGGGCATTTATGCAGTTGACAGCTGCTCGCAGCCATATCACAGCTTACAGTCATAAACTGCAGGTACATGGCACTTCAATCCAAGACCAATCTACACTGCAACACTGTGGTGTCATCATTCCACACACCCACAGCTATCTGCTCCCACAGTATCCCCATCCTCCTACAAACTAATTTTTTTATGATCAGTTCCTTGCTACAGCTCTTCGGAAGCTACAGAAGCGCTAGCATGAGACAAAAGGAAGGAGATGGGAACGAACATCCGGACGTTGCTTCTGAATTCATCTTTTTCCGGTATCTTTCCAGTTAGATGTAGAGATAGCCTTCTACTGTCTTATTGAAAGCTGAAATGTGATATTGCAAATGCAAGGCAGTAAATCCTCCCAAGTCTTCCATGACCCATCTTCTCCTTTTAACATACAAATCCCTGAGGCATATAATTTGATCTTCCTCCCAAGATAATCAGTTACTTTCATAAAAAACCTGCAGATCTTTTTCTTCCTGTAAGTTTATACATATTAGAACTTTGAATAATTTTTTTATTGAAGAGGAAAGCTCACTAATGTAGTGGCTCCCACTGCTCCAAAGTTCATACAACTGTTTTCCTCCCTAGGCCCTATCACAAACTGAAAACTGCAATCTAGATGTGTTTCCTTGCTGCAAGGGGCAAGGACCAACTTTGAAAGCATCAAACATTTCCTGAAACAAAAAGAATTCTTTCTAAAGCCTCAATAAGCCCCCTCACCCTCTGCAATTTTTCAAGCTGTATTTACTTGGAAACTTAGGCACTGATTTCAAAATGAAGATGATGATTTTACAGGTGTTTGTTATCCTCACTCAGCTTTATCCAAAATCCTGTAGAAGTGAGCAATTTAATTTAAATTGTCCTTCTGCTCAATTAAGCAAAGGTTGATTTAAGATTTCTTTACTCAGATCACTGATAGGTGATTACTAGGTGAAATTCTCCAGTATAACTTGAAAAAGCTGATCTGCTTCTTAATGTTAAGGCTTAAATTTCCTCTGAATCCAAGAGAGAACTACATGCTTTTGTTCTGTAAATCCACGCTTCCCATCTTGGATATCTTTTAATAACGTGTCAAAGCAAGGATGCAATCAATGTCTTCTTCCTCTCAGTCCACAAAAATAAGCCAAAAAGGCTTGTCTGGCCCCCAAATCAGAAGCATTAACGATCTCTGATTCCTGGCAGTTTTATGCCTATTGACAAAGTGACAGTTAAGTACAAAATGTATATTTATATTTAAAAAAAAACACCCAGTTTTCCAAAAGACTGTCAAAACCAGACTAAGTGCAAGAGGTCATCACCAATCCTTACCTTTGCTTGACATGACAGTTGAACTATTTATGATTCAGTAAGCATTAATGTAGTGCACAACTGAAAACTAGAAAGACATCTGGTTATGTCATTCTGTTTCCACAGGATATGCGTGAAACTAATTCAGTTTCAGTTTAGATCATTTAGTAGACAGAAACTAGCAGAGTAATACCAAGAATAAGGACAGGCAAAGCTACCTGAAAGCGAATTCCCTTCTTGTACAAAGACCAAGAACACCATCCCAAGAATCCCAAACTGTAAATCATGTCTTATATGGATACCTTTTTTGTCCATTTTCATGGAGAAAATGGAGACAAACAGGTTTTACTACATAAGGAGGTATTCAGTAAAAAATTTTTCTTGTTAAGAAGCAGAAATACGTCAGAAACATGGCATGTATTGTTCTTGGGAAAATATCTTGTAAATCAAGAGGAAAAGACAAGAATAAATTTAACAAGTAAACTATGAGTTATGCATGTTCCCAATGTACAGAACAATCAATGAGTGATCCAGTAACCTACAGTCTCATATGTACTTCAAATCCGTACTTCAGTGAATACAAATTTAAAATAGCAACACTCCCAGGAAAACTAAATCTGAAATGAGTATTAAAATAAGGAACAGTCTTCTGTTTTCCAACGGGCTCTACTCCAGTTGGAAACTCCAACTGACTGGCATTTCTCTTTCAACTCCACGAAATCTTCCTCAACTCAAGAGTCCATACAACAAGGAATGGTTTTCCAACATGACATTTCCCTGTATTTCTAGTCCCATACCCTCATTTTATCTCCAACTCTAAAATAAACTGTACGTCCTAGATGACAATACACAATCCCCACTGATGACAACCCAGAAAATCTCATGCTTACAACTCAGTTCCAAGAGCTATCACTACCTATGTCAACAAAAAACAGGGTGGGAGGGGATTGTATGTTAAAATAAGTATCATCACGATCAATACCCCTAGAAACTCAAGAGGGAAAGTGAAAAAGCCATCACCCGTACTGGGAAAGAGATTAACAGAAAACTGGTTGAGGAGGACATTCCCTTTTTAGATTGTGACTGGTTTGAATACAATCTTAAAGCATACAACTGTAAAACCATCGTCTACAATTCCTCTGTTAATTCCATCCTGGAGAAGCCTCCACAATCCCTGTACTTTTCCCACACAAGCTCAAGAATGTAACAAAGGGATGCACAGCAAAAGCATGGAGAATTCTTCTGGAAATCGGTGTCATTCATGTTGTAAATTGTACTACAGGACTCTAGAAAAACTACACACCTTCACTAAAGCAAGGAGGCAAGTAAAAGCGCAGTGAAAAATACAGCAAGAAAGTGAATGACATGGGAAAAAAGCCGAAGAACTGGCAAGAGAAACAGAGTATGTGACAAGATGACTTTGCACAACACTTAAGATAGCATATGAATTGAAGTAGGATGACAGGCTGATATCCAATTGGTTCTGGCTATTTCAAGGATATAAATGTGAGGTTAAATGGTTCTTAAACAGTTGCTGAAATTAGGTTAATCAAAGACAGAAAGCATAAAACAGAGGGGGAAAGAGAGCTTGAAAAATAAAATCTACTCTACAGAAAAGGTGAGAAGCCAGAAAGAGCAGACCTCAGAGGCCATGAAAACAGACCAAAGCCTTGAGCCAGCTTCTTAGTTTTAATTCAGAATATTAAGGGAGATGTGGACTGAAAAAAACAAACAAACAAAAAAATCCCAAGAAAAATCCAACAACAAAAAAACCAAGAAAAGCAACAGAAACCACATAAATGGAAGTTGGCAAACATTAGTGTTGATTTTCCAGGGAAAAGTGACAGCAGATCTCCTAAACGAAAGGGTGTGTCAGGAGACAAAAAGGAATAGAAGCAGAGAGACTGAAAAACTACCTAGAAAAAAGAACAAGTAGGTTATGTTTGCCTGTGTATATTTATGATGTGTGTGCGTACAAAATACACACAATATGTAATTACATACACATGTATTGCATCCATGTGCTTATGACACAATGTACATACATGGTAGCTGTGTGCAAAAGTAAATGCACATTTATATACATACAGGTATATGCATATTTTTATTTACAAACACACAATCTCTCCAATAATGACATACCAAAACTACCTCTAAAGAATACACTGAAACAATACCATCAATATGAGAAATGGTAAATAAGGCACCACTGCAGCCTTACTGCTCCTAACAGTAGCTTACATACAACTACACAGCACTGTAAGGAGAATGCAAAACAACCAAAACATGCCTGCAGTGGAGCAGGCAGACTAAAGAACCAGATTCTAAAAGTTCTGATTAAAATCATGGTTCCAAATTTGAAGTTCCGAACAAGCTTGTAGTTGGTTTTTTTTGTTGGTGCCTTTTTTTTTCCCCACTACTGTTTCTTAGTTGGAGAACATACAGGAAAGGTAAGCTCAAGGGTGATGTGTGGGGGTGCATATGAAATCAAAATGTTCTTGTCCCTCACCCCCTTTTTTGTACAAAAGTTATTACCTGATAAATCCTGGGATTTTCCAGATACTCTAGCACGTTTTGCTCGGTGACCAAAGTTTTCAGTAGCTGAAGTGGAGGCACCCTTTAGTGAAATAAGTAAGAATTAGTTCAGTCATGAGGTAACTTATAAAAATACTACATTAGTTCCATATTCTTGAATCAGTAAGGTTTCCTTTATAATTAAAAACAATGAAGTTACCTCCATACTGCTCTTTGTAGGGCAAGCTGTTCTTTTAGGTAAAAGAGTTTTTCTGCGAAGTTGGTATGGACTATTTTGTGCACCAGGACCTGATTCTTCTGCAACCATATCTGCAGGTACATCATCATCTGTAAACAAAGAAAGAAATCTGATAATTGGAATTTTAGTTTTGTTTTATACCAGGAAAACGCTTCAGAAATTTTCACATAAGTACGACATCAGAAGGGTGGGGAGGAAGTGCTAGAGAACTGAGAACTCCTGGTACACACACACCCACCGCAGAAAAAAAAAAATCAGAATATACACAGCGTACATAAAACTACATGAGAAAGTACACATGAAGTAACTTTTGTTCTCCATATGTACACATCAGCTACACCAGAAGTTACTTAGAAAAGCCAAACAACCAAAACCCTAGCCTTTTGGTTTCTCTGCAAGCATTTATGTCACTATGCTAATTCCATCACCTCATTACCTCTAATTTTTTCACCTAACACTATCAGGAACACTGGGGTTTCAATTATTAACTAGATGTTATCAAGAAATCCTTTAGTAAACATAGCATTTAGTACAAAACTCATGGCAGAATTTTCCTCAAGCATTTCAAGAATAGTCCAGGACAGCATACAGAACATTCTGTAAAATGGAGGTAGCTTTAAATACATTCTCTTCACCTAAATTAGACTTAGAAAACTAAGAGCATATTTTCTCCCTGCCCTTTAAAAAAGGGCAGAAAGCGTGATGAGAATAATTTTAAAGTTTTTGATTCACTACTTTCAATTTTCCCAGTTCATATATTTATGGAACATACTTGAAACAAGCAAGGAATAATTACTTATCACTGCATGCCCTATAACTAGCATTACCTTATAAAGTTACAAGAATTTTTAAAAGGCCAGAACAAAGAACATCAAGAAAATAAATGTAAGCCAACTCGACTTAAGCATCTGCAGAAAGCATACCTTTTGCTTAACTGTGAGAAAAGAATTTTTGATTTCCTTTTCATTTTAATTGCTTTTTCATTCTTAAACTGAGGAATTTGTGATATGGAAGTGATTACCAGAAAAGTAATGCCATAAAGCTAGCAGTTTTCCTAAATATATGAGGGGAGACTGATGTAAAAGGGGGGTGGGGGTGGGGAAAGGGGCCACAAAAACTGCCAACATCCCATCATAAAACTCCCCTACCCTACCAATATTAAACAAGTTTGTTTAAAAGACCAAGAAATGCAACTCTAAGGAGACTCCCTTACATTTCAAAATCTTAATCTCATTATTTTTCTGAGGAGTTTTAGGTTTCTTTTGACATTAATTACAAAACTGGATTACCCATACCATCATAACCAACAAAATTCTGACAAAACCCAAAACCACTATTCTAATGTCCTCCTGCTCTCTTCTGGTCCCATTTTGTCTGTTCCTTAGCAGATATTTATAAATTGGAACCTTGCCATGTACCATAACAGACCACAACACTGCCAGGACATCTAATACAGGGCAGAATCTAGTAGAAAGATGAAGTTTGCTGGTGATATGTCTGCAACTTCACACAGGCAGCTCAAAGCAATCCAGGAGAGCTTCATCAGCTCACTAATCCACCTGGAAACTAACCTGCAAGAAAGAACCTCTGTGATTAGCCTTTGGCCAGCACAGCAGCTGGTCCAGATCAGCACAGCCATGAGCAAGACAGGACCACAGAACCGCCACTCCTTTTGCAGCAATAGCACAGGTTTTTAAGGGCAGAAGTGAACAGTGAAACTTTTACCAAGACCCACTACCTTTTAAAACAGAGACACCTCTGTAACTTCAGCGAGACGATGGCTCACTCTCCCTGTCTGCTGCTTACAGGGCACACCTCACCAGCAGCTGAACACTTCTCTACCTCAGAAGGATAAGTATTTATGAATTATGTAAAAAAATCTAAAGAACATTGATGATGAACAGCAGTATTTTCCTGTGAAGGAATGTCTGGCCCAGCACTGGCATCGTGTGCCTGTGGGAGGTTACTGACCTCAAAGCAGATCCACTCCACACTCATGATTCTATTCCCTGGTTTCACCTGTTTCTTTTAATCTCTGATCAAAAACACCCTATCAATTTAACAAGGTATCAGCAGGCAGAAGACAGAAGCTGTCCCTGGCACACCAGAGCAGAAAAAAAAGTGGTGGATGTGAAGCAGGCTCTGCCAGGAAGAATTTAGGCACCACCACCAGTCCCAAGGCTCTCACAGCAAATCACCCAGAAGTACTCAAACATTGCCACACAGATCTATTTTGCACCCCTTCTATTTTAGATTTGATACAGTAATTATGATTTCTGTTGCTAATATCCCCCAGAAGCAACCCAGGGACTTTGAGTGCTGTGTCTTCAAGCTCCTGCTGCTCCCCTATTTTGCATTAAAGACATAAGATGACTGTCAGAACAGCTGGGTTTTTCCCTCTGCTCTCGATGGTCAGTACAATAGTTCAAAATTGCCACGTGAAACACAGCAAAAGCATCGTTAAGTAAAGATAACAGGAAAAAAAAGAAAAATAAAAATCAAAGCACAGAATTTTGATCCCTCAATAGGCGATGAAAAGGGTGCAGATAAACCTCAATCAGGTCTTCAGAACTAAACCCAAGGAGGCCATAAAGGACAAAACATATTACTGCTGGAAAGGCAGAAGCCTGTAGGGGAAAATGGAAGTAAAGGTCAGCTTAGCTGAAACACTGAAGGACTGGCTAAGCAAAAGGGAAATGTATTCATTTTCTTGCAGTGTTTTTAAGAGGGTGGCAGGAATCCCACTCCAAGATCACTTTTCTAGCAGAGATGACATTAAGGGACATGCACACACTCATTCACATTCACAGCAGGTATCAGAAGAATTAAAATCTTTCTTTTTCCATTCAAACAAGGAAGATGAGGGAAAGGTACCCAGGGAAAGAAGGAATCCATGCACCATTGTTGGATGCAGAAGGGCGCCTAGCACACACGTGTCAAGGTGCCCATCACTGCTGAGCAGGGCCAGCCTTGGGGCATCCATCCACATGGCCGTGCACAGGGAACATATCATGACAGAGGCTCACTTACTGTGGGAGCAGCTCACACAGACAAGAGTGCGAACCTCGATCCTCTGGAACCACGATCCTCTGGCCTGGCCCTGCCACCAACCTGCTAACAGGTTGACATGTCACTTGCACAGGCGGTGTGGTTATGGAAGGGATAACCACAGCCAGGTGAGCTGGATGATGTCTTTCTCAACAGCAGTTTTTGCCACATTTCTGAGGGTCTTCTGCACAGATGATTTCTGACACTTCAGGAACAACTGATCACGATTTTCCAAAGGCAGCCTGTGTACTGCCAAGTGAAACACTACCAGGAAACCTGAAGGTCTTGAGTGATCCTTTACAGCAGTAGCCTCAGTGCCTCTTTTCAGCCTTTCAAATGCTCCTGCAAGCTCTGAACAGACTAAACCAGCTACAGAGGGAGCCTTCAGAGAAATTCTGCTCACAAAGTAGTATTTGCTCAACACTGCACATTATCCTTCCCTGAGAAAGCAGACTCTTAAAACTGACTGAGAACTCCAAGAGCTCTATTTTGAAAATCCTTCCCTAAAAACAACTTAAACATACACCTGCCTTAAAGCAGAAAAATCTATTTTAAGGCACAGAACTGCAATGCTTCCAAAATATTTGGAAAAACCTTAAAGTGTAACAGTATTGGCTAAAGATACATAAAAAGCATTATAATCACATTTGTTGATGATAGAAGCATAAAAGTCAATAAACAAATTTGAGAGTGTTTGTAATACTAATATCCTCATACAAACACCTGCTAAAATGACTGCCAGATGCTGTCACAGTTTTAACCAAGTCAAATACATCTGCAGTTTTTAAGAGATTAAATTAAGCTGAATCTGCTCTCAAATGTTTACCTGAATATTTACACCAACTATATTGTATAGTAAATAAAATACTTCCAAACAAAATCATGTTTCTTGAACTTTGTGACACTGACAGGTCAAAACCTAAATTTAAATTAAAAATTATCTCATTTCATCGTTCAAAACAAATCATGAAACCTGAACCATAACACTACAAGCCTTAAGACTTACAAAAGACCAGTAAGGGCAAAAAGTTCCATGAGGGAAAGAAAAAGAAATCTGCCTTTCTGGCAACTGCAATAATCAGTCAAGCCTGCTTTGTATTTCCACAAATATTATGGAAGTGAGCACATTTAAATAAAGAAAACAAATTGAAACTAAACAATTGACTTCTTTTGCTTCATGAAGAAATTTAAAGTTACAGAAAAGTGACAAAGAGCTGTCAAAAGAATGTATTTATTAAAAAAAAACCCCAACCCACAGATCACTTCTAGTGAAAGTTTATTACGTCAGTGACATCTTTTCCAAAACATGTGCATATGATGTAGCTTCATTTCTACCTTACGTGTGTTCCAATAGTATTTCCAAAAGTTGTCTTACATATAAATGACAAATGGAGTGAAGACAGTAAGGCTGATAAAGCCTTTTTAAAAAAAAACAAACAAAAAAAAAACACAAAAAAAACATTACTCCCATGCAAAATTAACTCATGGACTTATCAGTTAAAAAGGAAAAAAAAAGGGACTCAAGGGAGGCAGCCCATACACTAATCTGTAGGGTTTAAATCACTTCAGTTTTAACACTGTAGCTTCACATTTTTGTGCAAGTTTTATGCATCTTTCCCAAATGGGGCAGGAGGAACAACATAAACCAAACAAAAAGATTTGTAGTCAAAAGAAGCAAAGCACTGGAGGTGGCAGATATTTCCAGACAGACGCAAACTGAAATTGTTCCTGCAGACTGGGGGAAGAAAGTAGTGAGAAACATAACCAACCAGTTTTAAAATAGAAAAATCCACATCAAATTGGGAGTAGGTCCCAGAAAAACAGCTCTGAAAAATAAAGTTAATCCATACGGGACCTATTTGAATGAAGGCATAATTCATCTTGCCTATCAAACAAATTTCAACAGTAGTAAGAGTTCATTACACAGTGTCTTTAAGTAGAACTGGTACAACTTCAGAACAAAATAATAAACTATTAAGACAAAATATCCCAAGAGTGTCCATCTTCATTATTAGAAGAAAATCTGAGTAAAGCAACTAAAATATGAATTGATACAGTTCACTTGCTTTGGGTAGAGTGAATCTTGCCATAAATTTGGCAGAACATGGATAAGGCATAGTGCCAACCCGTGAGATGACAGCTCAACCACCTCACTGCTGGATTAGTTCAAAATTGCAACAGAGGAGAATGACAAGTTTCAGGGAGTAGAGAAGGAAGGTACACCCAACAGAGTCAGCAATAAAGGCCAAAAAGCTTGCAGAACAGAAATACAAGGCAGGAGTTCTGTATTTGCACACACAGTAACTGTGAAAATATTAACATCTCTAACAAATTGTCGACGCAAAGAACAAGCAGAACACACCCACCCACCACTTTTATTCAAGAAGCAAAGTCTCTGGGAGCTGTTAAATAAATCTATGTATCAGTGGTGTGACTGACACTTATCCTGTGTCCTTGCAAACACTCCCAACAAGTGGCTGACACTTAAAAGCAGATACAGTACCAAACCATGAAAGATATACAGTGCATTTTACTCTGCCTATCAGAACAAAGCTTTCTCACATTAGTGGAGGCTTCCCATCTATTCCAGGCAGCATATAAGGGTTAGTTGAAATTATGGATGGCTTAAGGTTGCTTTTGAAAAACACTACCTAGGAATACCACTCCCACAAAGGAAGGGGGGAATAAAAAAGGAAAAAAAAAAAAGAAAACAAAAGCCCCACCTCACCCAAACCAAACAAAAAAAAATACAAAAGGGAGAAAGATGACACGCAAAGTTTACTGAGGCCAGATCCAAAATGTCCTCAGGGCAGGAGCATTTTGGTGGTCCTTCACTGTCAAGTTCTGCTTCTCCAAAGTGAACTTGGAAACAAACTAAAAATAAATAAAAAGCCCCAAAAGAAACAGAAGGCATGTATACTGCTACTCCCTACACTTAATGTTTAATATTAAAATAAGAAGCAAACTTATTTACTACTAACACAAAAGAGTTCAATAAATATTGTGATATATTTTAATTACCATTATAGAAAGAAACCCTGCAGTATTTTTCAAGCAATATCCAAAGTAGCTCAAGTCACAGAAAGATAAAATCTAAGAAGAGGTATTTTTGTAAGGTTCTAATGGTAATGGCACTGGTCAATGAGAAGGATTAAACTTCTGACAGGAATCAAAGCTGTTTGGAACTGGAAGAGAGCTTGCAAGAAAAAAGATTCGGAGACAGATCTCCACTCAAAGCAGCAGGCTCTCAGTTGATAATGGGGACAGGCCTAACATTAAAAATACATGCTTTCTTAAAGACTACAGAAAGATCAGACTTGCTGAACACCATATGGAATGAAGAGATTTTGCCTTCTGGGAAGCAACAACTAGACACAATAATCATTACTGACTATTAGAATATTTTAAATATACATACAATAAACCAGTGATACATAACAATATGCAAGCCTACTGTAACTTGTACCAGTTTATTTAATAAACAAAAAGTATTTGGAATACCTCAAATTTTTCCTGGATGGAAATTTTTTTCTTAAATTGAAAGAGGAAAAAAATTACGCCCAAGCTAAAAGTCCCAGTACTTGTAAAGAGTAAAATAAAAAAATCCATGTAACACACCACCCCCACCCCAGGAACCAGAAAGCACCTTTCTGGAATTTGTGTTTTAAGCTTTTAAATACTGATGCCCAAATGAGACATTTTATTAGTCTTTGGAAAGAGGTTCTGCAGTCATCGTGGCCTAAAAAGAATTAAGAATAGATCCAATGCTCAAAGTGTGTTTGTTCAAAAGCTCATGTTAGTTTTACAACACATCGAAGTTATTTTCTGTAAGGAGAAAAGCAACTACTTCTAGCTACACTGACAGTTTCTTAAGGCTCAGATTATTTCTTGAGTTAGATAAAAGTTCATTTCCATGAGATGCTAAGAATCTGATCTTTTCTCCTCATCACATTATGAAGCCCACTAGAGCAACTCTCACATAGGTCACTCAAACAATGCGGGAGAGAAGACACTCCCTCCTCAAAGGTCTGTCAGGCCAACACTAGTGCCCTTGAAATGCTGCATGCTAAACCATGACTTACATAATAAGGCAAAAACTTAAGTTCTTAGAGCTGCCACAGAACAGACAAAGTGAAAGGAGACAACTGGGAAAGATAAACCTGCTGCAAGCTCAAAACCTGTCCCCGCCTATATTTCTTCGAAAATATCAACAGTCACAAACAGCTATTTACATCTCTAAACCTCATTCACTATAGAGTTCATGGTCCAATACCATGTAGCACAAAAACCACGTGTGAACACTAGTTAAAAACCCCTCCAGGTACTATGAAGAATATTTTCCTTTTCAGCCTCCAAAACTCCTGAGGAAAAAGATTCTAATTAGCGTATGTAAAATAAATGTATTTGTGAGGATAGATTATTTCTAGTAAGCAGAGAGTAGCTGAACTATAAAGCCAAAAGCTTGCCTTCTTTAATTAGACTAAGTGTGGATATTCTTGATACCAGTAACTCAAGAAAAATAATTAGAATTTCCTGTTTTTATTAACTTCCGGCAGCAATTACTTCCAGCCTCATCTCATCCTGCATCATGACTAACTGCCTTTAGCCCTGCTGGAACTGAAGAATGAGCGTGACACTATTCATTTTTTCTCCAGTTGAGTTTCTGATATCTTTGAAATAACTAGGTGCAAAGTCACAGTATAGAAATTAGTAAATTCAGTGAGAATGCCAAGATTTCATTAATGAGTGCACAATTTACACTTTAAATTTTCAATGGTTCATAACTGATCCATTTGTTGAGATTTTCTGTGATGCATGGGAAGTCAAGAGAAACATGGCTCCCCTTGAAAAGACAGGAAAGCCTTTAAGTGTAATAAAACAATCCACAAGTCTCATTATGAATTAACACTACTGCAACTATTCAAGCATAACCCCCGTAAAANCCTCTTTGTCCTGATCAGAAAGATGTTTCTAATAAATGCCCATACTTCAAATTCAGGCAGTACTTCAAGGTGCCTGAACAGAGAGGTGAGAATGCAACCCTGTGACCACACCCTTGGTGCCTACAAAAATTAATCTTTCTCCCTACAAAAATTCCACCTTACCAGAAGACTGTCTCTCAGACAGGAAGAAATTCTATATTCTCCAATAGCAACACCAAAGTGACCAGAACATGTGCACAGAGGAACTGTGGAACCAGTCACTGGTACTTTAGGAAAAGCAAAAACCACCACCACAACAAAGAAACATACCAGAACAAAACAAACACACACAAAAAAACCAAACAAAAAAATCAAATAACTCAGTTCCACGAACAATTATGTCAGTAAATGGCTGGACATCCACAGGACGAAAACNTTAAAAACCCCTCCAGGTACTATGAAGAATATTTTCCTTTTCAGAAGTCAGGAGCAGAAAGTGGTAACTAGGGTTTGATGAAAAAATCTGGTTTCTTTGCACAACCACACCCCCAAAAGTCATATTTAACATCAGGTTAAAGACTGAGTTTCTAAAAAAATTACATTAACATGCACATTTTTAATAGACATACAGAATAACTGCGCAAGTACCTGCATACTTAAGCTACTTGTTAGATAACTCATTTTAGAGAGGGGAGAAAAAGATCTTTTTCTTAGAATAACCAGCTCTAACACTCAGCACTAGCATTTGGAACTGACAAACTAAAATTAGGCAATATAATTTTTTAAAATTCCAAAGGAGAAAAAAATAATCTATTTTTTCCCAAACTGATGATAATTGTATCAGCAATTTCTGATACAAATATCGGCATCATCTCTAACATTTAGCAAAGTAATAAACAAATTTCCAGGTGGCTGCCTTGCAAGGATTTTATTAAAAGAACTGCCCTTCCTGCTTAATAGGCAGCTTGACTTCTTGTCTGACAAGCTTTCATTGAGAAGGGACAAGGATCCCTTTTTGGGTGCACTCCTCATTAATAAGGCAATACTTTCAAAGCTGTGGCCTTGCTGCATGGTTCCTTGATGTTACAGTGAAAAAGCTGAGCGAGTAGATTTTAAGGTTCAGAAATATACACTATTTAAGAGCCGTTCCTATGTGGTGCCTTTTACTCATTACATTTCTGAGTGATACTAAATAAAACAGACTATTACTGTAAGCTGAGTTTTTTTTCTGTCTGACTGCTGACGCAAGATTTCAAATAGGGGCAATTAAAATTTCTACCTGGCAATATTGCTTCATGTGTTAGAGCAGTCAAATTAGCAGTCTCAAAGGTCACCTCACTCTTTGGCTGAAATACAGAAATGCACAGCCATTGAGAACAATAAAAACACATTGAAAGAGGTTCAAGTACCCTCTTTGTCCTGATCAGAAAGATGTTTCTAATAAATGCCCATACTTCAAATTCAGGCAGTACTTCAAGGTGCCTGAACAGAGAGGTGAGAATGCAACCCTGTGACCACACCCTTGGTGCCTACAAAAATTAATCTTTCTCCCTACAAAAATTCCACCTTACCAGAAGACTGTCTCTCAGACAGGAAGAAATTCTATATTCTCCAATAGCAACACCAAAGTGACCAGAACATGTGCACAGAGGAACTGTGGAACCAGTCACTGGTACTTTAGGAAAAGCAAAAACCACCACCACAACAAAGAAACATACCAGAACAAAACAAACACACACAAAAAAACCAAACAAAAAAATCAAATAACTCAGTTCCACGAACAATTATGTCAGTAAATGGCTGGACATCCACAGGACGAAAACCAGCCTCCAAAACTCCTGAGGAAAAAGATTCTAATTAGCGTATGTAAAATAAATGTATTTGTGAGGATAGATTATTTCTAGTAAGCAGAGAGTAGCTGAACTATAAAGCCAAAAGCTTGCCTTCTTTAATTAGACTAAGTGTGGATATTCTTGATACCAGTAACTCAAGAAAAATAATTAGAATTTCCT
Source organism: Sclerurus mexicanus (assembly GCA_013396755.1). Taxonomy (NCBI): domain Eukaryota; kingdom Metazoa; phylum Chordata; class Aves; order Passeriformes; family Furnariidae; genus Sclerurus; species Sclerurus mexicanus. The sequence goes on along the minus strand of VWZF01001886.1, from coordinate 600,433 downwards.
GTTTTTATTAACTTCCGGCAGCAATTACTTCCAGCCTCATCTCATCCTGCATCATGACTAACTGCCTTTAGCCCTGCTGGAACTGAAGAATGAGCGTGACACTATTCATTTTTTCTCCAGTTGAGTTTCTGATATCTTTGAAATAACTAGGTGCAAAGTCACAGTATAGAAATTAGTAAATTCAGTGAGAATGCCAAGATTTCATTAATGAGTGCACAATTTACACTTTAAATTTTCAATGGTTCATAACTGATCCATTTGTTGAGATTTTCTGTGATGCATGGGAAGTCAAGAGAAACATGGCTCCCCTTGAAAAGACAGGAAAGCCTTTAAGTGTAATAAAACAATCCACAAGTCTCATTATGAATTAACACTACTGCAACTATTCAAGCATAACCCCCGTAAAACACCATCTCAGGGCACAATCATTTCACCAAATTTTCAGGAAATGAAAGCCTCCCACAGATTTTTCTGCCATAAGCCACATTAGCGGAACACTGCTGTAACAAAGGCAGAACAAAAATTATCTATCTCCTGCTACTAAGAGCAGTGCAGGTTTGGAGATACTTGCCATGCAAAACCATCTGCCTTATGCGGACTCTCCATCAGAAGTGACTGACATCTATCAATACATTGGCCCAGCTGAAACCTTGTTATGTCAGGGAGCAGTTTTGATGAACCTTAGTAAATTCCTAGTTTGATATTTCAGAATTTAAAAAAAGAGTTTATGAAATGCCTATCATGACAAGGAAAGGCAGTCACAGATCTGTCTCACAGTGGCAAAAAAGCTAAGGGGGGAAAAAAAAAAAAGAGGTAACCAACATGAAAGGCCAGACAGTTGTTTTTGCATGCTGAGGACAAAGGGGGCACAGTCAGTATTAACTTATCCAAGAAAGAAGCAATAGGATGACAAACTACATTAATAGTACTTTATAGCTTACTGGGTTCGGCTGTCATTCTTCCCTTTCTGTATCCTACTACTATCTTATATCAGAGGAAGAAAAAAAGACCTAAAATATCAAGGAGACATAACTTCAGCACTTTGTATGATTTAAGCTAACTAGAAAACAGAGGGTCACCAAGAAAATCTTACTTGGATTTTTGACTTTGTATAGATCCCAGATAATCTTTTATCATAGCCTTCAGAAATAATATAAGCCAACAGACCATGAAGAGTGGTTTTCTGGAGAAAACCATACTAGTATGGATCGGCAAATACATACTGTACCAAGCAAAGTTTTTAAGACAATCCTTAGTCTATGAAGAAGCAGAGAAAACACCAAACAGTTCAGAGGAAAAAATATGGACCTTGTAACTTTGCTAGATAGCTGGGGGGAAAACATATCTTGTGGTAATACTGCTCACAATTTGGGATATCCAAGAGCATATCTCTAGAAAAAGGTAACTGTGCAAACTGCAAAAGGTAAAATATTAATTCTACTACCTCTTTGGCTATTACTATTCTTTTGGCTATTAAACATGCATTCTGCTTTCTCCTCCTGCCCTAGTACTACAATCAACACAGTATTTCAGGTGTTACAGCTTGAAATGAAAATGAAAAACAAACAAAAAACAAAGAAAAATCCAACATTTACACACTACCACCACCCCAAAGAAATTATGAAATACCACTATAGCAACACAACCAGCAACAGTATACTGAAAACTTAAAGACATTAGATGGGAGGGGAGAAAAAAAAACCACAACAGTTCTCCCAAAATTATTGTTCTTTCATTCACCAAACAGACAGACCCCCTATTACAATATATAGTTATTTTTCACCTGAGTTTCAGCAAGGCTATTTAATGATAATTATGCTAGAAACATGCAGACATTAAAAAAAAAGGCAAGCATTTATTATCCTTGCATTAGTCACAAGTATGTTGTATTCTAATATACATTATAGTACGGCTGAATTTTACAAGCCTAACTGTGGCAAGGTTTGCATGCCCCGAGTCAGACTTATCTGAATCCCGACTAATTCTGTAAACTTCAACAACTGTTCCTATTATTCTATCCCTTGAATTACCAACTCCAAAGTGCCTGTCAGGAGCAGGAATGCATGGTTCTGTTTAGCTTCAGGGAAGTAACTGAGAAAACAACATGTGGAACCATAGGAAATGCAAGGACCATCAGGGTGCAGGAGGAAAACGCTTTGTTACTCATTACTTATTTGCTAGCATATATGTTATTAAGCAAGTTAAGAAATCTGTCATCAAACTATAAAACACCACTGCAGTAGGCAACTTCTGATTCAAAACCTAATTTGTTAAAAGCTACAGTAAAAATAAAAAACTGCTGTCAACACCAAACACTGTAGGACCGAGGGCCAACAGCCTACCTAAAAGCCAAGCTGCTTTGAGAAAGAAAGTAAATCTTACACAGAGAACAACTATGCATATTCAAACCTCGTACTCTAGGACCTAAAGACTAAAGAACTTTTCTACGAAATTTTACAATATTAATACATGATATAAATAGAAATTGCAAGAATGGGATCATCTGTTTTCCACTGCCAACACGTCTTGCACAACAAACATCAAGAAAGCTGGAAAGGTTTTGTATTATACATTCAAGGAAATTGCAGCACAGGAAGGACACTGTTCTTCCTTGCCCTGTAGACTAAGGATATCCTAAGCACCCCAATCCAGAAGTCAATGCTCTTGGACATCTGGAGGGGAAAAAAAAAATAAAATGACACCCTGACTTCTTATCAGAAAACCAAATGGCATAGTTTTTATATATCAATCAAGGTTTTACCTCGTTGTTTTTCTCTGCTTCTAAATAGAACTTTTTTAAACAATGTTAATTTTTATAGACACATACTTCTCTTTTTACACCTGAACACTGTAAATTCTAGACACTTTACCCAGCCCATTCCACAGCATTTCATAACCAACCACCCTACAGCATTCACCTGGTTTTAACTTTTCCATTTTCAACTGCAATGAAAATATGTTGTCAGATGCTGACTGATGATATACTTTTACCATTAAAAGCAGTATCATGCATGAAATGCTGCATCAATGAACTTCTAAAAGCATTTTTTAAGTAGCTATTAAATTTCCATTAGTATTTTCTATTAACACTGTCATTTCACATCGTGAGGAGCTTTTAGATAGGTACATAAACCCATGTGTACATGTATTTGAATTTCAGAAATACATTTTTTATGTGCAGTACAACTGATTTTGCCACAGGAACTTCGTTTTAGGTCAAACTTCAGAGACTAACCAGCAGCTGCAGCTGTCAAGGTGTGGGGGTGGGGTTGGAGGGCAAAAATCTGTATATTTGGCTGTTAATTATGTCTTTTGGTAACTAATTACACTAATTGCAGATACATTTTTCCTGAAATTTTGAAGTAAAATGTAATGGCAGCTTAATTTAAGAGCTTCCAAATTGAGACATTTTTGCAGTGAATGCTCTTAAGTTTAGAACCCTGCAGATGATGCTTTGCATCTTGATGATCTATTTTCAGCTACTGATAATTTCATTTTTAAAAAAAAACAAAAAGTAAAATCTAGCTTCTCAGCATCTCCCAACTGTTTTTCTCATGGTCCCAATTTGGCTAAAGCTCTGTTACAGTAAACAATGTGGAAAAAGAGGTCTTTAAAAAAAAAAAAAAAAAAAGAAGTCTTTTAGATTCCTCCCAGCCAAATGAAGTAGATGTTTATTAAGAATAAATTTGAAATGCAAATAATAATGTTGAGAAACACTAAAGTTCAAGCAGACCAGACAGTAAGCTTGGTTACTCAAGAGCAAGCATAAGTCACAAAATGAAAAGAAACTACTAATTTTTCATATTGTCTAAACTATCCAGAAGTACTGAAAGTTTTCAGTAGAGTTGTTTTTCTTTCTCCACTGCTTTTTATGTCTAGTCTTTCTATATACCTATAGCAGAATCCTGAACTTTTTCCATTTCTTAAATGGGTCCTTCCACTCATGCACCTGAACTTCCATTTTCAGTTTCTCAAGTTCAGAATATTCACCCATTTTAAGTTCAAATGGAATGGGATTTTGTCATTTATTCCATATCCATTCTGAAGGCCTGAGTCACCACACTTCCTACAAATTCCCTATAATTTGTCATGCCTTAGTATGGTAAATTTCTATTCAAAAAAGTATTTTTAAATAATGTGTATTAACTGTAAAAGCTGTTTGAATACAAGAAAAAGCAATAAAGAGAAGTAAGGTTGAAGAAAGAGTACAATAACACAGCCCCTTCCAGACTCTTAAAGCCCTTCACTACAAACAGTAATCCTGTGTTGTGAGCCATCAAAAGACAGATTGAAACAGCCATCAAAACTAAACCCTATGCTAGAAGGCCACAAGAGCCTAAAGAGGCTTTAAGGGGAAGATGTGCTCTTTATCACTATGCCAAAATCAAAGATTATATAGAAGTTCATATTAAGATGGTCAGTTTTCTCCTCTCATGTCTGGACACTTCCATCACTATCCACCTGTCATTTTCTCTCATAGACACAACACAGGGTATTTCTAAACTAAGACACTCTGGAGAGTCAGTGGACAACACATATGCAGAAAAAAAGGGAATCATTAAACTCCTTTTCTGGTTCTTTTACCTACATTTCCTGATTTTTTTTTTTTCCAGAAAAAGATTTTTAAAAACTGAAAAAGATTGGTACGAGTATTCAAACATGTCAAGATGTGCCATGGCAGCTGCCCCACAGTGAGGTACCCCTCTATCCCATGACTAGTGCTGACTACCCCTCAATCCCCTTATTCCCAGTAAGCCCTACACAGTTTGATCCTGTCCCTTTCAGTACTTTTAGTTTTGATGAAAAGTTAAATATGTACAGAATAGAAATGCAGCTGTGTGCATATGCACAGCTGTTGAGGAATTCTTCTGGAGATAAATTTGATATACAAAAATACATTGTAAGAGAAGAGTCACAGGTGTAGAGACCTGAAACAGTTCTGAACAGACTGATCCACCAGAAAAGATAAACACTTCTCATTCAGCCAAACTAATTTTACTCAGTTCGTCAATGGACCAGATTGGTTACAACACCTCAGCTGAAGAGGGCTGCCACTTCATAACATTAATTTATTGTGGTTTTGAGATCATCTGAATATATCCTTAAAAGGTTGCAGAATAAAGAGAAGGAACATCGTATTACAAGTAAGACAGACGCCTGACAAATCCGTCAGATAAGTTTTGTATGTCAAAAAATGTTACAGATAACTATCTCTTCTGGAGGACAAACTGCTGAAATATTTAAACTAAAAACAAAGACTTCTTTGGCCCAAAGCACTGCACAAGTTCACTGAGCTTACAGCTGTACACAAGTAAGGTGAGAAAGTGTTTAAGCACTGGAAGGACATTAGAAAAAAAAGCTGCCATAACTAGATTATTTTTTTCTTTTTTTTTGACCATGAGGGTGACTGAACATCAGCACAAGTTGTCTGGAAAGTTTATGGAGTCTCTCAACTATGTGAACCCTTACCAAGACAGCCACAGCTTTGCAAATATGGCAAAGGCAGAAGGCACCATCCGAGAACAAGTCAATCACTACTCCAGCACTCTCATCACAGGTAAAAGCTTTCCACTCCTCCTCAACATACCAATACTAACTATACTTACCTTCCAGATTTCCTATCACATGGCCTCACCAGTACACTGAAACTCCAATCCAACAGCTTTGATAGAAACCCTAAGTTTGTAGTACATTAGCATCTCAAAAACCTTGGCCCATTTTCACTCTGCTAAGTACTCCCTGCTTCTAAAAATCCCAGACATTGTCACATTAGGATAGAAAGACAGACTGTAGTATTGGAACATGTTGCCCTGACAAACTGTGGATGCCCTGTTCCTGGACACGTTCAAGGTCAGGCTGGACAGAGCTCTGAGAAACTCTGTCTAGTGAAAGGTGTCCCCACTCATGAGAGGGGTGGAATGAGGTAGATGATCTTTAAGGTCCCCTCCAGCCCAAACCATTCTATAATTTTCAACCATACATATGTAACACTACAGAGCTTTACAGAACTTACGTTGCTACATAAATATGGGTATCTTCTACACTGGTGTTGCTATGTTAGGTTGTCAAAGAATCCATATCAAAATATATTTTGCCAGTACGAAGCGTTTTATGAAGTAATATTTCAGTTAAGTCAAAACATCCTCAGCACAGTAATTGAAAGATTTGATTAGAAGTACTAAAATACAGTTTGGTGAAGCATTCTGCAGTTACAGAAACTCCCTCCTTCTCTCAGATTTCCGTAACACACACACCACCTCATTCCTTCCCAAGTGTGAGACTCAGTTTAATTTCATCACCTTTCTGGTCCAGAGGTTTGAGAGGGGGGGAAAATCAACCACTACCATGCATTTTGACTCAGTTAGGTTGTAAAAGATCCTAGGGTAGTTCTACACAGTTGGCCAGGCAAGTGAAACACCACCAAGTCTTTACAAAAACACTGTTTATTAAAAACAAACAGATAAAGGGCTAGCAATAGGTGAGGTATTTGTTACCAAAAAAAAAAAAGCTATTTTAGACCTGCAACAACCTTTTTACAAAATTAAATGCTCATGAATAACTGAATAGTCTTTTCCAATTGCTTTAATTATATTTACAGAAAAAGAAAATCCAAATAGGTCAAAGGCAATTTGCACAACTTTTAAACAAGAGACTCAAGCTGCTTCCCTCCTCACCTTTCCCAAAAGGTAATTAAGTATTTGTGTTTACCTGGAAGGTGAGCATGAAGTAAAGAAACTGCTGCCTGACTGTGTGATCTTGTTTACACTACTCAAATTTGGTTATAACAGAAATAAAAGCTTTGACTACAGAGGTACAGGAGATTTATCCCTTACTGCTAGAGCTGAGAAAGAAAGCAAGACAAACTCCAAGACATCCAACACACCATTTTTAAGATAATTAAGATTTCAAAATGAAATTCTAAGGTGGTAACAGAGCAGTGGTAACCTCCATCTCTGTTCAGAAGTAAAACCCACTCAGGCACAGTGACCTGCAAGGCACATACTGTGGGCTGTGCACACTAAGCTGTCCCATAGCTCAGAAAGGATGAAGAGATAACTGCAGTGAGCTACACTCCCTTTGATTTCTTCATATTATTAAGCATTTAAAACATTAAAAAAATTACTAAATCAAGAAGTACCACTGTACCAATTCATGGTTTCAAGGATCTTTGCAACTGTAAACTGAAATATGCTAGAACACATGCTGGCTGAACACACTGTTAAAACTCACCTGCTAGACAAGATCACACCAGCTCGAAAGTCAGAGTAATAATATATTCAACCTCCTACACCTTCACTCTAAATTAGTCGATTTGCTAAAAGCGAAGCCACACGCAATCACTCTCCCTTACAAAGTATGTTCCCAAACTAATGAATCTACAGACTCCACTAAGATGGTTATATAACATCAGCAAATTGAATTTATTTTCTTGACCCTATTTTTTTGTCAGTCTTTGTAATCATCACCTTAGTTTCAGTTTCCTTCAAGTCATCCTGTCACAGTTTCACCTGTTCTGAACTCACCAATCTGACACACCTGTAAACAACTCAATTGTTCCACTGTTATTAATTTGCAGTAGCACCTGGGGATGCAGCCAAGTTAGTCATTTCACACACTTACAGCAGGGAGGAAAAACCCCAAACTTACCCTGAAGAGCTCATGGACACAGCTGCAAGCAAGACTAGACCAAAAGAAACTAAGACAAATAGGCATGTTGAGTTTGTTTTTACACAGGCTTATACCAGCATATTGACCATGCAGATGTTTTGGGGTTATATGAATATTGTTCACATCTCTGTCCCTGCTGGTTTGCTTACACTCATCCCTTCTGCTAACCGACAATCTGTGATAAGATGGTAGCCACGTTGTTTAAGAACACTGGCCTCAAAACTTGCTTGAAACTGATGGAACCAAACCAGAACAGCTGCTGCCATCTTGACACACTCCACCTGATTCGTGAGTTAAATTATTAATGTCTTCCAGAAGTAGGCGGAGGGGGGGGTTAAACCACATTCCTGATTATATTCTTTCACCTGCTGCCTCTTTCAGACATCACCACTATAAAGCAGGAGTAGAATAAGTATTTTCTATGAACTCATTTGAATTTAAATACTACTGAAAACTGCTCGTGAAAATAAAGGGAGTATCTAGTGAACTACAGTTTCCAATGTTTGATCTGAATGACTTTACCTTGTGTTAACACTTAGGAGATCAATTCAGTACCAAAAGCCCCTAAATTTCATTAACTACATTTATCCCACATTTTTCTTGACTGAACTTGCTAACTATGCCATCACACTTGTTACTGTGCAACTGAAATTTTCATAGACAGTCACCTTCTCCCTCCAGTCCAAAGCTAACACAACCACCCATGTGCTTCAGAAACATATAATCCCAAAAAGGTGTTTGGGCAGCAGTTAAACCTCTGAAGAAAACACACAGCCCACAGCTTCTGTGGTCCCAATTCAGGGCTGGACAAGTGGGCATTATTCAAAGCCTGTGAAACCAAAGGCTTCCAGTCAGCACAGCTAGAAGGCAGGCTGCACAGAAATACACATTACACCTTGAAGAACCCTGTCGCTGTACAGTAGCTGGCTGACAATATTTTTTTCCCTTAGATGTCAGAGCATATGCCACCACTGATGACTAACAAGTAAGGAACACAAAGAAATTTTGGTGCATCAGTCAAACCATGGTTGAAAAACTATGAAGCCTGACATCAAATCAGGCTGCTATCTTTGAAGCGTAGTACTTAACAGTCAGTGAATTATTTCATGTCAGTACTGCGTGCATTTCGGATACTGGCACAAGATGAGAAACAGGCCAGAGACTGAACTACAATGGAATGAATCTTAACTTCCAGCTGATAGACAATAGACACTATTAGCAGAAAGATGCACTGTATTATCTACACTGATATTCTGGGAAAATCTTATGGTAGTTGGAATGCCCAGTTACAAGCAGAAGTCAACAAGTAAACAAAACCGAGACATCACCATAGACATTAATTTGCCTTAACAAGCACCTCTCTTGTTTTCAAGTATAGAAAAGTATTTCCAGAAAAACAGTATCCTACTTTATATCTTAAGACTCGCAAAGGACTTACAGGACATTCTGTCTTTGGTGGAGGAAAGTTCAATACCACTGTCAAACAGCAAGAGCTATGCATCTGCATATACAGATACCAAACAATTTAAAAAGAAGAAAAAGAACCAACCTTAAATACTTAGAAGAGGGAGAATCGGAGCAACTTCACTCTGCTCCTGGCTTTTCACATTTCCTACATAATTTAATCCTGGAAAACTGCAGTGCTTCAGGGAACACTGGTCAATGCCAACAATTCAGCACCAATCCAGCATTAACCATCACTTCTACAGACAAGAGGTTTTTATTGACTATCTAGCATCCTTACCTTGAAAAGAGCCTCTCTGAAGAGTGTAAGTGTTCCTAGAGGAAAACCCTGCATGCAACTCATCTACAGACTGATATCATCTTTTCCACAGTCCCTCCAGACTCCACATCCACCTTCTTTATCCACAGGATAGTGAGATTATAGATGCAAAGTTAGAACAGAAGATCACAGCAAGTTTCAAATCCTACACATGCAGAATGTTAAGACACAAAAAGCCCCCCAACTACATTTATCTAGTCTGTCATATTTGAAGGGCAAACATAGACAAAAGCAGATTCAGTGTTGCTAAAGACTCAAAAGAAAGGAATCCTTCATGAGTTGCTCTTAAATCACAAGCATTCAAAACATTTTCAGTAACAGAAATATATTTTGTGCGCTCAACATCAAGTATGCAACATGGGTCACAAACATGGCTAAATTCAGCCTGCTATTTTCCCCCACTGAACCAAAACACACAATACTTGTCAACTGGCAATTATACTCCATCCAGTTCAGCACCCTTAGATCTCTGTTGATTGCTTTTCTACCAGCAAAACTGGCATATTCTCTGTATTCTAATATGTAGCTAAGATACTGTACAAGTGCATTGAGCTTTGCTGTGTTCCCCCCATACTTAAGTTGAGCAGAGCATTAATCACCTTTGCTTTATTCATGCTCAGCACACCCACAAAAATTGTCTTAAGATGTATTCTAAGCAACTGTCAGATTGAATTCTTGACAAGTTTATTCTCAAACTATGGCTAATTTAAAAAATAAACCATTCATATTGTATAGATTGTACAAAAAAACTTCTTATATTAAAAATGCCGGTATATTTACTGAAGTACTTTATTCACATGCAGCTTCTATGACTATTTTGCAAAGAAGATATATTTTAAGAACAATTCTTTAAAATACTGCATTATGTCTCACCATTCTGAAGTTAATTCAGAAGTTAATTATCTGCAGTAACCTTTACTCATTCTCCTCCACATATACTAATATCCATCCTATATACAGATGCCGTAAATATGCATTTGGGTTCACTTTCTGAGATTTAGTTCATTACTGAGATTTTTTATTCACAACTTCAAAAACTAGTACATTGATAGGAAAAAGTGCTTCTTCTGAGAACTTTCATCTTAACTGATATGTGGGTGATCTAGCAGTCCATACTCCTCAAAAAACAAACAGTACATATGTAAACACCCTCTGTGAGGAAAAGTCCACAAGCAACTCTAGGCCTTGCATAGAGGCAAGAGGCCAACAGATCCTTTAAGCAATACACACGTATTGCTTTTAATTAAACATACAGAGAAGCAAATCATGTAGGACCAGCTCAAGCCCTGATAAAAGTAAAATGTACAGAAGTATTATATACTTTCTGATCAAGTGTACTAGTCAAATGCAGTTATATGAATGAAAAAAAAAAAAACACATTTATAACAACCTATACTGGGAGAGTAAAAGTTGTATTTAGAGCTCAGACTAGATTTACTACCAGGTAGTAAACTGTTGAAAACATACAATAAAGCATACAAAAAAAAGTATTACACTAACAAGATAAAGGGCAACAGTTAGGTAAAAGACTAAAACCATCTTTCACTGCAGCAAAGTCTTCTATATTCCATGGGCAAGAATCATTTATGCTACACCTGGTGCCATCTATTAGTCAGAAAACGCCAGCATTCCTTCAAAAAAAGTAAAGAGCTGTGAAATAACATAACAGGTTTTGAAAAATTTTTTAATCGTATTTCACACTTGAGAGCCAGTCCCCTCAAATTTAAGAGGAAAAATAAAAGAAGTTATGTGCATTTCAAAACCAAAATCCAGTTTGGCTTCTTAAGCTTAGATTCTTAGACAAAAGAAAAGCCTTATTAAAATGTTTTTTGTGTTCTTTAGGAAAGAACTAGGAACAGAGAGAAGTTTTCCCTTAATGAAAAGTAATTGATTATAGCTGAAGATCTGGAAACCTTCAGCTACGACAGTATTGGTAAGAAAATCCTACAAAGGAAAAACTTCTAGAACAAATGCAGCAATAAAATTGTGAATGACACAAGTGCCAATAAGATCTGGTTGGGTACCCTTAATGGACAGATACAGAGCTGCAGTCATCTTGAGTAAAGAGCAATTAAAAATTAATTTTCATCTTCTTTAAAGCCAAACCTTACTGTGAACTAGTTGTTCACTGTAAACACAGAAGAGTTTTGGTTTTCTAAGACAAAAGACTTGAGATCAAAAAGAGGGGAGGAAAAAGTTGTACCACCATCACATTCCCCCTACTCATAACCACAAATGACATTGGAGACTGGAGGCCCATGTGTATTAAAACACAATTTAAAAACCATTAAAAAATAACACCAGGACTACCACCTGCAATGGGACAGCCTCAGACAGGAGTTACCAACAGAGTTGTTTCTAATGTACCTACTTGGGAAGCATGGTGCTTGAGTAAAGATCAAAAGCAAAGCACTAAGTTATGGACTTGAACATCTCAAAACACGGACAGTATCAGGCAAGTCCTTTATCAAACATAATTACACTGGAAGTAATTTTGAAAGTGCCACTAGAATTCATTTTGCCAGTATAAATGAGTACAATAGTTTGTCAGTGCCCTTTCTGGTGCCTACAGTTATAACTTTTTATTCCAAGTCATTACAACCCTTTTTTTTTTAAATCAACTATATTTTTCAGATTGAAAAGTACAGAGAATTAAATATAATTTCCCGGAAATCTGAAGCAATCTTTAAAGCCAAATGCATCTACCACATATAAAAGAAAAAAAACACTTGCTTTCCCCTAGCAAATAACATAATTTAGTAGGACAGCTCTACAGAAAAATTTAATTCTGGACTGTTCTCTGAGCTATATGCAGCAATGAGGAGATGCTTCAGACATGTTCTATTGCATGTTCATAAGACACCAAACTTCACAGCCTGAGAGTCCTACCAGTTATTCCTAGACATGACTATGAAAGGCACAACCAACATTGTGGCAGATTCTGAGACCAAACCAGCATCTCTTACCAGCACAAAGTCAATAAATGCATGTTGCACATATTCCCCCAACAACCTCTGGTTTCCTGGATGGAAAAGTGGAGAGAAGTAGACAGAGCACACGTATACCAGGTAGTATCATCTTTACAAAGGTCCTTTTAGATGAGTCAGCAGCTGGCTCAAATTAAAGCAGAATATCATCTGTACTGGTCCAGATTATGATTGAGTACTAAGAATCCATTATTCAAATTATGCTGTTTCCTACCCTCTGGCCCCAGCATATCATCTGGATGTATGGGATGAACAATAGCAGTCAAGACTTATGCAAGAACCAGTGTAAATGCTGGACTCCCTGAGACTTCCCAAAACCACTAAACTATCAACTCATCCCTAGTCTCGAGAAAACAAAAAAGCCAACCGAACTGAAAAGAGAGGGAGCAGTACCCCCTCCTTCGATAAAGATATTCAAAGCATTTCAAACTAAAAGCCATATGTTGTTTGACTGCCAACTGCAGTGTTTTCTACAGCTACTTATTTTCCTAACAATTACCTTTTATAAATTCACATAGTCTTCCTCAGATAAAGTGTTAGTCAGTGGTTTTTTCTTTCTCTCTTTTCACAGCAACGTGCCCACATGATCAATACAATCAAGGGTTTCTACATCATTAGTCAGGAGCCTGTATGATAAAGTTTCTAAAGAACTAGTGCAAAATCCAACTGCTTGAATCTTCAACATGATCTGTAGGTTGTCTCTCAATGTACTTCCTTCAGCATTTGTGCTTTCACAAACACTGCATTTTACTAAGAATGTATAATTTTCTTGTGCCATATGTGTATGATTCAGTGCATCCACAGACATACCTATGGCTTCAAAACTCTCACACTGTTTCATCTGAAAAGCAGAAAAAAATAGTAATGATACCGAATGTAAGTTATATGAACGTAATTTTATTTTCACAGAAATACCCACTGTTCCTATTGGGATTTTTATGTTAATTGCACAAATAATTAAAGCAATCCCCACTCTCTTCCTTACCCACAACTAAGGGCTCTGACTGACACACAGTGGGCAAATCAAAAAAAGTCTGCCAGCCAAAGCAAGCCTCAACCCTGCCAGCTGCCCCTTAGAACACAAGTTGTTGCCCCAATGACAGATGGCCACGGAGCTCACATGGCAATGCACGAATGGCTCCAGTTTTCAGTCCAGCATAATAATATGCTGCCCTAAAAGATTAAAACACTACTACAACCATGCTCTGAGCCATTCAGTGATTCTTGTCTTGAACAAGGATCAGCTGGGAGCACAGGACAAATGACAACCAAGAGTAACAACGCCCAGTACAACCATCCAGTTTTCAGCCTGGGACAAGCTGAGCACTAATGGAAGTCCAGAAAGAAAACAGGTATTTTTGTACCAAGAGAGACTGCATAGTCCGAAACCAGACTACCAATGACAGGAACCCATGGGTAATCATGTTCAGTCCTGTGCTTTGCCACAAACGAGGTTCCATGATAAAGATAAACCAATTGAAGAGAGTAATACTGACAGAGAGTACAGACCTTTTTTCCACCACCTCCCTCACACAATGAGCAGCGATTGTACAGATACACTGTCATTAAAACAAAGGAAGAGAAAATCCTGAGAAAATCCTTTTGATAGCCATTTGTAACGATACTGCTTAAACCAATGATGCCTACAAACTTCCCTGGTCACTTTGTGCAAGTTATGTAATTTCTTCACACTTTTATTTCCCACTGCTGAAGTCAGAACAACAGCACTTGAGTACATCCCAGGTGTACAATGAGGACAGCTACAGACATGACTGGAAGCTCACAAGACACAGGAATTCTGCAACACAAACGTCCAGATCAATAAAACAAAGGGAATCCTTTAGCAGTACCTGAAATTACTCTAGGCCATCACTATCAACACTGTAAGAAGTGCTGGGATAACAGCTATTTCCCCACATTTACTGCAACCCAAATGCAAGACCTTCAGGCAGAAGGAGAGAATTAAAGTTGAGTGCGCCAATTAGTATTCTTTTTACATCATGGAATGCTTGAACAGCTCTTCCTCAAGTAAACTCTTAGCATATACAAGAAAAAAGACTTCTGTGAAAAGATCAGTAAGTCAGGAACCTTCTGGACTAGAAACTGCTCATTAGCCTCACTCCATCCACCACATTGTTGTTACTAGAAATACTGAAAGAGAAGAAACAACCACTGAATTATTCCACTCACTTTAAAAGTTAAATATGTAAATATACAAGTCTACTCTTAAAAGGAAAAAAAAAAGAAATTTCTTATTAAACACCTAAGAGCATTAAGTCTTTAACAGAGACTGTCACTAACAGAAATTTTATCTAAGCAGGAAGATTTTTGCCAGCCAGGTCTACAGAAAGGGCTACTTAGGAATTGATACTTGATGCATGCTTTGGGAGGACACATGTCACTTACCCGTTCTAATACAAAAGGAGCAGGTTGATTTTTTTTAAACTGAGTTACAAAACGAACACAAGCAGAATTTGTGGATACCAAGTTCTCAAACATAGTTATTCTGATCTATCCCCCTCTGCCCCTTTCTCAAACTATATGTCGATTTGAAAAGCTAGAGAAATTAATTTTCTGGAATATATTTGGCTGTTTCTATAGCACTAATGAATTTGGGGGAAAGAAACTACATCCCAGAAATCCACCAAAGAAATCTTAACAAGGCTCAAGCAGTGCTCCCAGTCACCACAATGCACACACAGGATTTATACTACCAAAAAATATAACCTTTCTGCCAACAGGACTCTACATACAAGTAACAGGGAGGAAGCCCTAGTGAATGTTTAACATTCAGTATATACACAATTTTAGTGACTACATCTGCATCAAGACATTATGAAGATACTAAAGCAGACCACTTCTTTTTCTTACTATTTAAAACTTGCTCATTGTGAAAGTGGTGATTATTTACACGATGCAAGTGACAGAAAGAGTTGACTGTTTCTGCCTTTCACAGCCATTACAGCACTGCTTCAACAGACTCCCTAATAGTGTAGCCCAGAGGAATGCCAGAAGAACAACTTTGCTGCTAGGGAAGAAATACTGGGATGGCAACCAAGTATATTTAGTCTGAAAATCACTGTGCCCAACTCTCCACAATTTCAGCTAATGTTCTTGATTCTAAACAATTGTACAACATTTCTAAGTCACGCACACATATACAAAAAAAGACACGGGCAGATCATAGCACACTTCATGATACTGGTTATTAAAACAACTGAAGTGCAGTCAGTTGAAAGTCAGTCTGCTGGGACTTACCCAAGACATGGTAATGAATCCACTCTTACAGCATCAATGGATGGTAGGTATTGTAGGCCTCCAAAACAGAGGACTTCAAAATCACGCTTCTTCCATACACTACCTACTTTTAGCTTCCATTGCATTAATTTACATAAGAGCAACCCACAGTAGAAGGCATGCTCAAATCTTCAGTTTCTCAAAAAAGTTATCCAAAAATGCATAGGCTGAAAAATCAGTGAAGTTCATATGAAAACTGATCTTAAACTGGACTGCCACATTAATATCAATATTGAAATCTTCAAATAAAAAATTGTTTTAAATGAATCTTCCATTCTGCTTTTTCTTTTTCCATTTTTACAAATTTACAGATTTCAACATTAGCATGACCAACATATTTTCCTTTGAAATTACACAAAGTTATGTTGTCTATAACTGAAAAATCAGGATAATTTCACCTCCTCTTCTTCTCCTCTGGCATTTAAAAAACAGGTTTAGAGGAGATGGAGCTGTCAGTAAACATTATTTCCTTTTAAAAGTTAACAAGCTCAGATGTTCAAACATTATTTAGACAAAATGAGAAGTTCAGCATCACACTGACACATACTATGACGATTTGATCTTCAGGACAGAGCTTCATCAGACACCCAGTGAACCTGCTCAGGTATGCCTTTTTCACTTCTTAAACCTTTTAGATTAAGGTAAAAATTTGACAATGGCAAACACCCATACTGATACTGTCAAGTGTATCAGCAGATTATTGATCACAAGCTGCTGGCCAATGAGCAGCTGCTGCTAAGAAATCTGGCAAGACATGAAAAGGGTCTAAACTTCTTATCAAAGGCCACTTGAAGTCACTCAGATATCACTCGTTATCACAATCATGCCCATTCTTCTTGTAATCACCCAGACAGCAACAGCAGCCCAAAGCATTAATCCCTTCTTCTGCTGCTGATGCTCAGCTGGCCAAACTACTCTTTGTGTTGAAGGAGGTTCTCTCAACAGCAATCCCAGGCACATACCTTAGAAGCTCAATTACTATAAAGCTTTGCAGAGTTAAAAATGCACCCAAAGAGGAAGCTTCAAATGAATCTGAATAAAATGGGGGTTAGGACTAGATGATCTTTTAAGGTCCCTTCTGACTCAAACCATTCTTTCATGATTCCATGAAAATGATTCTTCTGTGATGGAAAATCCACTACTCATTTCCATATACCACAAACCCAACGGACCTTCAGTCTTCCAAGTAGTAACAGATGAAGCTTGGCTATCTCCTGTCCTTATCTGAGGTCTCAGGTCTCAACTTAGGCAGTTGAAGTCAACACAGGTCAAAACAGACCAAATGAAATTTCTCTTGTTTATTTTGAATAGCTGACGTTTCAATGATCATGAAAGACTATGGGAACCTTTCTGCCAAAGAAAACGGTCAGAGATCTTACCATCTTGAGAGAAGGGTGAAGTGCCACATCTTGCCAACGACTAATATAACAATCATCTAAAAGTTGCAGTCCTTCCTCCTTCAAGACAGCCAACAACTGAAGGAACTAATAAACATTAATTTGAACAGCTACTACACACAATTAAAACAGATGATCCAACAGCATTTGGGTCATCTCCCTGGCCTCTTGCTTTCCCAACAGTCAGGAAAGGCTGGTTTGGCCAAAAAAAGCATTCCATTTTGTTCTCAGCTCTTAGAAACAATTATTAAAATCTGAAGTTTTCCTATGCTTCTGCAGCATAACATTTTCTCTAAAGGTGCGGTGACAAACTTTCCAATTCTCTATTTCTCAGATGACTGTAGCAAATCTGCACCAAGACCTATGTCTCAAGATGATGGAATTCCAACAGAAGAAAAAAAGTCATACATTTCCTCTCTCTTTTTCAAGTACAAGAAGCTTGGAAAATGAAAATTTCATGCATTACCTCCTAGAAAAAAAACTCTCATTGACCAAATAAGAATGAAAAATGGGGAGGAAACTTAGTTATATACACACAGAATCAGTAGTGCAATAATTAAGTAAAGAGATTCATCTGTGGAAGAAGTGGAAATGTAGTGGATGCAAGAGGCAGTTCAGACTTTCTCTTTGGGAGCTTTAGGAACTCAGTAAGGCAGCAAGACAGAGTGGTAATATCTGACTACTGAAAATTTTTTTCCCCATAAGCACTGAAGTTGTATTTTAGATTGTTAACAATTATTGATGAACAAAACTAGACTAGATTTTCTATTGCAAAAATCAAATTTCAGATAAGAACTAAGCACTAAAAAGAAAAATGAATTGTTTTACCTTTCCTGTCATTTCAGATCAAATTCAAGTGCCATTTGTAGTCAATGGGAATCTTTCAGTTAGCCAGGATTTCAGCAGGCTTTGAATGAAAACATCAAAAATCATCACTGCAGTGTTAGAATTATTTCAATTAATAGCATCTTCTTGAAGAACTCAAAGTAAAACCTACTTCTTTAAAACCGAGAAAGAAGTATACCAACATACAGTGAAATAAACAACTTATTTGTGGTGTTTTAAAATGCATTAATAAAGCTTTTTTAAATTCTGGCAAAGACAAACGCACCTGGTAATTTTAACATCTGGCCGATTTTCAGGGTAGCATCTTTGTAGGATTCATTCCTTTAGAAAGGTATGGTCTCAAAACAGCAACAATACAGGGAACTGGTGAAGTCCTCATCTTACTGTTGTACAGATACACTCAAACTAGCTGGGGGACAGAAACTGCGTTATTGTTTTAGCCAAGACTCTCCAGCAGGTCTAACAATCCACATGGAGAAGGGAGTGCCTTGTAAGAGCATAATGAAAGAGGGTCAAGCTAACTCAAATTACCTTCCATTTGCCACAGGCTAAGAGCATACACATGAACAATTACTGTGAATCAGATACCACAGATCAGCTGACATATGGTAACCTGTCATCGTACAATAACCTGTCCAAATACAAAGATGGCTTGAAATTTAGACGGGCTATGAAGCTACAACTCTCCCCTATTCAGAAAGCAAGACACTAAACCTTTGAACCTTTGCTTCTGGAGGTATAAGCTGAAAACAAGCTGCAGAAAAGAAGCCACAAATAAGAGCCGTTAAGGTAAACAGGCTGTTTCCAAATACTACAAACTGAGATTACCAAAAGGAAATAGTTACTGTAACATGACCTATTCATGCTAACCAGCCCTTTGGTATAAAAGCATGCAGATAGCATGACCACCATGAGACTGCAAATTCAGCTCTTCTGCTGGTATGGACAGTGGTTATTTAAAACAAGTGTAGGAATTCCAAGTACGGCTGCTGATTTGGCCTTGTTGTCATGTAATGGTAATTCACAATAGGACAAAAATCAAGCTTTTCCTTCCAATGCTTCCCTCCTGAGGAGTGCTTGTTTCTCTATGCTTTGTACCTACCAACCTTAGTGCGGTCAAGCAGCACACAAAAAACTAAGGATAAGCTTTATACGCTCTACCAACACCAGAGAGGCACTACAGCTGAATCAGTTTTTTGAACACAGAAAAAGTTGCGCAAGAAGATAAACACTCCTAGTATTCTAATATTGGAATACCAATATGTATCTGGTACATATTGGAGTGATATTTCTATACACTTCTGTGGAATAACCTACATAGAATCAAAAAGGTACAGCTGCTTAACAGAAACAAACTGAGGAGCCTAAGTGACAAGGTTTCTAGGCAGAGCACAACTATGCAGCAGCTTGAGCTCCTAGAACAAAGCAATGCCTGAACTCTCACATCAGAGGGACTTGACAAACCTGGCAACGGAACAGAAACTGCAGGTTTCTGTTACAACAAACAGTAGGTTTCATTGTATGTACCATAGCATGTATCTTAGCACAGAGCCCCAGGAGCATTTCAACAGCTCCACTCAAATGGACAGGACCATCACAAGGTGCTGTGGAAGGCTCCAGTCCCACGTAACAGCCAAGGGGATCTAGCAGTAAGCTGTGAGGATGAGGAGCAGTCCCACTTTCTTTCCCCCACTCCCAACTGCATACACACTCACCAAACCCTGCAGTTAGATAGCTCACACAGCTAGAACAGCAGGTGTTTTGGAGGCCTAGTTTCCACGATGACATTGTTCCTGCAGCTAAGAGTGCCAAGGCAAGGCAGAGGATAAGGGCATGTAGCTAGAAGCAGGAGTAATAGGACAACACCTTCCTCTAACAAAGAGGCCCTAAGATTAGTTAGTTACCTTGCAAAAAGGCAACTAAAGGAAGTATCTCAGAGGAGAGCATAAAAAATAGTCTCCAAAAAGCCTGCTACAAGAACTCCATGGTTTTCAAGTTTTTGTTTCTTGTCTATGTCCTCCCACTTTCTACACATGGATAAACCACGGTTTACGAAGAGGCAGCAGTATAACAGCAAAACTCTGCTATTGAGAAGAACCACAATAACCACTATGCAAGTTATCTTTCAAGAAGAATTTCAGATTCATAGATTTTCATCACCTCAAGAAGAGTTCACTGAACTTTCTAACAGGAACTACAATTTAAATGATAGGAGATTCCACTAGACTGCCTTCCTTACTTAGGAACCTACATCAAGATCTTGCTCTTCTCTTTTGCAAAAAACTAAAACTAGCAGTATATTATAAAAGTAGAGTTCTGATGTTCTGTAACTTCACTGTATGTTTTAATTTGCTTTCTTCCCCCAGTTTCATGAAGAACTGAAAGACTCAGACTAAAGCCCTAGGTTATATTTATATACTACAGCTTAGTACCATGATCAATAATAAAATTCATGAAGTTTGCTTCCCCTCCTATTCAAGTACTGAACAGAGAAACACTACATAAGTAAAAAACAAACAGAAATACTCAACAACCTAGAAACATGGAAGGATTAGATAATAACAAAGTCAACTGAACAAACCTCATATTTTCTCTATTTCTGTTAGTTCAGTCAGCTTGCCTCCACTTTTATTGTCCACATTTTGCACAGTTCTGGTTTATTTTTCCTATTCTATCAGTTACAATGTATAATGGTAAATATATTTAATCACTACCAGCACAATTTAGAAATCTCAGAGAAGCATGCTACCTTCTCTTCCTAGCAGACCAAATAGTTCACAGGCTGTAAGAGGACATTTAAGTGCTGCCACAGGTGATGCACATTACAATACAGCTGGTGCATTCTCCTTTCCTTTATATCAGGGACCAGAAAAGGGTGTGGGCCAAAATTGCTCCCACTGCAGTGACAGCCCCCTCTGGCTCCCACCTGACCTCTTGGTAATGCACCACTGTGTGTGTGCAGAGTAAGTGTGCTTAATGTGCCGAACAAACACATGCGCACAGTGGTGGCTCTGCACAGGCACTGCACATTCAGCACTTGCACGGCACACCAGACTTACCAAGCTGGAGATGGAACTGTCTATGGGAAGCAAGCTGCAAGCCTGACATTCCCAGGCAGCTGCTGGGCTGACAAAGCATTCACAGTGCTTCAATTCTATGCATATACATTAAATCCTTCATATTCAGTACGTACAATGTTTATTATGCTTAATGCCCTGCACACCACCAGTAAAAGCTTGACACACATTGGACAGCTTTGGTCTATTCTGTAACTGTGATTCTTCCAGGAAACATCAGACCAGGAGGGGGACACAGAGCATAACCTTCCTCCAAAGCACAAAGATATCAAATAGACCAATGTAGGAGACTCATTACCTCTTACTGGGCTCCAAGTTTTTGTAACATAGAAACTAAATTTAAAAAGATTTGGTATTTCTGGGAAACTATACTGATGATAATAGTCTTATGAGTGACCAAAATATACTGAAACCATAGGCAATGAACACTACCATGTCTACCAACAACAAATAGATTTGATTTTGATCTCTCCAAATCAGATAGAAAGCTTTAGAACAGATTTAGACACTTGTCTTAGATGAAGGACAAGAGAGGTACGCAGATACTCTTTTCTACTCGTGATGCTAAATCAGACTTCAGAAAAGAGAAGTTGTACTTGAAAAAACAACTTTATAGTTTCTAAACTTTTATCTGTAAGGTACACTTTGGAAACTTCTCATTGCAGAAACAGGAATTACATTTCCACACATAAATGTATCTTTTTGCAGCCTACGACTCGCTTTCAAGAAATACAGAAAAAACTGAGCTAAATTTCTTTCTACCTGGAGCAACTGATGCTCAACTTGTCTTCTTGCCATAAGGGATGACCTTAAAAAACTGAAATGCATTTAGGTACTCCAACGTACGTCTGCACATTTGCTTCAGAATAACAGTAATTTAATTCAGTTACTGTTACTGCCCTGCACACACCAAATTAGCCCTTTGGTGCACATACTAAAAAAAAAAAAAAAAAATTATTTTAAAACTCATAACTCATATATAATCATGGATATGCTTACACATATGCATTTGAAATAGAGCCAAATAAAAACTCTTACCTTTCCTGAGATATTTATCTCAACATTACAAAATTCAATCATTGTGAGCAAGAACTCTACTGGAGCTTAGTTTCTACATGTTTGTGTCTTACACAGCCTAAACTACTCTTTCTCCCAGTATGTCAAGCCCTCATGTCCCCTATGCAGACAAATGACTAATTCAATTACCTTGTGTGCTGACAGGCCAGCTGGTTGCTGCTTCTTGGCATGGGTAGAGAGGGTGAGTTATAAATGTCTTTCCCTCATTGTCTTCATCCTCTGCCCAGCCAATAATTTCCACAAAACTTCACACCCCTTTGTCAACTTTGGTTGAAATGAGCTAACAAGTTCAGAAGTTGTAGAGTGACAGACTGCATGGGTGTATGTATCTTGTGTTCACTGAAAAATAGGTGGGGGGACGAGGGGAAGCAAACTTGAAAGGTAGGTTTACAGGCTGCATGTATTAAACTTGCCTCAGCTCCAAAAGTATTGACCGAGGTTAACCCAATCTAAATCCAAACTGCCACAGTCCCACCACACCCACAGGCATTCAGTGTTATCCCTTCCCCTGTACCAGCACTTGTGCCAAAAATCAACCTGGGAAAAAAAGTCAGTCAGCATTTGGCGCAGGCAGCTCTGGAGCCAACCCAGTGCCTGTCACATGGACACTGCTACCATGTAACAGAAACACACAGGACTGTGGCAGATGCAGCTGCCATGGTGCTACACATGTGGTACTTAACAGCACCCACGATCCAATCCTAAAGGCAATTAATTCTGGACATGAAGCTCAGAACCTCATTAGTACCCTATCCAGTGATGTGCTGGTGTTTCAGAGAGGTACATATGCACTAATGGAGTTATTATTTTGAGAAGAACAGAAAAAACAAAACAAAATATTCATATGATAGCTTTGAGGTTGACAATTTTAGCTGCATTCCAGACAAGATGGTTTTTTTTGGTAAGTGTCTAGCCTCATCTTCTTCCTAAAAGTGTAGCCAAACCTATACACTCAAGGAAGAAAAAAAATCCCACTATAAGCAAACATAGGAATATTTAAACACAACACCCAGTCCAGACTTCCTTTTAGGTAGACCTTTGTCCCAAAGAAAATGAGAGGATACATCTATTCTGTATTCTTCCTGCAGAACTGCACAACAACTGAATAAACCACGGGCAACCCCACTGGTGACTGGGGAGAGATCAGGAGGGAGAAGGTAAAAGAGAAGTAGCAGAGTGTAGCCAGAGTGGCTAATTTAGATGAAGGGAGGTGTGAACAGCAGAACATAAGGCAAAACATCTTGGGAAGTATATCCTGATGACATCTTATCTTGGCTGTACAACACAGTGAGTCTGGGGGAGAAAATGTTTTTATCTGCAATCATTTATGATCTTCCTTCCCCACCATTCAGAATATGGGTACTTAGTCATTGTTTATCAATGTGTAATATAGATAGCATACTTATGCATTCATAGATTTATTCCTACTACATGAGAATCACTTCAATATAAAACATAGGTGTGTATGATTTTTAAACCTTTACAAGGAATCTCTGATGGAGGATTTTTATAAAAGCATTTTTTCCCAGTGATCTATTTATTAACAGGAGTCATAACTTGATTTTTACCCAGTGGTGAACATATAACAGCTGTTACTCAGTTGTAAAACACTGTCTACTTACACAGTATTAAATAATAAATAAAGCTCAAGACCTAGTATGTTTTACTAAGCAGTCTAATGATATGAAACATGAAGTTCCAAAGATTAACTCTGTGCTGTATTATCAACTGTTCCATGATATCTGTGCTTAAAAGCAGTATGCTGTAATATGAAGGAGGAAAGAAACTAAAAATAACAAAGAATTATTTTAATTTAATCACAGTTGCATTCACATTATCTAGTAACAGGTTTTTTAAACAAATTTAAATCTGAGTTTAATATGAACCCTTTCATAATAACTTACACTGATTCTTTAGTACAGCCTTTTTCAGGATGACCTACACTGATTGGGAATAAAGGTGAAAAAAGTCACCACTGACTTGTGTGGTATAATCTAACCCCCAGTATATTGGCTTTTAATTTAGCAGCATTATTCATCATCCTTTACTGTAACAGCCCTGCAGAATGCAAGCAAAGTCACAGGTAAAACTGAAATTACCTTCCAAATACAGAGGATCAGACCATACAAGTTCTCAGACAGGAAGAGAAACTGCACTAGAGACACCCCAAATAGGTAGAACACTAATGACAAAAACACCCTAATGCTGTTGATACGTTTTTGGGCGAGACCTCACACAACCGACCTTCAAAAATGCAAGGAAAAGCTAGCAGTGTCTATGTGGAACAGTAATTTCCATAAACTGTGGAACTTGATTTTGTCATAATTTCATCACGACTGAGTAGTAAATAGCAATGCACAATGTAAAAAAAAAAAAATAAATTAATCTAGAGTTCCAGAAAACGTCATAAATTGCAGCCTCTCATTTTAATAGAGAAAGTTTCTGCCTGTATCTTTAGCAAATTAATAACATATGAACAATGGCAGCCCAACGTAAAACTGAATAATCACAGTATTTAATCCATAAGCACATCTTTCCAGATGCCTTTTAGAAGTTGTATTTTCAACTGTTTAAAAGAAAAGGTAAACCGTGGGGTTGAAAAAAAACCAAACATATTTTGTGTATGAAACATTGATGATGAAAATCCTCAGTGCATGTCATTGGGAGGAAGAAGTTTGTTGGGTTTTTTTCTTTTGCCTTTTTTCCTGTGTTGTTGTTTTTCTTTTTAATGTCAGTATACCAGAGAAGTAATTTTAATTATATAATTACTGAAGATTTTGGAAGGTTTACACAAGACCCATAATTGGGCATAAGACATCACATCCTCTGGTTATATACACAGCAATCTGGTCTGGGTAACATTCTTTGCTCTGACCAATGTGTAGGGGGGGCGGGGGAAGAAAGGGGAGGGAGGGGAGGGGGAAGGAATGGAGAATTAAAAATACTTCCTCAGATTAAATTTTCTTTACTTCATTTGCTTAAAATGTTCTGATTGCATAAAACGTACTAAAATATTTATCGCGACGCACCTCCGTAGTTAAAATACCTTGGTCTCGATGTGATATCCTAGATACTCAAACAAAAGACATTCAGCTGACAATGAAGCCTTTTTTTTTTTTTAATTTTAAAAAGGCATTTGTACACCTAAAACCGCACCACAGATCAGTCTCCTTTATCACGCCGGAGTTGTGGCAGGTAATGCATAAAAAATTAAAATCCAATCCACCAGATAAGACATGCAAAATGTCTCCTCCAATCACACCCCCATCTCGTCTTC
>VWZF01001886.1:383938-573859 GCA_013396755.1 Sclerurus mexicanus | reverse complement strand
CGGGTTTCGGCTTCCTGAGCCGTTGTTAGCAGCTTTTTCCCCTCTGGAATTGCGTGTGTTCCTCGGCCGGTATTTGCGTTACCTTTTGGTAATACAACAATACATTATTTATCTTGGGCTGGCCCTTCAGGCAGCGTGTGAAGCTTCTCCTGCTTCATTGTATTTGTCGTGTTGGTTCTCGGCTCGTGGCCTGAGACCAGAAAAAAAATGACTGAAGTTTGCTGTGCTTTTTCTTTTTTTTCCTTCTCAGAAATCACTTAATAAAATGTCTGGCAAAACACAAGCAGCAAGGAAGAGACCTTCTCTTTGTAGGGTTGCTCAGGAGTTGGCTTCTAATGCAGCCAAGGTAGGTTTGTGTGTAGTCCTACTTAAGCTAAGCTCTGGGAGCTTCTGGAACCAGGGCCATTGTCTCCGCCTGAAAAGCTGAAGTGTGTTATCTGCTGTAGAATGTAAATAAATGATGGTAATTAAAAACACATTAGGCAGGAGCTTGTTTAAAGTTGACAAATGAAGGTGTAATATAGCTATAGGAAATGACAGTTTTCTGAAGAAAAAAATCCTTTAGAACATTTGTACTTGTGTTTCTGAAGGAAATGACAGTGGAATTGTAACTTTAAGTTCATATCACACCAGAAATAAATGTATGAGAAATCTCAGTAGTCGTTAAAGAGCATTTCTTAGACATAGCATTTTGTTGCCTTGAGGAATGACTGGAGAAACAGGGGAGGATGTTTTTCCCTGAGAAAAGTAATTCTTGCCAAATTCACTAATAGTACAGAAAGAAATAATGAAGTTAAACTCTTGTCAGAAGAACTTCATAGGGAAAGAGAATATAAACATCGCTATGTTTGGTGCCAGTTTTGTCATAACAATTGCTGGGTTAGTGTATTAAACATTCTGTAGAGCTATATAATTACATGTACATATAATAAAAATATTTTTTCTTCTGAAAGCAGCATTGTGAAACTCTGGTTTAACTCTTGAGTGGAAAGAATGACCCTACCCAAGAACTGCGCTGAACTTGCTGTGTCATCATTAAGGATTTTTCACTTTATAAACTTAAACCTTTAAAATACAGTGTTTTGGTAGTTTAAATGCATCTGTTCACCTATTCTAGTTGTGCTCTCTTCACCAAGCAAATGAATTCTTGATGTCACAAGGTTACCTAAAATTGCTCAGTATGAATATATTCCAAATTTTTAGCACTCCGTCTAAATCTTTGAAAATCTGTTCAAGGGTCAAGATGGATGGCAAGCAAATTTTCACCTAAAGCCTTCAAGAATCTAAAGCTTCTGATATTAGAGTAAAACTTCATTGAAAACTTGAATCGAAGGACTAAACTTTCTTTAAAAGTCTTGAACTCAATGATCTCTTGGCCTAAACGCTTTCTGTGATTAGCTACTTAAGGTCCAAGGCGTAGTTTCGCTGACAGCCAAAACGCATTGAGGGACCATGTATAGAAGGTTTTGCAGAAATTTGTGATAACTGCTCTGAGTTGATACAGTGAGAACCTCATATGCTGAGTAAGTCAGACTTGCAGACTTGATTAAGTTACTAAATAAATTAGTGGTGAAAAAAGAGTGAACATTCAAAGGTTGCTTACAAGGCATGGAGTAAAGAAATAGTTACAATGCTTGTGTGATGTTCTTGGCGGTGCTTTAGAAGGCTAGACAGTAGAAAACATGGCAACTCATTAAAACATGTACTAGAGCTCTATAGCTCCTCTCATGACAATTAAATCTATTCTGTCTGATTTATGATGACTGGGACTTGATCATCATAATTTCAGGTTTGTATGTCAGTCTTGAAAACATTATACTTGGCCATCCTCTGCCTCCATTGCTGTTGTAAAGCCTCTGAGAATTAAAACACAATTCTGTGATGGAAATGGCACTGAAAACCCAAACTAATAATTCAGGCTTCATTGTATTAGCCACTGTGGAGATGCTTTAAGCCACCCTGTATGATATGCTAGTAAACCATTCCAGAATGTGGGTGCAATTTATACTTGCAAGATAATTTTGCATTTGTCAAGACAGCTTTTTCTTTATTTAAATTGGGAGGAGAGGGAATGGGAAGTGGAACTAAACCATACAGTGATATTTTTGCATAATTGTCTACAATATAAATGCTTGCTGGGCTGGTTATGTTGGCCACAAATCACCTTTTGGTGACCCATGAACAGTTTCACATGAACATAAAGGCGTAAGATCTGGTTGAGGAGCTTGCTTGGAGCATTTACAGCATAAGCAATTTGGGCAGAGTTGTCAAGTGCTAGCTCATCATATTAACATTATCTTCTAAGCTGCACTGAACTTCAAATGTGTGTGTATTTAAAAGTTAATGATATCTTGTTCTCTGTATCTACTTGAAGAGCTGGCTGTTGCTTTGAAGAGATCACCTTCCTTCCTGCGTGGAGGAAGGGATGCAGAGAGTGCATAGTGATAAGAACAGTAACTTGTTAATTATGTGTTAACGTGGAATAGTTAGACATGAGGCAGCTTCATAGAGAAATAGTGGAAGTTCTCATGAAGGAAATTCCTATTTGTGAAGGTGATGTGCAGAGACAGAAGAGCAACTCTGAGTCAACTGACTTGCTCTAAAGTGATAACAGTTAAACCAGCTTGAAGATCGGATCAAGATAATGGAACATTTAAGTATTTCTTTTCTAGAATCTCAGAGTGTAGCTGAGAGCCTAGAGGTGTTGGGGTCACAAAATAAGCAGGATTGGGAAATAGGCTTGGGGCAGTGTAAACTGCTAAGTCAGCAAGGCTGATTCAGGACAGGGTGATCTGCAGGAATCACCACCATTTTATTCCCTTTAATGTGCATGTCTACTGGTCTACTAGCAACCTCAAAAGGCTTGCTTCAGAGCTGGTGAGAAATGCTTTGAATGTGGGACAGATTCATGTAAATTGTCGTGATCCAAACTTACCCTGAGGATGTGGGTATTGCTTTAATAGTTGATCAAAACAAGCTTAGGATAACAGACTTCAATGAATCTGTGAGCTGTGGATTACTTCTGAGGGGTTCACAAAAGATAAGTAAGGACAGGCTTCAACTTCTGTATGATGGCCTAAAGCTCTAAACTTTTTCAGAAACTGCAAAATGAAACAAAACAAAAAACCCCCCAAAACCCACCCAACCACTGAATTGCTGGCTTTTAATTAAGTGGAAAATGCATGGTATTCTCTCTAGCTTTTGCTTCCTAATACTTGTGAGAGAACAAGAAATATTTTGAGGGCACTGTTGCAGTTTGTCACACAAAGCCCACCGCAGAGCCTTTAGCTACAGCTTGTGGATTTGAACAAGAAATACAAGGAGTAATTTTTTTATCATGCTTTTTAATCTGTTCAAATGGTTTTGTAAAGGAACCATGTCTCTCCCTCTCTGTACACATGAAAGGAACCAAAAAGGACTGAAATTACTTGCCCAAGAGGGTTTACAGGTTATTAACAGGGCTACGAAGATAACCTGGGGTACAAGAGTTCTTGTCTAAGCCTTTCTCCACAGTACCATAGTACTGCTTTCAGAAGCATAAGACTTTTGCCTATTATTTCTAACCATCTCATATGCTGTTAATATGTCCCTGGACTAAAAATACTGCATTGAAGACCTAGTGTGGATTTCTGACTATAAGTTCTTTAAACCTAGAGGGTTATTTCTCCAAAGATTGAAAGAAGTGAGTCTCTCAGAAATATTTAGTGATACCTAGAACTGGCTGAACTTATGCAGTTTAAAAGTTTTAATGTAATTTTGTTGCAATGTCTCTGATCCTCAGTTCCTCTTAATTCTGTTCTATATCCCATATCATGCAGCTGAATCTTCCCACTCTTACAGAAAAAGGCACTTAAATCTCTCCTCCTTTTACCTGGAATCCATGTCTCCTGAAATCTAGCTTGATGTTAGCTGACCTTAGTGGGTTGCCTTCTGGGTGAATGTCTGTGGCTGGGATGTTTTCTGTTGCTATACCAACGTGTTTTCTGCACTAAGAATAAAGACCTCAGGGTGGGAAATGTGTGTTGTTTTCTATAAGCTCACATGACTGTTGCAACATGTTTATCTAACATGTTAATTTTGATTCTGCCCTAACAAAAGCTCTCTGGAAGTATAAATGGTACTTCAGTTCTTATTAATTTTTTTTTTAATAAAAGTAACTGCTGAAAAAAGTCCTTGAGGGATGATGCCTGAAGTCTAAATCATTATTAGCTGACCTGGTAGAAATTCCATAAGCAGATAAATATCTACATATCACCTGCCTTCTGGATTTTTTGGGGAGTATATTCAGGGGAGGGAGGAGTATGGAGCTGTCTCAAGCATCCAATCTATATTTTTCAGCCTTGTTTTCCTGGTGGTACCCACTGCCCTCCACTAAAATCCCCAAGCTTGATTCTCTGGATGGTATTGAATTTAGGCATGTCTGATTGTCTGAACTGATACAAAGCTTCATTGCTAAAATTAATTAAAATACACTGTGTCTAAATCACATAATTTTATGGATGTCCTGTCAAAATAGCATGATTCTCTTGAATGATCTGTTTAGATGCAATATAATACTGAAATAGATAATATTTTGACTTGGTGGTTCTCATTCATTCAAGGTTTGCTTTTCACTGCTCCTTTTCACACATCACATACAGAGAGAAAGTATGAGCTTCACCTTATACTTGTAGTTCCTCTCAGGTCTGTGGCTCAGATTTAAGCCAGTTCTCCAGATCCTTCTGATAGTTTCTAAGTTTCGGGTTTGCCTTGGACTCAATTTTTATTCCTTGGAGCATGCTTTTGTTTTGCTTGTTGCATCAGCAATGCATCCATATGATGAGTTCTGTCTTTAGAGCTGGGATTTCCCACCCCGCAAACATGGCTGGTATGGCAGTTGTTTATATTGCCTTGGAGAGGATGCAGCCTGAAGAGATCTTTCAACATAACAAACTGAATCAGGTCCCGAATGAGAAATGTTTCCAAGAAGTACATCCAATACTCCCAACTGGAAAAATCAATCATTGAATACTAAGAGGCTGGAGTTGTATGAGGTCCTGACTCCAGATTTAGACTTACCAAAGCAAAAAAATTACTTTTTTAGGATAAGTCTTGCTGTTTTGGGGGATAATTCTTCCCCAACAGTATCTCAGTGATATTCTGAGCTCAACAATTTTACAAAGTACTTATGCCCCCTGATGCTTAACCATCACAGGCCTAGAGTGGCAGGAGCAGTTAAGGACACTTTGCTTCACCTTCATTATGAGCAGCTAAATCTGAAATGAGCCTGAGGAATCCCAGTCTTTATTTTCAACATGTCAAACTGTTGGCAGCATTGTAGAATATCTGAAGGCTAGGGGTGCTTAAATAGGATTTGGTACCTCCATATAGAGAAGGGTCAGCAGCGAGAAGTGATACTCTCAGCCCTAGAGACAGGAGGCTGAAAGCAGTCTCGCTATCAGCACGTGAATGCATGTGGTACAATTGCCTTCACTTTAAATCTTGAGATCAGGTGGGTGTGGGTGCTATTGGTATTATCTGACAATTTTACTCTTAAGGCCAACTGATATTGTGACAGGAAGAAGTTCTTCAGGCTAAGAAGAGAGAATATGAGAGATAGTAGTTTTTCACTTTGCTGCTTGGTGGACCAATGCCATTTTAAATGTCCTGCTCCAAAGCTGTATCCTGTTCTACGTAAGAGTTCTTTAAATATAGAAAGATTAATCATACGTAGGAAAAAAAAAAATAGGTGTAGCACATCATGTGTGTGTCTTGCCAGTTTGCTCCTTTTCTTGGTTGAGCAGGTAGAAGACAGGAATCTAGGTTCTTTTTCTCCATCTTGCAGTCTCAGATGGATTTCTCGATCTTGGCTTATCTGGTTAATGGGGGGAAATGTTTAATTATCCTTGTGACTGAGAAATATTCCCACAGAAAGGGTTTTTTAATGTCCTGAAGGGTGTTTTGCAGTTAGGGTCTGAACTGTCACTGCCATTAAGTAGAAATCCCGCTCTTCATAGGCATCTTTTTGCTGCCCCTACTCTGTGTCCTGTTCTGTCAACTAGCATTTCTGCAGCAGCAGAGTTAGGCAGATTAAGGAGGTAATCTGACTGAAAACTAATCCAGCTGAAAGCATGGCTATTTTTCAGGCCCATGTGCAAGTGGTAGTGCAGAGAAGTGGTGAGAAAAGATGGTCCTTATGTGCTGAAGGAAGCTTGCATACAGGTTGGCTTACTATGATCCTGGAAGCATACCTTTGGCATTTCCTTGGACCTTTGTGTGAAAGTAATCTCTAATTAGATATATTTTATATACAGACATAGTTGTTCTGCTGCAGAACCTATTTGGGCTGCTGCTGAAGCGCCACATTATGTTTTGTGGTTGAGCTGTCCATTCAAGCAGGTGGCAGCACATATTTCAAAAACAACCAACTTGGGATCAAACAGCTAGTGTGTTTAAGCTATGTAATGACTTTAAGCAGTAAATTTCTCTTGATTGCCACGTGGAGGTGATGTTGGTTGTTGCCTTCAAGGAGCTTTGGACTTCTGCTGCTGAGGGCAGGCATCAGGTAAGGTGGCAACACCTTACAGGCTGATACCTTTGGATTACTTTTTTCAGTGCTGCATGTTTTTTCCAGTTAGCCACATGGTGGCTATTGCTTCTATTTTACATGTAAACATTCCTAGATCTCAGCAGGGTTGGCTAATCAACAACAGAATATGTTTAGCTAGGAATAACTGACAAAATATGATAGATTTTGAGGGTGGCACACTGCAGGTATCTCCTTTTGAGTCTGTTGAGCTGTCATCCGAAGGATTTAGCTTTTCCTGTCCCATCTTTATCACATCAGTCAAAGGCTTGGATGTGATATTTTTGATCCCCCAATGACCCTTTTTTAGTGGTGAGATCTGAACTCTTCTTGTCCTCAGTAGATCAGTTCTCACCTTCTCTGGTTGTACTGTTCTTGGTGCCTTTCACTATGGTATTGCTGGTTAAAACATAGTCTTTTCATTTCTGTCCATCTTGAGACTTCAAGGTTTTGAATAAAGGCTTTTTTTTTTTTGTGTGGAATATTGATTTATTTCACTTTCAGGGTGACAATCTTTGTAATGAGTCTTGAATGTTTATCTGCCACTAAGGAGCTAGCCTGGAGATGAGTGCTTTTGCTTGCTGAGGTGAATGGTGGAATGGTGTTGGCATCCTTGGAAGACTTAAGGGTTTTACAAGTTGAACGGAACCTAGTGCTTGTATTGCTTCCTTAGCAAAGTGTGTGGTGTATGCCCTTCAGGTGTCTATTCTCTAGTCTTGTCTATATGTCACCCAGCATGTGAACATAATTACCAAAGGTATATGAACTTTTCATTATGCAAAGGACATAAAAACATGAATTCACCCACATTAACTCATAAAGAATAACTGTATATGGAAAACACACTCCCTTTCAGTTGCCTACACTAATGTCTCAGGATCTTATCGGTTTTATGCTGACAAGCACAGATGGAGGAGAAATCAGCCATTCAGAAGAATGTGTGTATAAATGAGATCAATAGCACTGTAAAATCCTCTCCACCAACTATTGGTGATGAGCATGAGTGTGATCTAAGCCTAGATAAAATTTATACAGTATAGGTAAATGCACATTCACTGTAAGGACAGCTTACAAAACAACCAATTTAAATATGTTAAATAAAATCTGGTTTTCCTCCACTTGTCTTTGTCCAGTACTACAAACTCAGATTTACTGAGTTACTGAGTCTTACATCTTCTCATTGCTTAAGTTTTTATGGTTTTCTTCACAGCAAATCAGAAGAGGAAAATGGGAAATCAAGTTTATCATGTATTTTTAAGTCTCAGCTAAGATGAGAAGGAAAACTTGAGTAAGACAAGACTAGTATAATATTTTAGCCAATTTTCCTATTAGGAATTGGTTAAGGAGGTGATGTCTCTATGCTGTTTTATGTAAACAGGTTACTGACAGTCACTGCAAGTGCATGTTCAACATAGGTAGAGTAGCTGTTGCTCTAGAAGTTTATAAATGTTCATCCTTTATTGTTTGTTTTGTAATCATCATTTCTTAACAGCTGATCTTTGTCTTCCTTTTTTATCAAACTGTTGATCGTATTACTGTGTGTGATTAAATGGATGACTTTGTCTTGTGAGTTGCTTGGCAAAACCAGGCACATTTTGATGCAAGTTGTTTTTTTCAGATTTACATCTGTGTAGATGGTGTTGCTTCTGTGAACCACTTTGGGTATGGTCAAGTGTAATAATTGTTCACAACAAAAAATCCATTTGAGCATTTTACTTCTTTGTTTTTTCAGTGATATATGAGGCAGAAAACAACTGAGATGGAGGAAAAGCACCAAATCAAATTTTCCCTATATAAACTCTGTTCCAACATGACATTAGTTGCAGTAGTCAGACAACGTTGGGCAGAGCTGGGCTGTGGCCACCTAGTGCTGGGATTTTGCATAGTTCTGAACATGTTTGGGTGCAAAGGGGAGGTCCGGCTATGAAAATCATAGATTTTCCACAGCCTGTGTGAGGATCTTGATAGCTAACTAGTTCTGTTGCACCACACTCTGTTGGACTATGTGTATGCAATATTTCCATCCTCAGACTGTAAGGTATGGGAGAAAGAAGGTAGCAGTCTGACCTATGAGTCAAAATTTTTGGAGGTGTGGAAGAGTAGTCAGTGAAGGAACATAAAAATATGAAAATTGGGGAATGGAATGTTTGGCGTTGGTTTTAATTAGAAACATCCTGTTCATCATTCATGTTGTGAGATAAAAGGGGAAAATATCCATTACTATAGCACACTGAAAGAGGAAATATCTGTATTACAATTAGCAATTTTAATTGATCTGCCAAATATAATTGAACTGAAATACCAACTCTATTCCAGCAATATTTCCCTTATTGTGGTGTACGAGAGAGAGATTCAGCTGGCATTATATTTATTCCTAATCTGTCTGCAACCTGATGACTTTTGTCTAAAATTCATACTACTGTTAATTCAGTATTCAACTTAGCAATTATATCTGTCAACTAAAAGATTAATAAAGCCCAACCAACAAACCTTTCTTTCACGNGGAACCATTGAAATTCTCTGCTCATCTGCTCCTAGGTGTGGTGCTGTGACATGGCAAGAGAGGTATGTGCTACCCGTGACTGCAGCTAATCATGTAGAGTGACCTATGCTCTTCTCTCCCTGCCCTACTGCAAACCAGCTAGAGTGACTGATACTGTTACTTCACGTGTTACTGGAATTTCGAATAGATTCTGCTTCTCCTGGTTCGTTTCATTATCTGGCAGTATCTCTAAAATACTTTTCAGAGCATTTCAATTGTGATGTGAGACACGCATAATTTTTAAGGCTTAAACCTTGCTAAATGAAGTGAAACAATATGAGATCCTTTCACATGTCAAGGGAAAAAAATGAAGAGGTTTAAATTCAGATTATTCTACATTTTAAAACTTAATAAATATCAGTATAAATGGGTACAAGTAACCCTTTCACCCCCAATTGTTACAGATTTTTTCACCTTACATGAATGTCTCTATGTAGACTTAAGTTCCCTTTGAACCAATTTCTTTTGGCTTCTGACTAAAAAAACATTTGAAGACATGTCCCAGGGCAGAGTACTTCGAATTACTATGAAGCTGCCACGTCTTACCTAAAAATAGTGGTAAAGAAAACTCTTAATTTATTGCATTTTTTTTTTTTTAAATACACAGGAAGGTAGTTTTGACATTATTCCATTCAGGTCATCAAATTCATACAAGCTATTGTACTACAGTGTAAGATGTAAATTTTAGAAGAATGAAAAGTGCAGGAAGTTTGAATGATGCATGATCATAAATTTACTCATCTTTTATATAATGCCCACTTGAGGTGCTGACATTTTCAGTACATTAATTGTTCATAATGAATACTCTTGCATAAAACATCTTGTAGGTAATCTCTGAGGCCAAAGAATGACTTAAAGTTATTCACTAAAGAGCAGTCAATAATCTGTATACAAAAGAACACTGATAGAATGTGAAATAAACTGATGTAATAGGTGAGAAGATTGCATATATAAAAGTATCTGCCCTTTTTACAGGTTTGGTGCCCTAAAACAAAGGCCACAGAAATGATCTTGACTGGTGGAGGCAAAATCATTATGTTCTAATCATGTGCAATTGAAGGAAAGTTAAAAACACCAGTTTTGGGCAAAATACCCATATCTTATGTAGCAGAGGTCCAAGAGGGAGTCACCTCTGCTGCAGGTAATATACAGTCAATTTTGTGCTGTATATTTCAGGATGGATAATACTAATCAGTGAACATAAGATGTGTTTAAAGAATATGCTAAAAAATCAGGAAAATAAATTAGTCACTGTATCAGGCTGCTTCCAGGCAGTAGATTTTAAACAACTTGTCAAATATTTCTTGGCTGTTACAGCCTCACATAAGAGCTTTTCATGGTTCATAAAGAAAATTAATGTGAAATCAATAATGGTATTTAAAAATTCACCAAACATTTCCCATCCAGTGAAAGCCTAACTTTCAGAGTGCCACTAATGTAACATGTAGAGTGGGAAAACCACACAGACTTGACCTTAGTGGTAAACAAAAGCGAGTGCAGATGGAAAGTGCAGTGAAGAAAGATGCTTTCAGAAGCAACCAGGAGGAAGATCTGCCTGCTTCCCCACAACAACAAGCCTCTAAAAAGAGTCACTGTGGGCATCAGCTTCCATAAGTCTTGCTTGAAGATGTAATCTAGATGCTACATGGACTTCCTCCTGGAGGATACTAACTGGCCTGAACAGCATCATCAACAACAACAACAAAAATCACATAAGGGTAAAAATCACAACAGTAACAGAGTAAA
Organism: Sclerurus mexicanus; assembly: GCA_013396755.1. Classification (NCBI taxonomy): domain Eukaryota; kingdom Metazoa; phylum Chordata; class Aves; order Passeriformes; family Furnariidae; genus Sclerurus; species Sclerurus mexicanus. Next base: position 563,006 of record VWZF01001886.1, on the reverse strand, counting down.
ATAAGTTTCCTATGTCATAATACAACCATATGAACTGCCAGACTTCAGATAATGAAGAGGAAATCTTTGCTACTTCAGGTTGCTTCATTCTACTCTTGCAGAAAACCTGGAATCGTTATGGAAATGGGAAGAAAGAAGCCATATAATTAGATTTGTTGGTTAGTTTATATTTTCAATATAAACAGAAAGAGGATTAACACAGTATGTGGTGATCTTGCAGCTTTTTCTGCACTTAGGTGACTTCCCTGCTGGAGAAGATGCATTGTAGTTACCAGTTGTGTGAGTTAATACAACTGTAATTACCCACAGCTGCCGCATTTTATCTTTGAAAACAAAAAGGATTTGTCAGTATCCCCCCTTCCTCCCCAAAGCAATACAGAACTGTTTTCCAGCCTCTTGCACAGGGTTGTTGGGAGGGAGCAGAAGATGAAGAGCAATTCCACAGAGGTTGGGTGCGGTGGTCTCTCCGGAAAGGCTCCTTTCCTGACTGCTGCGCCCACCCAAGGGTGGGATTCAGAGCTTGCTCAGTGTTGGCATCTCCAGACACCCATGCCCACGCTTGCTCTGTGGCGTTCACAAAGACTTTAAAATATGCTTCTTTACTACTCACAGTGATTTCTGGTTTGGGGGGGGGTTCACGTGTCTCACACTTCCCCAAGCTTTATCTCTGATCTTCAGAGTTAGAGGGTTGTTTTTCTCCTTAGGTTAGAATTCACATGGAAACACTTGACTCCCAAAGCTGCAGCTTCAACCAGCAGAGAGGAGATTCATGACAGAACTGGCACAATTGCACCGCTCCAAGCACTCTCGGAGACATATGCTGCTTTCCCTACTCCTGGAAGCAGTCCCGCAGATGCCTCATGATTATCCCCTTGAGTCATGATTGCAGAGCTGAGTTTCTGGTGGTCTGGATCCCCAGATTCCGACGCCGCGCATTTACCGTGTCCAAAGAGCAAACGCTAACGCCTCGGTGAGGGCACATTTTACCGCAACCCAATGCTTTGAGCTTATATTNGCAGCCGGAGCGCCGGGGCTGGGCGGCCCGACGGCAGCAGCGCCCGGGCGGCCCCGCGGGGTGCGGTGCGCTCTCGGAGCCCGGTGCGCTCTCGGACCCCGCTGCTGTTTCCTCGGCCGAGGTTCCCCAGACGAGGGGCCGACTGCCCGTGCGCCGCCTAGGGCCGTGTCCTTGCGCTCTGTAAGAGCCGCCGGAGCGCTGAGCCTGTGCTTAAACGCGCAGTTTAACTCCGCGCTGCAAGGCTTTAATAGCTAATGCATCGACGGAAGAATCGTTGCTGGGGTTTTGGTTTCCTTTGCCCCTCCCCCCAGGTGTGTTTCTGCTGCTAAGTGAAGTGTTATAATAACCTGTACATGCTGTGCCACGGACAGATGTTAGGCAGCCTGAGAAAACTGGAACTTGCCTTTTTGTCTTCGTTTAAAATCCCATCACCAGTTGTTTGGCCGGGGGTTTTGTTTGTTTGTGTTTTTAACAGAAAACGAAAACAAGTCCAGTCCACAACACCTTCACAGGGCTCAGAATCTCACCTGTGTCCCCCTAAGGGAGATTAAAGAGCCACTGAACACTTGAGATGCTCTGAAAACATCTCCCAGTGCTCTCTCTAAATTTTCCACAAAGGTTCTGGGGCAATGGAATCAACTGGCTCTAAGTCAGTTCAGTTTTCAGGCAAGGAAAATTGTTTTCTTTTTCCTTTTTTTTGATTTTTTGGTAGTATTTTTACGAGAAACGAGGACAAGATCAGGCAGATGGAAGGAAAAAAAGGTGTGAAGGAATTGTAACATCAAAAATCTTTAAAACTGCATTATTGGTTTGAAAAATGAAGACATTGTGTAGCTTCTGTGTCTAAATTTCAGAAAGTTTTAAAAATGCTATTTTAGTTTTTAAAAGCACTGCATTTATTCAAAGAGGACTGAGAATGAAAAGTATTGATAAACTCTACTAAGCGTTTTCATATGGAATCTATTTTCAGCCACATACCAGAAAATGTCTTCGTTATTTTTTTGAATGAGACCCTAATCTCGGAATGACTTTTCATTTATCAGAGCCTTTTAAGTCTGCTATTGTGTTTCCAGTCAGATCCTTTCCACTCACTTCTTTTTTCCTGTGTCAGCCTCTTACAAACTCAGCATAGGGCAAAGTTCGCAGTTATTTTCCACAGGCACAAGGATTTCCCCTCTCAGGGGTGCACTTGGGCTTTATGCTGTGGAAGACAAGCACAAAGTAATGCCAGCTCTAATAGTTTGTGATAAAGTTTCTTGTGGCATATTATACTTAAGAGCAAACCTTACAATTTGTGATTTAACTTGTTAGCAATTCAAAGGCTTTTGTTTTTCATGCTGTTTAGTCAGATGAAATGACTTAGTGGTTTTTTGCATCGGCAGCATTGGCATTTGTGTCTGTGATGGTGTTTTTATTTAACATTGTGTTGGTTCCCGCTTCAAGAATAATTTAATAGNTTTTTGTTTTGCTTTTTTTTTGGGGGGGGGGAGTGGGTAATGAGTGATTAACAATATCGTAGCATTTAAATTCCCTGAAATATATTTACTTTAACTTTTTTCCAGGGTGTTCAAGTTTATTTCTGTGTATTTTATAGACACAAAAAAAACAGCTGAAATTCTCTCAAGGGGTCAAAAAAAGCACAAAACCTGTTTGTTCTCTCCTGATTCACTACTACATATTCTATGACTATTGGTATCAACAAGGATTTGTGTTCATACCCTTGATCGAAATTTCCACCTCCCCATCCTTTTGCAGTGAGGATGTGCCAGCTGTCAGCCTGGCTGCCATCTCCCACCCTCCTGCAGCTGAGCAGAGCTTTTAATCCATCTTGGAAAGTGCTTTGCAATCCCTTCCGACAAGAGGCTGATGTTCAGACCGTAGTTTCCTCATATCAAACATGCTTTTGTATTTCACACAGGGCATTCGTTGCCTTCAGCTGGAGCTGAGGAGACCAACAGTTGTTTGCCTGTGTCAGTAACCAGCTATAACTGGAGAGAACCGAGGATGCATGGATCAAAAAAAAAGACAGACAAAGCTGTGCTGGTTAGCTGCATGATGGGCTCAAATTGCTCAGTAGTGTTTTAGAGGTATCAGCGTGAAAAAATAATCAATCAGGTTGTTTAGGTAACCTATGCTACCTGTCAGAGGCAAATAAACATCTGCATCACAAGTGTAGGCAAGAAATCTGGGGATTTTATCCTAGTTTTGTTTTGAAAGAGCCAGCCTGGTCAGAGTCAGGTCTCTGGGAAAGTATCACCAAAGAACCAGCACAAATCAGCCAGGGCTCAAGAGGCCTGAACCAGCACGGGCTGGCACTGGCAACCAGCCAGCCCAGAGCCCGGTTTTGCTTTTCCTCCTGACACTGAGATGTGACCTTTGGCTGATTCCCTCTCTCCACGCTCTGGTCTCCTCCTACCATTTGATTGCTTTGTCTTTTTAGAGTTGAGTTCCCGGGCAGGGCGAGGCTGCAAGTTCCATCTTATTAGGTGTTTGTGAAGTACACAGCACCACAGGGCTGATCTTGGTTAAGATCTCCAGGCACTACTGCACTGCCAGTAATTGTTAATAGCAAAAACAACTAGTTGTAATGGTGTGTGGAAAGGGGAATAGCTTGGCATTATTGATGTCAAGTTTAAAGAGTAAAAGGTGCATTTGTGTTATTACCTGTCGTCCTCTGGAGAATGGTGAGCATCTCCCTGGATAGGCATCCAGTTTCTGCCCTTACCCTGGATAACCTCATCAGTTTCAAAACAAGATTTAATGTCATTAGAGCAAATTGGCATTAAGGCAAGGGATTTTGTCTAAGGAATTCAAGTTGTCTTTACTTATTTTTCTAAGGACATGGCATCAGAAGGATCATTGAGAAATTTACCTGTACCAACCTTTCTTCCCAGCTCTCGAGTCCCACTTATATCACCAACCTTTTTGCCTGTGCTGCTTTCCAAATATTCTACTAAATAGTAAATATCCTCTGAAACATCTTAGCATCCTTAAGAATTTTTTATATTCCTTTATCTCATCCAAGCACAAGGGATAAATGTGTGGTCTGGTTGTTATCTGGGAACCTGGTCAGCTCTTATATTCTCAAGGTTGGTTGTGGGTTAATAATTCTTTCTGGTATTGTTGTGGGTAAATTATCCTAACTCATCAATGGACTAGTGTATATTACTAGCATTTAGTTTTATGCATTTCTGTTCCTTTTCTGCAACGTTTTTTCTCTCCTGCAGTTTTGTGTGAGAGTACCTACTTCCATGACAGATTGTGTCTGGAATTCCTGAAAGAATAGAAGGATTTAGGCTATACTTCTGTTGTGGACTTTAGAAATCCCTTTGCACTTTGAAATTTCTGCATTTCAAGAAAAGGAAGTAAATTCCCTTCAATATAGAATGGCTTAGGTTTCTTTGGTAGTTTTTTGAGTGTTTCAGTCAGTGCTTTGTTTCCTTGTAGGTACAACTCCTCTGTAAATGTCTCTCTAAAATCCTTCAGGGTACCTCATAAAAGCATGTGGAGTCAATATGACTTGTAAATTGTTTTAAGTGTTTTGTTTATTGGATAACCTGGGCTTAGTTCATTCTCCTTGACCAAATGCAGTCAGTTGCTTTGCATTATTCCTCATTAGCTATAGTTAGAATCTTCTTTTGTTTTTCCAGAGAAGGATCTGAACCCTGACCCCAGCGATGCTTTGAAGTCTTCCCTGATGGACAAAGATGAAGCTTGAGGTCTCAAAATGTCCTGGGAGGAACATGACTCTGAACTGAATGAGGACCCAATGGGGTGGGCATATTGCACAGGGCTAGAGATGGGAAGGAGTGTGACTATGGAGGTGTGGCTGCTCTGGAACCCTACAATTGCAAATGGTAGCTGAAAGCAGGAGAGAAGCCATGAGGCTGTGTGTGGGGCAGTGTATGACATCCTGGTGTCATTGCAGAAGATGAAGAAATAGCTTTAATGGGGAACAGGGTTTCATCTTTGGATAAATACACATGGATGCCCATGTGTTTCTTGGGTCTTAATGAAAATGCATTGAAGATTTCCACTGTCATACTTTGATTCCAAGAGAGACAGTGGCCTTGATAAGCAGTAAAGAAACAAGGCTTACTGTGATTCTCAAGGAAACTTTCAGCAGAAGAAAGCATGGAAAGGCGAATTAGAGGTTGTGGCATAAGAGAGGAATAATTCAGATGACATGGATAAGGGTGTTCCCAAAGTTCAAGAGACTCTTCTAGGAACATCCACACATGAAAAGGAAGTGTTGGGTGCCTTAACCAAACTGAATCAATCTTCATGCCATGACACGTCTGTGGGCATTTAACCTCCTTGGCAAAGCCGCTCCGTAACTGCACTCTCCTGTTGCATACATGTGTTGCAGGCATAAAAGTTGAAAAGATAAACATTTGATCTTTATTGAAGCGTAGGCTGTATGAAAGATGTTAAAAAAACCCCTGAGACTTTTTTTAGAGGGCCAGAATATGTGAGATAATGTCAGATGTAAAGAAAAATTCTTGTATTTGCAGTGAGAATATTTCCAGTGAAATGTTTCCCTCTGAACCTGGGAGAAAGACAGAGGAATGATAACAGCTGATTTCTTGTCAGAGATCAACTGTCAGAGTGAGCAGATAATACTTAAAGGCATCCAAAATAGAAATCCTCCAGATCAATCCATGCAGTCCCTGCAAAAATAGCGAAATTAAAAAGAAAAAAAAGAGGGAGTAATTAAATATTTGAGAGGTATACAGTGAAAAAATGTAAGATGAAATAAAGCTCTGAGAGATTTACTAGTACAGAACAGTTATTTTTCATTTTCTCTGATTATTTTCCTTCCATCCTTCTGTTCTTCATTTTTTTTCTCAAGCATATGCCAAGATTATTTCCAGTGAGCCAATTCAGACAGGTTGAGCAGATATCTAAGGGAGCAGCCTTTGGTAAATCAAGTGGGGTCATACAGGCAGGACTAGAAATCAGTGGCCCAGGCTGAACATCCTTTTGTAACTGAAAGCTTTGCTTGTTCAGTCCCACAGATGTAGCATGGCAACAGGGATGTGACATATTGCTTATTTAGGGGGCTATGCCAGAGACTGTGAAGTGCAGATCAAGCATTCTGAAAGAAAATCAGACCAATTACAATCTTGTCTCATGTTTTTAATTAACTTAAAACTCAGTCTCTTATTTCTAGAAAGGAGCGCTTGAGAGAATAGAAGCACTTGGATACAAAACCATCTCCCAAACTATTTGGAATTCACTCTGATAATACTGATTTTTGACTGAGCTTTATTTTCAGCTAAATTTTAAAGCAAGATGCCAGGCAATAAAAACCCATATGAACGTAAAAGAAAGAGGAAAATCCTACTGGTTTTTAATAACTGTACATTGAACCAGTTAGTCCAGTCACTAAAATATCTGAACTTCTCAGTCTTTAATGTATGTAGCTTCAAAACTTCTATATAACTAAAATTGATTTTAAAGGTCAAAATCAACTTCTTAAAAGCCACTCAGAATGTGAGACCCCATTTCTAAGAAGAACTTGCCTGCATATAAAAGGTGAAGATATATTGCAATATGCTGGGTTTTCCTGATTTTTTTAATGTATAAAATATATCTTTCCCAGGCATACAACCAGCACAAAACCAAATATAAAATTCATGTAATAAGCTCATAAAAAGCCAAACATCTTCCATGACCCTTCAATCTGCCATTTCTTATATTTTTCACCCACTGATGCTCTTCTCAGTACATATTTTTGCCTAGGGAAAAACACAAGATTTATAAGGTATCAGGAGAGCAAAAAAATCTCAATCCCTTCCATGCTAAGGTGAAAGTTTCAAGTAAAAAGATCATTTCCCAACATATCATTGTCTATGCTTATTTTAGTCTAATCTGCTCAGATTTTATATATTTTTAGATTATCTTCATCATCATAGTATTTGAGCATTACCTCCTACAGACCACATATGGAAAGAAATACTCTATATGGCTGGTAGATATTCAGGAACAAATGGGATTCCAAGAGGAATAAGCCTGAATGGCTAATGACATTTTTAACACTTGGAAGCATTTGCTCGAGATGCATCAAGTTCTGATCTTGCATCAGTAAAACACACACCTGAAGCCTGAGTGCAGCTGAATGATAAATGACGAGCAAAATGCACCCATGTTTTCAGTTCCCCTAAAGCTATAGTGGGAACTTCTAGCTGATCTTACATGCTGTCATGGGATGATTGGGTGGGGGAGAATCAGGGAGGAAGATGGGCAGATTAGGTGATACAAACCCCATTCACTTCTGTATTTAATAAAGTGAGCACCTTGGCTGCAGAAATGCCTGTGAAGCAGCTCTGAGGATGCTCATCAGCAGGGGTGAGACTCTGCTCGGTCCCACTCACAGAATGGGCTACATGAAACAGTTGTGTCCAGGTAGCGTAGGTGGAGAGGTGTACAACACAAATCCATAGGAATGTCATGGATTAATTTTAAGGCCTTCCATGTTGTTGGCATGCAAATACTGGAGTGAGTGTATCCTGCCTTTTCAATAGTCTGCACAGGTCTCTGGAAGAAGCAACCCTATCCAGTCATTTCCTTAACGAAACCTGAAAAAAAGATAAAGTTGGACTCTATAATGCCATGCTGACAAGTGATAGAATATTCTTATTCATCTCTTAATCCTCTTCTTTCAGGTGTCTAATTTGGTGATTCCCCTATTAACTTTCTCATTTCTTTCTGTGTGGTACATCAGAGGTCACTGTACCTCTTGTCATAATATTTCCAGTTTATAAGAGGGCAGAGGGAGCAGAAAGTAACTACAAGGTAGTTCTGAATCTTTCATCTTCATTTCTAAATTCTGTAGTTTCTTTAAAGTACACACTCTCCTTCTTTCTTGCTACCAGAAACAAGAACTTATTTGAATGTCAAACAGGGCTTTAATGAATCCCACAAGATAATCAGCAACTGTCCAAATTAGTTTCTTTAAATAATTCTGTATGATCTTCACTTATGTTTTTAAGTGCTAACTCAAGAGTTTACCTTTTTCTTCTTCTCACACACCCATATGAAAACAAGGATGTTAATTTAGTAGTTAATGCCTTTTAAGTGCTTCTTCACCTTAGGCTTAGATACTGAACACAGCTCCTCAAATGTGCCAACTGAAACAGAGCATGTAACCTTGAGAAGTGAGGCAATCAAGTAGCCAATATTGCAGTTATGACATTGTTGATATAAATATTTAGGAATTTCTTGAAATAGTTATTTTTCAGAAAAGTTTGGCACCTCTATAATAGTGGTTACTAAATAATCTTATTACTAACTCAGTCCAACAAGGCCTTATGGGTTTATTATCCTCCTCTGAGGAAGCACTGAGTACATCCAGTGTTTTTCTGGTACTCTACCCTTCAAAAGTCTCTCATACAAAGAAGGGCAAATGACAGTAAGTTGAGGTCTTGTTGACTTGTCTTCCAACATCTGGGTGTCTTGCGCATCACTAGCAGATGCTTATGCCTTCCTTTGGGCATAAAAGAAGTCTGTGGGTATTCTAAATTTGAATCACTTTATTCACACATACATCCCAGTCCCAAAATTAGGATGTACAGCCAACATGTAAGGCAGTTCCTTCATGTAGGAGTCCTAGCCCAACATCTCTGTCTGGTTCCCAAGTGACAACTCTTAACGCCAGAATTGCTTTAACAAGAAGCAAGGCAGACAGCCAGTTTCCAGGCTGTTCACATTGCCTCCTCTCCCTCTGAGCCTGCCAAGGTACAAAGTCCTTGCATAACCCAAACACTGAACAGCAAGATAGCAGGTCTCTCTAAGAGATGAAAACCTGCTTGCACACTGTAAAGGTAACACTAGAAGATTTTGTAGTGGTGCTTCATGGTGCCAATATGTCTCTGCTAACAGGAAAGGTAACTGCAAAGCTTTAGTGCTTCACCTTTGACCAGCATTTCTGCAGTTAGGTTCTTATCCTAATTATTATTTCTGCAAAACACAGGTAGGAATCAGCTTTCTCATAGTGCGCTGATACTGTTTCTATTTATCTTTAAAAAATTTTCAGTGTGTTTAGTGAGAGGCTTGTTCTCAACAATTTTCATTCCCAGCCTGTTCAATTACACAAAAGGGGACATTTTTACTTCATGGAGACATTTTGTACTTCATTTTTCCTTCATCAGTTCCTGTAGCTTCATGCTGATGTCTTGTAGGGCATCCCTCAAGAGTACTGTGTTTCACACATGCTTTTCTCAGAAGAAATGAAGGATTTAGGATTTTTTTAGGAGTTCAGAGCTGGCTGTCTCTAGTTCTACTTCACCTTTTTCCTTCGATTGTTTCAGATTTGCAAGATGCCACTAGTAACATAGGAAGGCTAGAGACACTTCCAGCCTGTTCTCAGCACTGCCTACAGGCTGATGCAAATTGGCACATTTAAAGCCCAGGCAGACAGCAGCTGTGTAATCCAGTGGCATTTCCTTCTAAAATTTTCTGCACAGAAGAGGAGCTTGAAAGGAAGTAACAGTTTGGGGAGAAATCCAATTCCAGCCCCAGTGGCAATACTACACTAAGCAGTAAATCTTCTTGTCTGTATCTACAGAAAGAATAAGACACTCCTGACTTGCTGGCTGTCTCTACAGCCAAGCCAGGAGCCTGGAGACCTGCTGTCCCCCTCTTCTATATCAGGGACCTATTTGACCATGCTGCAAATCCCTGTCAGTGCATGCTCATGGGAGAGATGCTGTGTACCTTATGTCAACCTGACATGGCTTTAGGACATGAGCAGAAAATAACACCAGAACCAGACATCAGACATAGCTCTTTTTTTTTTTTTTTAAGCTTCCTAGATATCCAATAGTTTCAGGCAAGTGAGACAGTGTCTGATGTGAAAAAAAAGCCTAAAGAATCTGGATGCATCTAGTTCATGCACAAAAGTGCCTACTAAACTGGGGGGAAATAGAGACTTAAAACTAGTCACTGCTGTAAAGTCACAGACAGTTACATAGCTTCAAGGTAGCAATGCCTCCCATCTAATTCCAGCACAATCTGTCACTTGGCTTTGAAAAAGGCAGCATGAGCAGTAGTCATTCAGTAGCAGAAAACATCGGTGTCTATTGTGCCGGCACATCAGTGTTGGAAGAATGATTTCTGCATGATTTTATTCCTGAGATCCCAGTGGGGTTTTATTTACTATTCCTTTTTAGTAAGAATAGATCTGCTCCTAAATTTCCCATTAAAACAATGTTTTTGATCAAAAATGCAGTTTCTGCCACACGAACAACTCTGATACACTAACATCCTCAGATGTAAAAAATGGCTTGCTTTTAGGGTTGCCTAACCCACCCAAAAGGTTGAAGGATGAATTGCTTCCCTGCAAGGCCAGTGGGGAGCTTCCCCCACCATCCTCTAGTTTCCCCATCCCAACTATTGCTCCAAGAGCAAAACATGCTTTTCTGGCTCAGCTGAGGCAACAAGATTGCTGTAGGTGGTGCACGGCAGTGACATTTTAGGAGAAGGAGTCCAGCGTAGGAGGCCAGACCAGAGAGGAGACACAGAAACCCAAGCTGCAGCTCTCAGGGGACATGGTTTCCCTGCACAGTGAGATGTAATTTAACTTTGAGCTGATTTAAAATAAAAGGCTGAAGGATTTTCTCTCCGACCTCCCTTTTACATCACACAGGTTTTTTTCTCTTTACCAGTATCTTTAGGCTTTCGGTTCCTCTACCCAGCTACAGTCTGTTCTGCTTCTGGGAAAATTTGGAAAAAGGAACTGCAAATAGAAAATACATCCCTGTGTTTCTATCCACCTCTTCCCTCACGTGCTTTGGAAAAGAAAAAAAAAGTGTAGATCTTATATCTCCTTTTCTTTAAGCCCAGATTGCTTCCCTTAATGCTTTCTCTAGTGTTTTCAGTTAAGCTTTTTTCTTCAAGAAGAAATAAACCACCTCACATTTAAAAGTCACAAATTGTTGCTTCCATTTTGTCAAAAAGGCTGGGCTCCTTCCAGGTTTAGAAATACAGTCAAATCTGCCAAGTTTTGTCAAACATTACCTTCCTTTAACAAGAAATATTCATACTTTCTGGATTGAAGAGAAAGAGGAGAAGCAGCCATTCAAATGTCTTTTATAAGAGGGAATGTTCTGTATTTTCTTGGGTGCAGACATGGGGGATGAATACTATGTAAAGACAAAATAAAAAAGAAAAGAGCAGATAGAAATAGCCAGCCGAGGGCCAATCTGAGTTTATAATTGGTATCCGATTCTGCCAGTCTTACTCATGTAGCACAATCCCTATTGATTTCTGGAGGTTCCTCACAGGGTAAGCTAATGTTTAACATAAATAGGGGTTACCGAATCTTGTCCTTGAGAAGTAGGGGTCAGAAAGCTGTTATCATTTCAGCTGCTGTTTCTGACTGGCAAGCTTGCTCAATTCAGGGTTAATTAACTGATTCCTTAAAGTGGAAGTGTTGTGAAGGAACTTGATCAGTACCATTTATATTCATTCTAATATGGTATATTCCAACTCCCCCTCCATCATGTCTAACGAAGAATAATCTAGTGAAGGAGAATGATGTGTCTTTGCAAAATGATCTCAAATTCTGCCAGATACTCATAGTTTAAGTTGTATGGCAGTGCAAGATCAGATACAGAGTGAAAGGCTTTAATGCACACATTTTTTATTCCAGACTATTTTCTAAGCTCATGTGATACAAACCTCCATCATTGCTGGGCAGCTTGCTCACTTTACACGTCAACCTTTGCTACCAATCCCACGCCAGTGTGCATGAAAGAAACCTTGATTTGAGTTTTGGTAAGATGCCGTGCATCTTAATAACACTCTGGAGTGATTGAAGTCTGGATTCTGGGGCTGGATGCAGTGTTTCTACCAAGAGGCAATGTTTCAGAGAGGGGGGCTACAACTGTGGCCTCTGAAGGGATCTGGCTATGCTATCTATGTATCCCTTCTGTCTTGCTGTGCTTGAAGATACCAATTTGTTCACATTTTCCTCTGTTCATTAATGTATTCTGTCCTTAAAAATTCAGCTGTTTTAAATACTAATGTATATTGTCTAGTTGAAAGATTAATCACAGGGAGGTGCTTGAGGTGGGAAGGCTTTTCCAGAGAGGTTCCACGTGTTGTCAGCTAGTCACTCTTGATGGCAGGTCCCAGTTAGGTCCCTTAGCTTTTGGAAGTGACATTCAGTCTGACATGTGCCAGCCACGCAATCTACCAAGCTCTGCAAAGTGCAAATATTAACATAAATGCATATTAAGTTACTGTGTGTTAGCTCTTTAACTGAAATAAAGAGTGGGAGTTCTAGCAGAGCCAAACAAATAGCAGTAATTTACACTGGCTTGAGGATTTGGCCCATTACCACATTTTTGTATCCTTTTTAGATTAAACTGGATAAAGGCTTTTCCTGGAACATGGAAAGTAATTGTATGTTTAGGCTGACTAGTAGTAAAACTGGGGAATCTTTCTCAAAAATTGTTCTTCTGGATAGCTGATTCTTGAGGTAAGAACTACTTATTTAGTTAAATCCTCCATTCCTAGCCTGCCCACCAGGTACATCTTCCTTCTCAGCTATCTTATCTGAGGGGATTTCAAAGAACAACTCTGATGATCCAGGGTATCTGTGTGTCTGACCAGTCTGTCTTTTGAAGGAGGACCTGGACCAGCTACATCCATGCTGTGCTAAGCAGAGCAAAGCCCTTGGCAACAGCCCCTCTCCTCACGCCCAGCCTGCCTATATGGAAACGGTGCAAAAGCCACACCAGTACTTTCTGAAAAGCTCTAGTGTTCCTGCGTAAAGTGTAAAGCAATGGCAATGCATGTGAAATAACACCAATGCTTCCACAGAATGTCAAGCTTCCTGCTCGAAGGTGATGTACCTGCTCTGCACCCGCAGTGCGCTGGGGTGAGGGCCCCATGCTGAGCATCCCACGTGCTGTGGCTGCCCCAGCAGCTCCTGAGTGTCTCCTGCAGCACAGCTGATGGTATTCTGGTGGTTGTGTCTGTTTAAAAAGCTGATTTTGTTTATAGCATAATTTGATTGAAGTTTTCTTGGGTGTTTTTGCCACTCAGGTATGCTGTGAGTACATCTGCAAGCAATCATATGTTGAGATAAAATTACTGGTGGTGCTCATCTCCCCCTGTGCTACTGCTGCTACCTCCGGTAAATGCTTGTGTGCCTGCATGCCCATGTACAGACAGATGCATGTGCACAGCACCTGATCCTGCTTCTTAATTATTTTTAGCCCAATTCCCAGAGTTGTTCTGCTTCCTGCTGATGAATGGGAAATTCTAGTAGTGCTGTTTCATTTCACCAGCCTCTCAAGTGTAGAAATTATGGTAAATTTGAGAACAAATGAGATTAGATTGATAGTTACACTTCCTTCTTTAATTAGCCAACCAGAGGATCCGTGGAGACAAGGGAGGGGAATAAGAATTTACCATACGAGAATGTTAGAGGTCTCTTCTTTTCTTTTCTTTTCTCTTTTCTTTTCTTTTCTTTTCTTTTCTTTTCTCTTGTTCTTTTTCTTTTTCTTTTCCATCTGTTCTCACTGACAGTAACCCCTTTCGTGATGTGGGGTTTATTTATAACTGCCCTGGCTATGCTACATCAATGGTTTCCCTGACCTTGGCTCAATGATTATGCAACAGAGCGTTGTAAATTATCTTGTCACCAGAATCTCCATTTGGGCAAGTATAATCACTTCCTTGTAAGATCCCAGGCCTGGTGTACAGAAACAAAAAATCTACTGCATAATAATGAGTGCAGCGCACTGTTAGGGATGAAAAAGCCCCTCTGCCATATGGAAAACTACCACATACGGGTGCTGGGAACCTGAATATCAGGAATTTGTTCAAAGTGCTTTGCAATCTTTGGCAAAAAAAAGTGATAAGGCATAAATTATTATTTCTAGCTGCCTTATGATAGGCAGCATGCCCCATCCCTTCTTTGATGCAGCACTGAGTCTCTCTGTGCCTTGCTGCAGTGATGCTTGGTAGTGCTGCGATCCCTCCTTGGCAATGCTTCTGCAGGCTCCATATTGCAAGGAGTATTCCTCGCCTTATTGGCTCTCTGATCAATGTGACTTGCAGTCTAGGTTTTCTACACCCATGGTAATAAAACATGCAGTGCTGGTTCTTTCCAAAGCATTACAGGGGTGGAGCGGAGCGATCGCTTTCTGCTTGCTACGAGCAAATCACATTATGGAGATGAGGTATCAAATGGCTGTGTGTCTGCAGGTGTGTATGTACACACATGTGCATACTGATTCCTTCAAGGATATGTATCCTCGCTTGGCTTTGCTAGATGAGCTGCAGGAAATGTGAAAGGGATGAGCTCTGATAGTGATGGTTGTGTCCAATGAGCTAGAATCAATTTAAGTTGTAGCATATCTGTTCATACCAAACCTGTTTTTGTGTTTGTTTTCCTTCAGCTGAGAACTACACTTTCCCTTCTTGTATCTCAGAATGATGGAAAATGTTCATCCCATGTAACATGCTTTCGGTATATCTCTAGACCAACTCATCAGCAACTTTTCATTTCTCTCTCTAAAACCTTGAATGTAAAACCATGGGCTCCTAAATTATTACTGTATCTGAGGGAATCACACTATCTTGTTCTTACTCCAAAGATTTTACAGTTAGTCCCCAAGAACAATACCTTCTCTTCTCCCTCTCCATAGTAACAGGGGAACTGTTATTTTTGTATATTTGTTGGGAAAGTAGTTAGCATTCACTGAATAAACTCAGAAAGCAATATTTCACATAGAATAATTATGAATATGTATTTACTTGAATAAGCTGCTGATTTTGCATGAATTCAGCACTGTTTTTAGGCAAATATGCTAATGATTGATGTGTGAAAATTTACTTTATTTTGGGCTTGTCAGACTAACTAACACAGTGATCCAAATCCAGAAAATTATTTCCTTATGCCTAAAGTACCATAGCAATTACAGGAATATTCCAGGGAAGTTGATTACTAATACATCAAACCCTTCTCTATGGATATGATGACTTTGCAGCAATATTTCCAAACAAAATTTATTTTGCTGCTGTCTCTTGGCATTGGTATTCAATCAAGTCCTCATAGCTATATTAGCTGTACCAGGAAACCAATTGCTTTATAATCCTTTCACATGATCTCTCTGACAAACCCTGCAGACAACACTATGGACAGTGATGCCAGTGGGTGGTGAACAGGGCAGTGCCAGTGGGCCATGGCCATCTTCACAGGCACTGAGGAGCAGTGGATGTGATTCATCTGAACTTTAACAAGACTTATGACAGTCTTGTCCGGTATCCTGAAGCTGGAGACACGAGGACTGAGCAGGAGAGTAAGATGAGTGGAAAACTGACTGGCCCACAATAGCTCGAGGTATACCATGCAGCAGTTCGAAGGTGAAGTAGGGAGTGGTTACTGGTGGTGTTCCCCACGGGTCACTACAGGGTCTGATATTATTTCATGTCTTCATTAAAGCTGAACAATGGAGTAGGATGGACCTCTCCAAGATCACTGATGAATGAAAACTGGGGGAAGAGTCAATATACTGAAGGGTAGGACATTGAAGAGGGATGACAACTGCATGGAGAAATGGCTTGACAGAACCTTCGTGAAGTTCAACAAAGACAAGTGCAAAGTCATAGAATCACAGAACACCCTGCACCCACTAAGGAGTAATGTGCTCCAACAGCACAGGCTGGGGGACAGCTTGCTAGAAAGCAGCTTTGAAGGGAAGACCCAGCGTCCTGGTAGACAACAAGTTGAACAGGATTCAGCATTGTGGCCTCATGGCCAAGAAGGCCACCACCATACTGGCTTTATTAGCAGGAGTGCATCCAGCAGCGCAGGGGAAGTGATTTTTCTAGCTACTCAGCACAGACATGCTGAGAGCGTGTCTGCACTGCTGTGGCTAGTTTTGGTCTCCCCACTACACAGAAAACATGGCCTTTTTTACTGTGATGGTGAAGCATTGGAACAGGTTGCCCAGAGAAGTTGTGGGTGCTCCATTCCTGGAAGTCTTCAAGGCCAGGTTGGATGAGGCTTTGAGCAACCTGGTCTAGTGGAAGGTGTCCCTGCTCACGGCAGGGGGCCTGGAATGACATAGTCTATAAGGTCCCTTCCAACTCAAACCATTCTACAGTTCTATGCTGGAGGAAGTTCAGCAACATTCCCCCAAAGATGCTCAGGGTGCTGGAGCATATGGTGTACAAGGACAAGTTGAAAAAGCTGGTTGTTCCTCCTGGAGAAGAGATGTCTCATGGGGTTTCTTATTGCTCTCTGCAGCTACTGGCTAGTGGTTATAGAGAAGATGGAGCCAGACTTTTCTTGGGGGTGCACAGCAAAAGGCAAGGGGCAGTGAATACCAACTGCAGCAAGATGAATCCCAATTAGATGTAAGGAGAGGGGCTTTCACAGTGAAGATGATCAAGTACTAGAACAAGCTCCCAGAAAGGTTGTAGACTCTCCATGATTGGATATGTTCAAAACTTACCTGGGTAAGGCCCTGAGTAACCCCATCTCATTTCAAAGCTGGCCCTATTTTCAGCATGGGTATCGACCAGAGACATGAAAGCTCCCTTCCACCTTATTTTATGGTGAGCACTTCTAGTGAATTTTGCACTTGGAAAAGTACTCCTTTTATCTGTGTTTTGGATATCTTTCATGTCACAGTAAATTTCACCAGAAAGGCATCCAAAGAATGGGAGTCTTGCCAAAGAAAATGAGTGCTGAGACTAATTTGTATCATGACAGTCTGGCTATGAATTTATAATTGTATCACTCTAAAACCTGACTGGTTCCATACCTAGAGCTCTCTGTAGCCGAACATCAATCACCAGCTTCTAGAGATGAAAACCTTCCGGTGATTTAATCCACAAGTTGTGGAGGATGCAAGCCCTGCCCCTCAGTGGGCAGCCACACTCACTGGCTCTGTGTTTCGAGCCTGCCTCACTGCACTGAGCAGCCTGTGCCACCCCATGTAGGTACAAAGACCTGTGACTGCTCTCCAAAGATCCAAACATACTACCCAAGTGTCTCCCACATCACTTGCACGTGGAGAAGTATGCAAAGAACTTCTAAGCTGACCTGAGTGTGAGTCAATGGGAATTGTGCTGTTGATATCAACGACATCAAGATTTCACAGTTCCCCCCTCTTAAACATGTGCATACAAATCCTAGAAGTAACATTTAATGTGAAAATAAGCTAAATAAGCAGATTTACACAAAGCCACTGTATTTTTGTTTGGTTTTCTTTCTAAAATGTGAATGGGACATTACTTGTAAACTGAATTTAATAGCTCATTCCTGATGATGAACCAGAAATGACCATTTTGATGTGAGTTTGTATATGGAGCAGTATGCTTTGCACTTGGCTCAGGCATTTCAGTGGCAGGGCACCTATTCTTTTTATTGTCTGGCTGATGTGCTCAAGGAAGCATGCACAGAAAAGTCCTCCAAATTGTTTGAGAAGCTTCCTTGAGCCCCTAAAGAGTGTTTTAGTTTTTGTTTGTATGACAAATAAATATGTAAGAGAAATTAAATCTGGGGGTATGTTACAAGATTTTTTAGCACTGTGCTACTAATGTGACTGATTGAGTACAAGATGTGTTGCTTGCCATTTCCCGGAATAAAAAAATGAGCTGTTGAGTCTTAATGTGCTTTTCCAATTATGGTTATAAAATACTGAATCAAGTCTTTCTTTAAAAAAAAAACTCACTTGGAATTAAACAGTTCAACAGAATTAATAATGATTCCAGATGGGCCTGTATTTGGCACTAAGAAGTGTGTGAAAGGAAACATTTTCAACCAGAAGCTTGAATGATTTATAAGAGTTCTTGAGAGATTTTTCACTAGTAAAGATGCCCTTTCAACCTCTACACATTTGGAGCTAACAAAGGAAGTGACACTCACTGAGTGAAACTCTTGGCATTGGTGAAAAACACACATATGTTCACGAGCAGAAGTGCCTGAAATAGCACAATTAGCAAAGCCAGGTTCTTGACACACTCTTGGTGCCTTGTTTTTCCCTAAGACTAAAAAAAGAAGAGTAGCAGTTCCTCACCTTGAAAAGGTACTGAAAAGAGGAAATATTTTGTGACTGTGGGGCAAAATGACACCATGGTACTTATACCTGTAGCAATACACTGAGAATAAAAGCAGCTCCTGCTTGCAAGTTAAACCTCTTCTTAGATCTGGGAGAGACAAGTCACTGGGCCAAAAAAAGAGAGGTCTGTTTTTGACGATTACTTTAACATCTAATGTTGGGCAGACTTGGGACTATTGGAAATAGCAGAAGGCAGAGTTACAAGCTCTTAGCCAAAAGTGAACACTCTCTCACTCCACTGACTAATTGTCTCCCTTTTCCATAGCATCCCTGCTATAACCACAAAGTATTTAGTAGACAACTTGCTTAAATGCAAGTCAGTAGCTGGAGTTAGGAAAAAAGTTAGAAGCGTGTGGTCAATCAACCTCTTCACTGGTCACCATCATTCATTGATTATAATAAACAGAGAAACAAGACAACAGATTACACACACTTCATGTGTTACATTAGATCAATTATTAATAGACAGCTGGGTATCTTACTGCCTCATACTCTGTTACGAACTTGTGAGAATGACGAACAACAAAGCAGAAGCTAACAGAGTGCCCCAAACCGCTTTTTTAGCAATTACAGTTTCAGCCCAGTGTCAGTCAATGGAAATTACTGAATTTCACATTCTGCCTCTTCTGTGATTTACAACCCATTCCCTTATCAAGACTTTTGGGAAGATGTCTTTTGCAGGGGGAGTGGAAATAACAGCATATGGCTTCTGTCTTATATTGCATTAATTTGTAACCTGCAGATTTATCTTCTTTTTTTCCTCCAAAGCCTGAGAGACTCCCACCAGTGCAGCTAGATCCCAATGCCACAGAATCTTTCTCATTGCCAAATTCACCCCTTTTATTCCAATGTCCCTTTCCTTTATTCCACTACTTTAACACATTCTGTCTGCTAATGTCAGTCTTTCTTTGCACATAAGACTGCCCAATTCATAATTTCTGGGCCCAGTTTCCACAAGTCTGTATGGAGATGATAGTTGCTCTGCACACACAACTTCCATTCATATCAGTGGTCCTGAGGCTTATAGCAGGCTCCTGAGAGCTCATCCTTTTAAATAAATATATAGAATTCTTATTTACTTGGTTTAAAATGTTAAGAAATCATTCCACATGCAAATGACTGAATTCCATTTGTTCCTAGAGCCATCATGTGCTGACAGTCACGTGGTTTTACCCTGTGTCATGATCCTTGTTATAATTTAAAGACAGATGTAACATGATCATGAATTTCACTCACTAATTCTAATTATTTGAAAATAACCAATAATTACGCTTTAATGTTTCATTTTTTAATTGCATCTTAGTGTATAAGCAGTATATCTCTACCTTCTATTAATTCTAAACTTAAGAATCATCAAAAACAGTCCTTTCAATTCCTGAATTTTTTTCAGGCCTTCAGTTCTTTCCCTTTTACAGCTGCATGACCTTGGGAAAAATAGTAAAAAACAAACAACAAACCTTGCAGCCTGCATGTTGGATCTAGGAGAATTTCCCTTTAGTCCATGTACACTGAGGCAGGTTCTGACACCCCACACACCCCACAGGACTGCACTTGTCAGGTTGCGCCCCTGCTCTCTTCTGCTTTGGGAGCTGTGGGCACAGACACTGCTTCTCCTTCCCTCTCACCATGAATGTATCCCTTTGAAAGGTTGCTCAGTTCCTTCTTGTTCTTGCTTGTTTTATGTTCTTTTGCTAAAGAGATTGGTAGAGAATCTGATCATCTGCTTTTTCTTCTCTCTGCCTTACTCAGTATCTTCCATGGAGTGAAGTGTATCATGTTGTCCATAGCTCCGTAACTTTTCCATTCATTCAGCATGTTCAGATGAGTCTGACTTTCTAGTGTTTAAACCAAAACTCATCCAAGCAGATGGAAAAATTTCTAATTCCCTCAGTTTCTGGGCCTCATAAACTTGGCTTGTTTCTGCAAGTCTTTGCGTCTTCTATATAATTATTTTTAACTTTGCAAAGTCATTGGGAAGTTTTTATAAATGTTGCCCAAATGGAATACCAGGGTTTCACACCCTCTCTGCAGAGCTGTAAATGATCTGGAAAACTCAGAAATTTTGTTGTGCTGAATAAAATAATATTAATGATTTGGAGTTCATGTTGGGCTGAGGCAGGCAGAGCAAAGAATCAGCAGCTCTGCCTAGGAAACATGAAGAGAAAAGCCAAACCTCATAAACATTTCCTTTCAAGGAAAATGGGTTTTGAAACAATGTAAATAAAGACATTACCAAAACCATGTTTTTCTTCTAGGACAACACCATCCAGAATGGATGGGTTTTTTCCATTTAGGAAATAAAGGTCTGTGAAAAACTATGAAAATCTATCAGAAGCAAAGTACTCTGGACAAGAATAGGAACAATCAAAATTAACCTTATTTTTTTGGGAGCTGTCTGTAGTTTTTCGGGTTTTGGTTTTTGGTTTTCTTTTTTTTTTCTTTGAAGATCTCATTTTCTGACAAAAGATCAGCTTCAAAAGAATTTTCAACCTATGCTTTTTTAAATGTTTCTATAAAATAGCAGATGCTAAAGCTAACATTCACAAAAATAACTCCAGATTTGAATGAACCATTAGGAAAAATACCACCTTGCTGCTGCTGCTCCTCGGTAAGAGACAGTCTTCCTGCCTTCTTCCTGCCCCAGCCCATGATAAAGGTATGAGTTGGAACTTGAATCCTGCAAGACCCTATGGCAGGTTGGATTGTTATTCACTTCCTGACAGCTGTGTTGCAGTAGTATAACACAAGCTTCAGGTCTGAGTATGCACTGCATTACTTCATTCTTAGGATATATCTTTCTATCCTTCACAATCCCTTTCAGTTATGCATGAGCTGTTCCCTGGAAAAGGAGAGGGCAGTTCCCAGCCCATTCCTTGGTCTCTAACAAATCCTTGCTGCCACAATGGCAGGATCCCAGGCAAGACAAATTAAAATGAGGAGAGAAGCGCTATTTCTATTGCAGGTTCTGGGCCATTAAATAACTACCTGTGCTGGTAGGCACACAACACCTGCATTAAAGGAAAAGCTACAAGCCCAAAGTGATTGTTTCTGGGTATGATTTTTTGTCTCAAAAATGCAAATTTTCAGCAGGCCCACATGTATTTCTG
Source organism: Sclerurus mexicanus (assembly GCA_013396755.1). NCBI lineage: Eukaryota > Metazoa > Chordata > Aves > Passeriformes > Furnariidae > Sclerurus > Sclerurus mexicanus. The sequence goes on along the minus strand of VWZF01001886.1, from coordinate 541,797 downwards.
ATGTACCGGAAAAAGGCGTTTGAATGAACTGGCAGATAGATTATAAAACCCACTAGAAAGTGAAGCTCACTTCTGCTTTCCCAGTTGCCTAGGTGATTAACATGAGATAAATACAGTTCTTCCTATGTTTAGTCTTAAATCTTTAAGACAAAGAGTTTTTTGACTTTGTGTTGCAAGATATGAAGGTGTTTCGACAGCCAGATTTCACAAGAGCTGTGCCCTCCTCCTTTCCCTTTTTTTTTTGTATCGCATTTCTGCTGTGAAGGTCACCTTATAGTCCCTGGCTGAGCACCCTCCAAACTGTCTTAGGGCTGGGAGGGGAGGCATTGTCCCCGGGGGCAACCAAGTTCAGCAAGTGTGTGACTTTATGTAAAGCTCCCACTAGTTAAAAATACCAAGTCATATATAATTATCTTTAGTGCTGTTAACACTCCGTAAGCACTAGAACAGCAAAAGGTGGTTGTCTGTGAGAAAGAGCAGATTGGTGGGCTGGAAATCAGAATACCAGGCTTATGCCTCTGGTGTCCTCACCAAACTGTGCAACCCTGAGCTAGTCAACTCATTTTTAATCCTCCCCTTATTCTTCCTCTGTTTGGAGAGTAAGTCCTTTGTGACAGGGATCGTCTCTCCCTGGGTGTTTGTACAGTGCACGACACAATAGACCGTGATCAACTCCCAAACACAGAGCCTTCAGAGGAGACTTCTGGTACAGAGATCACCATGTGTGATGGCTGCAGAAAACCCAGTTCTCCTGCTTGTTTTTCCTTCTCCTTTCTGAGGATCTCAGGCTGTTCATAAGCGAGCAGCAACATAAAACACAAAACTGCTGCTGCACTTCTGTGACAGAACAGGAAAGAAAATGACAAAAATGTGGAATGAGTTTCTCCAGCTTATATAGCAAACAGGCCTTCCTCTCCCTCCCCCCCCCGCCCCCAGTTCAGTATTACAAAGAGACAAAACCTTTTTCAAAACAAAAAATTCCCTGTATGTCTTCAAGGTTTTACCTCCCACTTCCTCTCCCTCTTCCCGGGCTGGCACATCTGCAAATATGTGCTTCCTTTAATGTCTTCACTTTCTTCCATGATTCCCTTCTGATCTCTGGAAACTCTCCAGGGATTACTGAAGCAAATTTTAGCTGGGCAGAAAGGTCTCCTCTTTACAGAGGCAGCCATGAACATGTGTGCTATGCCTAATCCATGATGGGGTTATGAACACCTGCATCCACCTTGCCCTATTTACCCACAAATTAGGAATTTTTTCTGTGAACCTTGAACATCCACACATTGATAGTAACCTGATTTAAAAAAAAAATTAAGTTATTTTTAATTTTTTGTATTGGGAAGCAAGAACAACATCATCACCTTTCATTTAACCTTGCAGCTCCATGGTAGAGGAGACAAATTAGAACAGCATCTATTTTAAAGATTGGATAAATAGAGGTAAGGGATTACAGTGCAATTTGTCTGGCTCCTGCACAATTCAGAGGCGAGGTTGGAGGAATGAAGCTGGTGGTGCTTGGGCTAAAGCAGCCCATCACCTGCATGCTATCCAGGAGGGAAAACCGTTCTCCTTTGGGCCAAAACCTTTCCAGTACCCTGCAGGGCAAAACAGAGAGCTGCCTTTTCCATTCTCTGCACTGTGCATGAATTTGGAGCTGCTTCAAAAAGGAAGTTTAAAAAAAAAAAAAAAACAAGGAGAAGAAGAAGTTATTTCAGACATGTTTTCCTGGGTTGTTGTTTGTGTTTGATGTTTTCAGCTGAAGCCAAATGGAACGAAGCAAATGCAGCCCTGGTTACAGCATGCTGTTTCCCTGGCTGGCAGGGACACCTAGTGGGTAGGACAACATGTGCTGGTGAAGGCAGGGAAAAACACACTGTCTTGACTTCCCACCAAGGGCAATATTTCATCTCTGAGTCATGCGAGTGCTTAATTGACGCTCGTGTTATCCTTCAGAATTAGTACGGAGTTGGGAGGAGTTTACAGCCAAACCTCCTTCAAGGAACAGTGATTGTAATGTGAGAAGGTGATCTGAACAGCATTACCCAAACTATGGCTAACGTGAAGCGCTGCCAGCCTGGCTTTTGTGCAATTTATTCTTTTGAAGCCTGTTACAGTCATAATAACACCTACACTGGCTCTCTGTGAGAGCTGCCTCGGTGGTGGCATGATTCATCTGTGTCTGCACTTACGCATTTCATGGGGTGTTGTGTTGGGGCCACTTTTATTGTATTGCAGACACCTACAAAATGGCATTTACTGCTACTCTCAGTGGGACAGCTTCAGCAGAAAAAGCAGCAGGAAACTTAAAAAGAAGAGTAAGGCAGTGTGACCATCTACCTCCCCAAAACCAGCAGGGCTGTTCAGAGTCAGGGTTGGACCCAACTCTGTCCTGTCTCCTCATTGCTTGCAGTGCAGGCTGGGCTTTCCCGGCCCTGTCCCTCAAGCTGTTTACCAGACTGGCTCCTTGATTGCATTCCCTTAACACAGGTTTTTTTATGGGAAGAGGTTGTTGACTAATTTCTTTGTTTCCATCGTGGGGCTGTGGACAACTTTTTTCCTGGCCTCTTCCCAAGCACCTGTCTGAGAGGGCTGGCATGCGGATGCTACGTTCCAGATCAGTGGCATCCCTAAAATCCTCCAGCCCATGCCAGAAACAGAGACATTACATGTGAAAGATTTCATGCGGGGAAAAAACAACCCCTTTTGTAAAGATGTTAAGGGTTTTTTTGTTTAGGATACTTTTCCTCTGTAAACTACAAAATGTAGAGGCTGGGAAGAAAGAGTCTCCTGCTACCACTCTGGGAATGTAGGCTGCAAAGAGGTTCTTACACTTAAAAATATAAGATGAACTGCAGCTTCTGAATCAGAAACAGGTCATCTAAATAGCAGGAAGCAGTTTTGCTCTGGACATTTTGAAATCATCTTCATCTGATCTAATTATATGCTAGCAGTAAAATTGACACAGTTATGGCTATTGAGTCCTTTTCCTTTTTTTTACACCTTTCACTTGGAATTCTGTCTTAGGATTAGTAGGCACTTGCATAATTTCTGTCCTGTGTGCTATATTAAGGAGTATCTACATCATCAGCAAATATTTTTATTGTGCTGATACTGCACACAAAATGAAATGCAAAGGTACAGAGCCTTTTTTTTTTTCCTCCTCTGGACTCTCAACATATTTTGAGTAGCTTATGCCTTTTAAGTTCCTTCATTAAAGAAAGAGACTTAATTTCATTGAATGAAATTAATATATTTGAAGGAAGAGTAAAAATTGCTCCTTTCTTACATAGCTGCAGTTTTGTAGCAGGACCTAAATATATGTATTCTAAGTACTGATGATGGGAATAAACAGTAGAAAATATATTTAATAAGGCTTTTGGCACTAATAACCTGAATTCATACATATAAGCTAACAAAATGCAGTTTATGCAAAATTTATGATTATCAGTGTGTATACAAATAGATGAAAAAACTCTGAAAGTATTATTGCCAATGACTCAATGTCAAACTGGAAATAAATTTCAAGAGAGCATTCCAAGCAGATGTGCAGAGATCTTCAGGACTGATTTTAGTCAATATTTTTATTAGTGATTTGAAGGATAAATATAGAGTACACTTATAAAATTTGCTCAGTCTGGCAGGCAGGATCAGAATGCAAAATGCTAAATTGAAGAGATGGTCTCAGATCAACAAGATGAAGTTCACTAATGACAAATATGAAGCGCTGCGCTGCAGAGGGAGATATCAAATGCATAAATATGAATTGGGAAATAATCAGCTCAGCATCAATATGAGAAAATGATACTGTGTGTATAGTGGTTCATAAATTAAATATGACTCAACAATGTGATTATGCTGCAAAAATTGCTAATCCCACTTGGAGTTCCATTAATAGAAGTGTTGTATGTGGAAGAGGAAAGATTGTGCAGGCATCAGGCTGGATGCCTGCAGCTCCTTAATTACAATCTGGGCACCCAAGTAGACCATGCTGCCCTTTACTTTCCAGACCTTCCCTTTGCTCCCTCTCTGGACCTTTTCTTCAGCCACAGACATTCTTTGCTGGTTTCCTCCGTGAAGGATTCTTGACCTCTTCTTCCCTTTAGAAAACACTGTCCATACTCCTGCTGCATCATCTCATTTCTTTGTATGGAAATATGTGACTCGTGATTTCCATATGGATCCTATGCCAAGGGTNAGGGAGGGTGGCTGCTGCCAAAAGCCCGAGGCTGCCGCTAGATGGCAAACTTTAATTTTTAAATCCTGGAGCTGCCGAGGGCTGTGTCCGGCCAGGAATCAGGAGCAGGACCCCATCGCCGCCACACACCGTGTCCCAGGGGCTCCTTAATCGCCGCCGTCCGACCCAGCGATTCCCTGGGAGCCTGTGCACGCTGAATAGCCGCCACGAGATGCTTTGCCAGGCGCCGCTTCCCCCGGAGCAGGGAACCAGGGCTCCCCCGCGGCTTTCCTCGGTGCGGAGGCTCTGGGTGATGCCCTGGGCGGGGGGGACAGAGGTCCGGGCGGCCTCTCAGTGCGGCTCGGAAGGGGCACGGACGGGGCGCTGTGGGACAGGTCTCCCCGGAGGCTGGATGCTCTCCAGAGACCTATTGCTCTTTCTGCTCCAGCCCTGGTTTTTCTCCCTCTGTTGGCCCCGGGCTGGGGCTGGGTTTTGGAGAACAGAGGTGTTTTTCAAGGCGCAGGACATTGTATCGGGTGGGAAAAAGCCTTTTCTACTCTTCTCTCCCCGATGGTTATCTCGGAAAGCATTAGGAGGTAAGCTAAGAAAGCAACTCTACCGAACCTGGTCTTCTCCAGATCTTTATCGATCCCTGAGGAAATGAGCACAAACCGACAATCAGAGTGGTGCCAGCATTGCAGCAGCCTCAGGTCTTGCCATATTGTAACAAGTACATAAAGCACATAATGTTTTACATGTATTTTAGGAAACTTTAAATATTGTCTAAATCAATCTCAATTTTCTTGTGAGCTTAATGAAAATATTCATCTTCCCCATCAGCCACTGCGTGCTGCCTTATTTTAACCAGTTAATTTGTCTCGGTGTGAAGAGACACCTTGGTGGATACGGGGAAACTCAAACCCAAGTCTGAGATATGTGCTCTGCTGTATAGAAATGAACTGTTAGATCATGTTTCTCATACCACAGGCTTTAGACCAAGAGCTGACCTTATGAACAGCATCACCTCTAATATGGCAACTGTAAGATGCTTCAGTGGGATTTCCTCCACAAATATAGTTAACTATTCTGTGTGACACTACCAGGAAGAGCATTTCTTCACCACAGCAGATAATGTTTATGTGGCAAAGCACAGTGGTTAACATGCCAGCTTCTCTGAACCCTAGGGCTCAATAGGGTCCCATATGGTTTTCTTTGCATCTGTCAGTCATGGCTGTCCTTTTACATCTTTTGAAATCTGACTTACTAAGCCATTCAATATCCAGCAGTTGTCCTTTACACACAAAAACTCTGGCAAAATTTTCCAATGTATTATGAAAAATAGTGCTCACTTTTACGGATTTGTTGTCTTTTAAATTGCATGGCATGAATGTCATGTGAGATGTATTCTTCATCTTTCTTCATCTTCTGTATTTTAATTCTTTTCCAGTTGACTGGTCCTACACCCAGTGTCATTGGCTGCAAGCAAAATCAGAGACATTCCTTCCAACTGACTAAGGGCTGGCTCCTCACCATGGTATTCAGAGTCCTCATTTTAAAGCCCAAATTTTCCAAAGTGGGAAAGAATCTCCCCTGACTCCACACAGCAGGAGTAATCACCTCATTTCAACAGTAATGTCCTGAAAAAACCATCACGTTTTTTTACCAACAAAAGCAACATTTCCTGTCTAGAATTTAGGTGTTGCAGGAATGTGAGAAGTTCAAAATACGTTTGGGCTAAATAAAGGACTTCTGCCTTCAGACCTCTTGGTGAAGCCCTTCCCCTGAGACACAAACTGGCACATCACATTCAGAAGTAGGCCTCTGCCTCCTATTTGCTTTCTATGGGATTGGAATATGTGGTTCCTCTAGCTTTTCCTGCAAGTGGCTGCCCAAACTCATGCTTCCCAGATCACGAAAAACAGGGTGAGCCCAGATACCTTCTTCTCCTTCTCCTCATTCTCCTTCTTCCTCCTCTCATCTTGGGAACCATAAGCTTCATCCCAGGTTTTTTCTCCCTCCTCCTGTCATTTTGTCTGAACTGGACAGAGATGTGTGGTACCAGAGATATTTCCCATTAAGGTGGAAATTCAGTTTTAACTAAGACAGACCTATGGCAATAATGAAGCATTTTTTTGAAGTCTTCTTTCCCTGATAGATTCTTGGATCAGTACCTTTCAGTAACAAGAATCCTGGGAAGGGGAAAAGATCAATTTAGGGTCAAACAACAAATAAGTAATACATTGTTAGTTATTACTTCCTACAGGCATAAGCTGGAGACTGTAAAGGAAGATTTGGTATCAAAATGTATATTAATTTTTAACAGATGAGGGCTAGCTTTGAGAAGGGTGAGGCTGTATATCCTTTGCTTTCAGTGTGAAGAAAGCATCAGGTAGTTAGAAAAGGGCAGGAATTTGGTTTGGTTTATATTATTACAGTGTCTGTCAATGCACTTGCCTGCAGTCAAGATGAACATGCAGTAGCCCAGGACCTGTAGCAAACTGCTCACATGCTCTAACACTGGGGGAAAAAATTTTTGGGATGGTGTTCTCTAACATCAAACAAGACTTCACTGTGTGAGTATTCTGTGTAAGGGACGAGCATTCCCACCACTCAGGATCTTTCCAACACGAGGGACATGCTCTGTGACTCTGAGCAGTCAAAAATGTGAAGGAGGGAGAAACATTTCAGACTGTCTTCTTACATACACGGAAGGAAAACTGATCACAAGCCAGTTTTCAAAATAACCTTTCCTATCAAAGTTAACTATAATCACATTCTGTGCAAGGAGAAGACAGCTGAAATGTAATCTGTTCATTAGAAACTGCAGCCTTAAAGAGTGTAGGTTGAACAGTGAAAAAGTATCCATGGAAGGACTGGACCACATCGCATAAGCAGCTGGATGTCTGACAGCTCATTCATTATTGCTGAAAGGTGTTACATGTGAGGGACAGAGTGGCTTATGGGGTTGGTTGTTTCTCAGTAATTTCATAGCTTTTGTAAAGTGTACTAGTCACAAACTACTTCCCACTGGATAAACATCTGGAAGGCAAAATCTGCCACCAATGGCACCAAGTGATGTGTCAGCCAAGGACAAGCATGGCCTGATGATTATTCTGTTTTTCCCCAGTAATGCTTGTTCCACCATCTTAACAGCTGAGCTGGCTGGAGAACGCACTCAGCCCTAGCTGCTTCATGTGGCAGCGGGTCCCTGGAGGTATTCGCCCGGAGCAGAGTGAGGCTGAGTGTGCCACAGCAGTGCCAACCCTGTACGCTTTCCTCTGGTCAGCTGTGGGGTTTGGGCTATGACTTTATCTTCCATCATTTATTTCTAACAACACCTCTTGCACCGGGGAGCTGATACGTAGAGAGGCCCCCAAATGCTTGAGCAATGTGATCAGTCACACGGCCCCTGCAGTCCCAGCCCGCTGCCAGCTTGTCGTACGTGGCACACGCCTCTGCTCATGCTGCCCACCAAATGTTTTGGCATACCTGCTTGTTATGTGCCATATTAGATCCAGGCCACCAGCCAAACTCTGCAGCTCAGACCCACTTCTCACTGAAATTGACGTGGGGTAAAGAATTGTAGAAAACAAGACTGGCAGTCCCCAGACTTGGCCTCCTTAAGCGTTTTTAATTAACAGCTATCAACTCTTGTGTATTTGGGGCCATTAGCAGCATTGACTGAACAACTCCATTGAACCTTTAGGTAAGGCTGTTCAGATCTTTCATTTCTTAATTAAATTCCATGTTTGATCTCGGTAGGTATCATTTAGTAGTGCTCAACTGAGCATTTGTAGCTTGACAGAATTTTTGAATTCAATATTATAATTTTTTCTCGAGTTGCTAAATAAGAACTATTTTCTTTTATGTTGTGGTACAACCTGGTTGCCTGTTGCCCTACATATTATGCAAACAAATACCTAGGGTAATATAAACCCAGACATATTAAAAAAATATTAATGAGTACTGGATGGAGAAAAGGGGAATAATTCTTTGAATTTTTCAAATTATTTTTGTCCTTATTCAGAACAAAACAATGGTTTAAGCTTGCAAAATTTTTCATGAAAGAAATTTAATTTTTCCATGTGCTTTTCCTGACACGTCATAGTGATGTTTTGATTTTCATTAACTATTTGATATCAGATTCCTGAGGTGGTGGGGAAAAAAGAAAACAAAAGAGCAATATTGGTAATTGCTCTCAACGGGCTGTGTTAGCATCCCAACTGTTCCCTGTATGCAGCAGGATAGTAAATAAAATGAATGAATGAAGAACTGGCTTTATAAAAACCATTAATTGCTGATGCAAAATGTGCATGGGATTTAGGCACAGCTGGGAAGACAATAAAAATCCTTTACTATTAATTTTTAGCTTTGTATTTTCTTAGGAGTCTAAAAATGCAACATTCTTAATTTATTTTACACGTCCTGTGTTAAGTGCCATGTATTGCATTTAAGAAAATATAAGAGCTTTCTATTTTTTCAATAATACTGTTTAATTCTCCCTCTCCTCCCAGGTAGTAATTATATGTAAAGTATGGAACAAGAAAGGTCTAGTTTTGATCTCAGACTGGTATAAACTGTGATTTAATCCATGGATTTGGTTGTGTGACAATGTGAGAAAATGGTTGGAAGATCAGAATTAAGGCTTCTGTTTCTAGGAAGACTCATTGAAGAGCCTCTAGCTATTTTCCTGGAGAGATGCTTCAGAGCCCTTCACATACTTATTGCAATAATTTATTAAAAATACACTGAAGAGAAAAAAAAGTTGAAAAAAAGATGTTTCTAATTCTAGTAGTTCCAAGCAGTATCTCAAGGCTGAGTACAAAACAAACCATACATAAATAGTAGAAAACAGTCCGCATCTTGTTGCCATGACAATGCCCTACTTATAGCACATTAAGCTGATTCATGTCTTTTCTCACCTCACTGTTAATAAATTATGGTAGCTGATGAGAATTAAGCCAGCTGGAAGAGCTAGTGAATTAATTTGCCACTTAAATGTGGTGTCCTTCAGGGGAATTACCCTCTACATAGCAAATAATATCTTACTGTATATGTAAGACACTAGGAATAGGTTGAAATAGCTAATCTTTGTTTTCTTTGTAGTATTGATGTATCACAGCTTATTGCTGTACCAGCAAGAGCTGGCAGAACCCTACTCCCGCTGTAGGCAGCAGCACTGACTTCAGCTGGTGACAGACAAGTGTTGCAGAGGCTCCTCCACTCCATTATAGGAATAAATATTTAAAACACTGGTTACTCAAATTTGAGTCATGTTTTGTCATTGGAAGTGTGGGACATTTGGCCAGCAGCTGCTGAAGCATGTCACCTGCAATCCAGCACCTTTATGTCAAACTGAAGCACATGCCTACACACACAGGGTTACAGTAGGGACCGTCATTTCTCCGCTGATGTGTCAATAGGTTTTGTGCAGGTCACAGTGCAAGAATTCAGCTGAGAGCAGGGTTTCATCAACAATGAGCAGAATTTAGGCTTCTTCATTAATGTATATTCACAGTGGAGAAGATTTTCTACTTTTCCTGTGGGGAGAGATTCCACAATGGTAATGATAGAACTGAATAAACACTGTATGATTCATAATAGCAGCCCTTAACAGAAACCAGCCATACTTCATTCAAATCTTTGTCTCTACACTCACTTGAAGTCAATAAACTCTAACAGCTGGAGATGGTGACCTGTATTGGAGGACTTTCCAAGTCACAAGTACAAACTCCTTGAAAAACAGCAAATGGGACCTGAAATCTGTGAAATGCTAACTGAATTCTACTTATAGTCTTCTGTGATCTTCAAGTGTTTGCTCAAGTGCAAGTGTCTGATCATTTTCTCTGTATTTCTTCTTCACTGACTTTCTTCTTGAATGGTTTCACTTTTCTCTCAGCTGTAAATCAAATGCAAATTTTCTTTGGCATTGTGCTTCAGTTCAAGTTAACTAAAGAAACATTACCTGACCAGAGTCACCTGAGGAAGACAAATTAAACAGTCATTCTGTATAGCTTGGCTAAACTAAGGCCTCTTTTTTTTGATTCCTAATTTCATCCATTTCTTTCAATGTCATGAAAAATCACTGGAGACTGGCACTCGCTCAGTTATCAAAAATGCTGTTGAAATATACTTCCTTTTTGTCAAAAAAGTTTCCAACGGGCAATGACATATTGTTCTGAATTTAAGGATATTTGCAGTCTTTCCAACAATTCTCATTGCTTTGGAAGTGCCTTCTGTAACAGATGAACAATATGATGATAAGGAGCAAGCTCAGCACATCTAGGCTTAACAGCAACTCAACAGATCCATTACTTCCCTTAGTTATAAGCACTACATCACCCATTTTCCTTCTCATTACAGAAGGTATTCTGCCTATAAACACTGTCTAGAAGTTACACCTGCATGTTGTTTTTATCAAAATGTCAAAAAGAAATTTTAATAATTGCTTTGGGGCTCAAAACTCTTAAGAGCAAACATTTCCTAAGAAACTTAACATTATACTCTTATGTTACAGACAGCAATGAGGAACTGAGTTAAAGCCTTTGATGACATGACTCTAGAGCTCTGGAAAATGCAATTCATATTCTCCTGAAGTCACCCTTGGAGGTGTCTTGTGCATGGTATTGTCATATCAGGCCAGATGATTTGACTGGACACAACATTCTCACTGGGTCTAAAACGTTTGAGATCTTCAACTTGCAACTGTATTTAACTCCTTGAATGGCTTTCTCTGAAAGCAGTCTCCAGGGTTATCATGGAGTTGCCTTAGTGTTTGCCTTCTGATGGTCCTGCAAATGTAGACTCTTCTCCAAGTGACACTGTTTCACTCTTTCACAAGAGAACTGTTTGCAAAGATGCCCTTTGTCCTCAGGTGAGGTGTCAGGTTCTATTCCTTCTTTATTGCTGACCATTTTTCTTCTGCAGAAGGTGAGGGGACACAGAGGGAAGAGAAATTTGCCCTGCTGGAGCCCTGAGCTGGACTCCCTCATCCTTCATACCCAGTGTCCATATGAGAAGGCCATTACTGTGTATTCCAGTTTTTCTGCTCCTTGCCACACTTCTGGTTCTGCAGTCTTCCTTAGCAAGGCTCAGCCAAGAGGACTCCAAACACACCTACTCCTGCACCTCCCCCACTACCTTAATTCAGATTGGGAGACAGGAAAGAGAGGTTCCTCAGCCCTAGCTCTTCTCAGTAAAATGATGCTTGGGGCCCATGTTGTTTCTCTTCTCCCCAGTGGAGAGAAGGGATTCTCCTCTCAGAAGCATAATCTCCCCTGCCTTGTATGTACCTACACATGCAAACTGGGACATTACTAAATGTTCCTTAATTTTTCAGTTTTCATCCATACATTTCTAAATATCCTCTCCGAGAGGCTTGTGGAGATCCACTGAGTTATGCTGGGGACCTGAAGAGGTGATTCCCCTCAAAAGTTTAGTTGTCATCATCATCATATAAAACTGCTTTGTTTTGGGTGGGAGCATTGTCAGCCTGCTGCTGCACAGCACAGCTGGAGAGCCGGAGCATGCAGCTGCAGCGCTCTATAGAACTGATGGCTCCATGGGGATAGACCCCGCTGGCATCAATAGGCCTGGCCTCTGAGTGTCTAGACACTCCTACCCATCCTTTCACAGCAGGAAAATAGCCTAAATGATTATATGGATTTAGCAATTCAAAAGCATGCCTGTGCGCCTCATCCAAAAGCTTTTGAGCTGTGAGGAAGACGCATGCATACATTGGGAATTCTCGCTTTATCCTAAACTCTATCTTCTTCCGTTTCTGTAATGCTCCTGTGCCCATCAGCTCCATAGCAGTTATTAAGGTTTCTTTTTATTCCTCACTAGCAGATTTGGATTCTGGTGAAGAGGAAGGACTGTTCTACAATGCCTTGTTTTTCTTTCTTTATAAGAGAAAATTTGGGGACAGTTGAGAGATTTTGGCTAATGGATCCAAAATTATCAGCAGCTTTAAGTCAACAAAGCTAAAATTCTTAGATTTCTTGTAATTTCAAGGCACAACACAAACTTTTATTTTATCTAAGGTGAATTTATTACCAATTAATTTAGTTCCCTACTCTGAATGGAAAAACTAGCACATGTGGGTGCTGCAGGAATATTGCATTGAAATGCACTTAAGACTTTATGAAAATTGCAAGAACTGATGTGAAACTGATTTCCAACCTCTCAAACTGTGGGCTTTAGGGGAACTGTCAGTTAATCTGTACCCTACTTTAGTCTTCCCTCTACTGTTTTGCCTTATGACACAAGTATTAATGATCCAAAGCAGCATCCCAAATGAAACCAAACCACGATTCTCACAGAAGACAAATGAATCCACCTCCTCTCCCCTGGTGCCTTCATCCACCCTGCCCCACCAAAGCATCAACTGCTGCACATTGGTTTAAAATCTTTCCCCTCCAGTGCAGCTGAGCAGATTTATATCAGCTGATTGGCCTTTCTTTTTAGCTTGATGTGTATGGAGGCCCATGTATTTCAGGGGCTGAAGATAAAGAAAGATGGCAAGCCTATTCCATGTTTCTTTTTGGTTATTTTCCCTACTTGAAAATGTAAGTAGAGATTTGGTTACCTTCAAAGCAGGCACTGAGAAGGAGGATGTGCTTAGCAAATATCCATGCAGCTTCTGCTGGAGCCTTGTTATGGTGGGGTGGACAAAGCAGTAGCAGAGAGGGCTTTGTAATGGGAACAGTTATATTTCAGAGCAGATATTTCCTTCTGCAGGTACTGAAAATAACAAAAATTCAAATCAACCCCTGTGTGTGAAGGATCACAGCCTCCAAAACCTGCCATTGCCTTCCTGCCCTCATCAAGAATGCTGTTGGTTTGAATTAAGATATGTTCCATGTAATGCATCTTGAATGTCTGGGAAGTTTTTCCAATTCTCCTACAAGCTGTTGTCTGTATGTGTCTCTGAAAGAGGATGTATGGGGTGGAGAGTCTTTATACATCAGCTTGCAATCTTCTTCATCTGCTTCACTAAGCAATAGATAGAAATCATGAAAGGCAAAGTGAAAAATCAACACATTCAGTTGTATGACACTTAACACAAGGATTTCTGACTTACCATAGAGTCTCATTCTAAAAATCTTTTTATAGATGAAAGCTTTTTCTTTTTTTCTTCCCCATGGGTTATTCTAGTTCATCTTCTTCATAATGATTTTATCTTTCAGTTTCCATTGTATGGCACATGGTGTGCTTCTTGGGGCTGCCTTATGCAAGGCCAGGAGCTGGTCTTCGATGGTCCTTGTGGGTCCCTTCCAACTCAGAATATTCTATGATTTTATGTATTGCTATTTTAAAATGAAACAATTTTGTACTCTAAGATCACAGAATCAGATTTACAGCTGCTATGTTTTGCCTTTTCCTCATTTCTTCCAAAACAGCTGTGTACAGTGATATCAGCTTAGAGTCTGACTTCTCATGTAGTTTTCTTAAAGGATATTACATTGAAAAAATCCAGAAAACTGTAAATCTAAACACAGCAGCAAATTGTTCATTAGGGTCTTTGTAGACAGGTAGCCTTCAACAACATATGCTGTTAATTAAACTTAGAATTACCTCTGTGTAGTTGTGTTTTCAATAAAATGCAGAAGGAACATCAGTTTCCATTCAACCTTTCATATGCAGAAACAACTGAGCTCAAAATTTATCAAACAGAGTGATTTTATATATATAAATACCATTAATTTTATCTGAAAATGCCAATATTACACACTAGTGTCAGGATATAAATGATAATCATACTTAATTTTAAAAGTATTAATGCTCCTGAGGACTTTTTGTTTCCTGAGATACTGCACAGAGAGGGGTGCAGTAGCTATTTTCAGACATAAGCAGTCTGGTTGAAGTTGATGACAACAAATGCTCTTAACATTGCCCTAATTTTCTGTGAATCTTGTGTTAGGGGAAGATGTTGCTGATGAGCAACTGATAACACAGCCACCACATCAACAAGTGTCTGATCTTGCTTCCCCAAAAAATAAGTGAACATCTTTTTTTCAGTGGTTAGAAGCAGCCCAGATCTCCTGCTTTCCCATACTTCAATGTCTTGTTCTTTATGTGTGGTGGAGAACCTCTTACCAGTACAACTTATGATCTCGTTAGAGTTTCTAAGCATTCAGTTTTTCTTATTTACAGTCACATCTTGTATATGTGGCAATTACAGCCATGACTCATTTTTTAGAAAGTATGCTAGGGAAGTGTGTAATTTCTGACACTGTAAATACAGGGAGAACCATTACCAGATGATAATCAGCTCCTTGAGGATTAGGAGCCACAACAGAGTTTAACAATTTCAGAACCATAGCACTCTACAATTCTTTTGCCAGGAGACTGTATGAAGGTCTTTTCTAATCTTTAAAGATTTTTATACTAAAGTTAGTTGCATTAACATAGCAAATGTCAAAAGCTCTGCAGAGTCAACTATGGCTTCACTTATTCCCTTCCTTTTTTGCAGGGGTGATGGTGCCTTTCAACCTGCAGAGCCAGGGAAACTTAACACGAGACACAACCCAGGGAGAAAAGCATGGCTAGAATAACTGTAACTAATATCAAGCCTAGCATTTGGCCTCTGCTGAATAACCCCATTCTTTCAGCCTCCTAAGTCAGATCCTGCCTGTTGGTGAACCAGCAGCAGGACTTGGGGCCAAAAGAGGGGATGTGAAGATGAGCAGTACAGTGGGTGACAGTGCCCTGCACCAGCAGCTCTGCTCATCTCTGCTCCTCTTGACAGAGTTCCCAAATGGGTCAACTCCAGTGCTGGGGTTGATTTCAATAGCACTGTTACCTAGAAACTAAGTTGGTCTCTTCCTTCCACTGCTCATCGACTGAAAGCTTAAGGGTAAAAGTTTTGCATGTGTTTAAAAAAAAGAAAAAAAGAGAAAAGAAAAGAGAGAGAATTGGAAGGGATCCAGCTTGGTTAGCATTTCCAGACCACTGATAGTGCTGTCAACTGCAACCTACAAGGGGCCTCAAAATCTCCACTCGAGCAAATGTGGGCACTGCAAGATATTGGTAGCTAGTATTTTCAAGTCAGCATTCCCTAGTGTGTCCTGCTTGTCCTCTCTTCCGATAAAACACATACTGAAATGTGAGACCTAAAGGTCTCCTTACTTGATCTGAATCAGTGGCAGAATAATGCTCCCGTGACAAAATCTGCACAGTGGCCACCAGCCACAAAAAACAAGTGCTATTTGCCTTTTTGTTGTTGTCAGCAGTGTTAACTCTTAATGAGAACAAAACAGCTCATTCAGTACTCTTTCAGTACACAGATACCCCTGTCTTACTGCTGTGGGGTGAGCCAGTGTCTCCATATATGGTACCTATTGCTATGAGCAATCCTGGCTGTGCTTCAGCTGCTTTCACTAAGAAAGTAAGAATATTATCTGTTGTCTGGCAGCAGGTTTGGCTAACAATTGCCAGTCTGCTTTGCATTAAGCATGAAGCTTAAACAGAATTTTAAGTAATTAAAAGGATGCACTGGCTGCAGGTCAGTAGCAAAACCTTACTAGGATATTTTCTTTCAGACATAAGGTGTTTGGTGTTTGCTGCACTTCTTTCATCTTAAAGGTAGATTGGTAACAGTAGTGCTTGTGGTTAATTTAAAGATTTATAGGTCAGGTTGGGGGAAGGATGGATAGTTTTGGTCACAGTCTGTCTTTTGACAGCAATCTGGGTTTGTAAGGTGGGATGGGGTCACAGAAATCCAACATTTTTGTTTACTGCATTCTGTGGTACAAGGTATGTGTGTGGAGAAGAGCTTTATTGCTGACAACCATGTTAGTTTATATATGTGCATTTTGAGCAGCTTGGTATGCTGGGCACAGGTTAACATGGCTTAAGTCAGTCCATAACTGGCCTGCTGTTCAGTTTTTCCTGACACTAGACAATCTAAGAAAATTCTTTTCCTCTCTATGGCAGTGCATCTTTTACATGTCCTAAATTATCCAGAGATCTGGAATTCAGAGAAAGATGGTTTGATATCTGTGTACTTCTGCAGGGACACTTAGCATTTATGGAAATTCTATTATGGTCAATACATATTCATCTAATTACACAATCAGGAGCCTGTGCTATGTAAAAGTAAAAGTTCCCTGTCTGGTTCAGTCAGAGATGCCGTTTTTTTTTTGTTTTTTTTTTTTTTACACACCTTGCTGCTGTTCAATTTCTTGGTTATTTTCTCCCAGCTAGACTCCTGTTTCACTCTGTTGCTCTGTTTCATGTGGGTTTGCTTCCCAGTATACCATCTTTTATTCCTTCTCCAGTGACAAGAGGCTTTGTGCTGAGGCTGTGCTTTGGTTCTGCAATGTCCTCAGCCCACACCAGTGTCCCTGCTTTGGGAGGATTTCCTCCCCTGAGCTGTTCCTGTGCTCATGCCCTCAGGTGGCCTGGAGTGCTGACCTGCCTTAAAAATTGTTTATTGTTACCTGGGTTCATTTTTCCTTTTTTTTTTTTTCAGTTGACTCGGTCATGATGGAGTCATGAACAAAGTTAAAGGATGCAGCTCCAGAAGATGTTACTTAACTTCTTAATTTTTGCGGGGTTTATTATTTTTTTCCCTGTGCTTTGGATCTTATGCCTGACAACACAGTTGAAAAAAGAGAAGTGTTATAAATTTTGCTAAGCCCTCACAGCATTTTGAGAGTAGCTCAGGAATCATGAGACTGTTTTTAAGAGATTAGAGCTCTTGTTATTTTGTCTGGGTTCTTAGGAAGTCCTTTGGCTATATTTGGGTCACATTTTCAAGCTTTGTTCTGCAACCACAAAGGCTAAAACCTTATACTTTGTAATAAAATTGGAATTTGGGGGTCATCACTTCAAACGACCAAATACTGCAAGACATACAATGTAGTTGTGAGAAATGTCAGTTCTTCTGGTGTTGTCCCAAAATGTGTTTTTACAGTGACCCCCTTACTGCATTGGAGAATTCTGGGCTTTTATTTATTCAAGCCAATCTTTTTTTATTTGTTTTTGTCTGTTCCTATTGAACACAACACATATAGGCAACCTGGGATGACTGTAAATTTCGTGGTGGATTGGGAATAAATATTTGCATACTTAGGAAGAACTGTTTGTTGTATTGACACTTCACTTCCCATCCCCGGGGCTCTAGCATCTCTCCCAAATCCTCGCTGCATACAGCCGATCCAAATGCTATGTAATCCTTTTGATGCAGGTTCCTTCATTTTGAATCAGCAAAGCATTTTGTGTGCTTTTAACCTCCATACTGCACGCCACACCTGTAGGGGGGCTGCTAATCTAATTTTGATTCACAGTGGTGGCAACAAACAGGTCACTTACAGAGTTAATGTCAGCTGCTCCACTAATTACTGTAGGAAAGTGATCCCATCATCCCGGATGAAAATGTCTAACTCTAGCCTACAAAGCACTTTCAGTGCACTAATTCTGTTAATGCTCCATTACTGCTTCATTTGAACTGTGCAGTCCATCTCCTAAAGTGAAGTAGTAAATCCCCAACCAGTTCCAGAGCTGGGAAAATGTACAGACTAAAACATTATTGACTACATTACTGAGTGTTGTTTTCTGTTGGGCTTGCTTTGTTTCTTGAAGTTTATTTAGACAGATCTTCCTTGGTAACTCTTAGCTTATAGTAAGAGTTACCGTATCCTCCACGCCACCTTGAAGGGAGTTAGGTGCCAAAAAGTACCCTGTGGACATGGATCTAATCTCTCTGCTCCTTAGAAACTGAAATATGAAATGAAAAAATAAAGCTACATTATTGCAATACCTTAAAGATTATCAGGGTCAGAAAACATGACAGGCTATACCAACACCCTCAAACACAGAAACAGAGGTATCTCTTGCAACATCTGGGTAGATATCCTTGAGCTTGAGATCTTGCAGTCTTTGCATGAAAACACCCTTGGAGTCCATGAGAAATATCCTGGGCACTGTACAACAGTAAATGTCAGGACAATAAAAGACATAATGCTATGCTGTCTTCAACCCCAGGGCCCCACTGAAAACCTAGGTATGTATGAAGTGTCTTATCTTCCTAAGTTTGTAAGGCTTTAATTTTCTTCTTTTTGAAGTGAGGATCCTAATACTGGCATATTTAGAGATTCCTTAGGTTCCAGTCATCCTCACTGTCATTTCTCCCGAAGCCTACTAGTTTGTCTTCTTTAAGATATACAAATTATTTGTGAATTTATTGTCAAGCAAAGTGCTTTTGAAGAACAGAATAAAATTAGTAGTTCTGGGAGTTGCTGGCTGGCTTGGTTTGGAAAGGAACTCTAAATGAGGTGTGTTCACAGTGACAGATTAATAAATATGCCAAGATGCTTGAGCTTCCTCTAGGCATTCCCTGTTCACTTCTCAGCTGAATTGCAAAGACTCTTGAAAAGTTTCATAAAACTTTTAAGTGCAAGGCAGTGTGAAAGCTGCTGAACTCCTTGCAGCCAGTGGGACAGCAAGGGCTGGATAATGGTGCCTCTTGCAGGAGCATCCAGTGGCTGTTACCCCAGGGACTACTTGTCTGATACTCCCTCCATGCCTCATCCTGGGATCTGTTAGTCAAAATTCCCTTGTACTGAATCTTATGGAGTTCATGCCTAAACAGTAACTCCAGGCTGCTTTTATATTTCTGTTCCTTTTGTTTTAAATATATGAGCTGTATAAAAGTATAATAAATCCTAATATCATGACTTAACCATATTGCATATCCTGCAGTGAGCAGAACCTATTGCTTAGAGCACACTTATTCCACATATATAGCAGTGTTTCCTCAGCCTTTTTTAAGTTTTAAAACTTCCACTGCAAACTTAAAAAAAGCCCCTTATGCTTCTAAAAAGAAGTTAAATAGAAAAAATTTCTGTCAGAGTGGAACTGCTTTGTCAACATTTAGGAAGCAGTGTAGTGAATGGTTAAAGATGAGGTTGGAATGTAGCCTTAATAATGAGATATGCTGCCAGTGCACGCTGTCGTACTATGAAATGAGTATATTTATATAGATAGAGTTAAAGCATCTTATGTGAGAAGGCAAGTTAGTGTCTGAAAAAATACTGTGATTTGATCTGAAGGTGTGACTATGTGTTGCTTTGCAATGCTTGATTATACGTAACACACGGTGTTTGCTGTCTCCCATAAAACAGACTGTGACTAATGCATACTCACAAATCTGCATCTCTCTTCCCCATACGGAAAGACCACCATGACAGATATATCTGTACGAGCCCAGCAGATGACATACCTTCAAAGAGATGAGGCTAACATGGAGAGCATGGCATGAAGCTGTGCCCCCTCCTGCCAGACAAGGCTCATACCTTTGTCTCCCACTGTTTCACGAGGCTGCCTTGGCTCCGCTCCGCTTGCCTTGCTGCCGGCTCTGCCGGGCTGCCTTCTGGCAGATGGCTGATTACCATAAAGAGGAGCCAGCCTGGTCTGACCACTGTGTGCATATCCCAGCGTAACCAAGCACAGCACAGCTGTAGCTAAGCACGTGAAAGTGGCATTCGTCTTACCACTGACGCCAGGTCTGGCCTTTCGCAAGGAAAACTGGTGGTGTCTCTTGGAGCAGATGGTGAACAGGAGCTTGGTGAAACATCTGCGATGTCATTTTTAAAAAGTCCCATCGGGCTGCTCAAGGGCTGGAGCTGTGTTACCAGCATGTTGCCATTTTTCCTTGTTCCAAAGGTGAGCTGCCACTAAGGGCAGCACGCGCCTGACACAGGATGGAAAATGTGACCAAGCTTCCACTTAGGAAATTGCTGTTTGTGATATCCTCACCTAGGTGAAATACAGACTATCATCCTCCATAACACAGTGTGCACTTCAGTGTTGTATGAGACCAATTATACAGCTCAAAATGAAGCATTCAAAGCATAGTGGTTTGGGGGTCCTTTGGACACACTCAGGTAAGATGCTGCATGTATGGATTTCTCACTGACCATGGGACAAGTGCAAATGAGAGTCTGACAAGCTCACACATGTCAGCAGTTCAGTCATTCTCATGAGCCTTTAAAATCCATTGCATTGTATTTAACTCAGTATTTAACAATTTCAACCTGATTGAAAAATTAAATAGGTCAGTCCTTCTACTTCATTTCACAGAAGTAGGAGGTGAAGATGTTTAATCAGAAAATGAGTGTCAGTCTAGGATGAGCTGGGGAATGTGGCTGTGTGATTCCTGCCAGGGCATGAACCTTTCCTTGCTGTGAAAATTTCTCTGTCAACCACTGTGTCACCCATACCTATCCATGGGCTTTTCTGTGCACAACTGAGGTGGGTCCTGGCTGCATCATGACTTGCAAGAATAGATGGTGGCAAGGGCTGATTTAGGCAGGGGATGCGACTTTCTCTTCTCTGAAGATAAGGGGCTGAGAGAGACAATGGAAAGATATTGCTCAATAAGTTGTGGATGCCTCATACCTGGAAGTGCTCAAGGCCAAGATGGATGGGGCTTTGAGCAACCTGGTCTAGTGAAACATGTCCAAGGTAGGGCGGGCTGAAATGAAATGATCTTTAAGGTCCCTTCCAACACGAAACATTCTATGATTATATGATTCTATGAAACTTGGAGCAACAGAAATGACCAAGAGGAGTGTTTAGATGGGTAATGGGAAAAGGCTGAAACCAATGGGAAGTTTTCATCAGTGCAGTGTCTCATGTTGCTGGGGGAACTAAGACAAGTGAGAGAAAACAAACTGTGTGCCAGTGGCCACCCTGCTCAACATCCCTAGACCCTGGGACAGCACGGCCTTACATTTGGGATGTTTGTGCCTCTGTTAACATTATCTGAGCTTGCACTGATTTTCCAATTGTGTTATCTGATTCATGCATTTGTTTGCACTTGACATACAGCTCCTGATGTGTCAAACCTCTTTCAGCCACCTCAGATGCTTTGGATTATCTCTTCTTCCAATAATCTTATATCCTCCAATTTTTCCTGGTAATCTGATGCACTAGGCTTTCTGTGTACATACAGTGGTTTCTGCTTTTCTGCAAATATCAACAGATCGGCCATATGTGAGTGTCTGGAAGAGACCTCATTTCAGCTTCAGAGAATACTTTGGGGACTGAACTATCTCTAGCTGAGGAAAGTGATGACAGACAGACTTGTCACCAACAAGTGTCCTGACAGGGACAGTGTTGGCAAGAGCTGTTATTCCTCCCAGCAAACCATGTGAGAGGCTGAAGAGGAGTCAGAAAATGCACCAGGTAGTTGTTGTCACCCCTAGCTGTTAGCTGGTTGTTTCATTTCTCAATGTAACAAGCCCATATTTACCTGTGACATCCACACAGCATCTCTGTGTGTGTTTCATTGTGGCAACCTAAAGTGATGTAGGAATGTGCCCCTTTCTCGCTTTCCCTGGGAATAAAGGGACGTAAAAGTTGACAAAGGGGTCGCACTTTCCTAAGAGGTATTCCTTCCCTTCAGCAGCTCCCTGGCACTGGCCCAGATCAAATATACACATGGCTGTAAAAATATGAATGAAAAGAAACATAACAGCACATGGTGACTGTAACTAACTCAAAGGCTGAATTACTTCTGGAAGGAGCAGGATAAAGGAAGACTGTTTTGGGTACAGTAGTGGTCATCTGCAGCAGTGGGAAAGGGATTGCTACGAGGTGAATTCACCAAGTGAATCACACACCTCCAGAGACACAGGTGGATCCACTTTGATGGATGGCATGAGCCTCCATGACATTTTATTCTCTTCAGAGTCTCTGAGCATTGTTCTCATAGTAAAACCACCTTCTTCACAGGTTGATGGTGCTTCTGCCAGCTTCTTCAGTGGGGATGGTGTGGGTACCCTGAGAAACAGCAAGGTGTGGCAGGAACTTTGCTTCCTCCCTACCTTGCACATCCCCAAGCCTGCACCTAAACCACTATGTTCTCTTGGCTGTGTTCATCTGCCCCATATTTGTTGTTCTCTGCTTTGTCTATTGCCACTTGGCTTCTCCGCAGTTGTGGGATGTCTCACCCTTAGAACTTTGACCATTAAAAACCTGCTGGAAGAGTTAAAATACAGCACCAGAACACCGTGCTCACCAGACTACCTGCTTTTACCTATTTCATTCTTCATCACCAGCCTTGTTTCATGCCTTCAGGAGAGAGCTGCTTGTGTCTTCATCGTTAATTGCGGCTGGTAAAAACACCATCCTTATTGTACTCAATTAGCTCAACAAATTCTTGTCCTTAATATGAGTTGGCTGTCACAGGGTCTGCTGGAGTGCAAACCCCCGAGCTATGGGCACTGCTGGGAGCTGCTCCTGCTTGAAGAGATGAAGTTAGTCGACTACATGCAATACCTGGAAGCAATTGGTTTTGCTAGTCAAATATAAAGCATTCAGGCTGATTGGTAGGTTTCATCTGATCACAAGGCAGGCTGCTATTAATCCCTTATCTATGGCAGTGTTTTTGATTGAAATCTGTCTGTCTTTTGTTTTTTTTCCTCCCCCCTTTTCCTTGCTGGACATAAAAGACAATGGAAGGGATAAGGCCAAACTGCTCTTCTGCAGACAAGAAGCTAATTGTCTAAAAACAACATGTCATTCAAGACCATGGGAGACTGAGGACAGTGGCAGGAGCATGAATATACAAAAGTGCCTACTGTTAAGGCCACAGCTTTAAGTGTTTAAATTCAAATCACATTCCCATTTGAGGTTCAAATTTATAGCAAGAACATACACACAAGGGTTTCAGTGTTCTAAATAAATTTCATCTGACTTCTCAGAGTATTCCTGATGGCAGCATATCAGAGCTGAGTGCAAGAGAGACTCACTTTCTTTGCTCTGTGAAGCAAAAATATTGAAGTAGGTTATTTTGGTTTGGTTTGGTGTGCTCTGTGTTAGTAAATAGAGCAGCCTGTTATATCTAGGCTGTGGTTTTCTGATTGTGAGGTTAGTCCTTGGCTTGAAATGCTATTGTTCTTGGACCTTTGCCTTGAGCTAAAGAGCTTATATGTGGGGAGGAAGAGGAGGAACCAAGCTAAAAATAAAGTGAAACAAAATGATGTTTATTGCTATGGAGTAGATAATGTTTTCCTAGATGTCTCAGCAGCCCTGTCCATGCAGGCAGCATGGACTGGCACAGTTTGCTTTCATCACGTGCGAGGGGTGATTATCTGTATCCTGACTGCCCTCCTGATGTTTTGCTCTGTGCTCCAACGGTGTTTGCTCATGCTGGTCACAGCAACAGCAAGAGAAACAGGCTCCACTTTCCACTACATGTCAAACAAAGAGCACTTGCATTGCAGATACAAGAGACAGGTCAACTTCCTTTGCTCCTTCATGTCCCTCAGTGTGGCCCTGCCATGGCCCTGTACTGAGGGGAGATGCTGAGAGCCCCAGGGACTGCAGCACACAATACCTGTGCATTCACGTGCTCTATCCAGAACAATACCTGGACCAAAACCACTCTCTGGATCCATTATCCCATGAAGCACTGGAGGCTTGCAGATGTAAAGCAGTGAAGGAGGGACTTCTGCACCAAGGGCCACAGCACTTGCTGTGACAAGACTTGGTAC
Organism: Sclerurus mexicanus; assembly: GCA_013396755.1. Taxonomy (NCBI): domain Eukaryota; kingdom Metazoa; phylum Chordata; class Aves; order Passeriformes; family Furnariidae; genus Sclerurus; species Sclerurus mexicanus. The sequence goes on along the minus strand of VWZF01001886.1, from coordinate 518,118 downwards.
ATGCAGGAGCTGGGCAGATGTTAGATTGCTTATGGCAACAATGAGAATATCTCCAGTTACATCAGATGAGCTGCAAACTAGACATGAGGCAATGGCCAGTAGTCAGGATTTCGAAGAAAGCTTCTTTTGGATGGGACGTTCCCTTCTTGCCCATTTTCAGGCTTTGAGTAGGTGACCCTAAACCCTCAGCTATGAAACCCTGTCAGTCTTGGGTACTTGGCTAAAAGCATAGGATTGACTCAGTGCACAGATTGCTCTGTTCAGTATAGATGCCACAGAGGCGAGTAAAATATTCAGACGTTCAAATATTTTCCATGGAAATCACTCAGATGAGGTTATCTTTGACCAGTATGTCAACATTCACCATCACACAGATAAAGAGTGACCAAGCAAAGATCACAGAGGCCGCATCCTCTGCCTGTTCAGCCACATTCCTCTTGCACTGATAAAACATTCCTGCAGCTTTATAAGTTCAAAGAAATGGATGAAGAGTTTCTATCAGTAATGTGGTTTTAATCAGATGGTTGCAAATAGTTTATGCATGGCATCCAGACCATGAGGTCTCAGTGTCTGAAACATGGGGTCTCAGTCTCTGAAATATTTGTACAAGCAGAACATCAGAACCATTTAAAGTTTGGGTTTAGTGTCTCAATAATGAGGCAAGGTGCATTTTTAGGCATTTTAGAGACCTATCAATAATATTTCTCTGAGTGTAAGTAAAACACTGAGTACTGATGATGCCTCTGGTGTCCTTTTTCAACACGTGCTGCCTGCACTCATAAAGTGGGCCAGTGTGCATCTCCCGAGGATCAAACCAGGCTATCTGCACAGAAAATTCCCAGGTCTGATGTTCAAGTTTGGTTATATTATTAGCACATCCTGTTTCTTCTTTTAGGGCACCTAATTGAGAAGCTGCAGCAAAGCTGTCTTTTTCTGAATCCCTAAAACCGTGGAGGTCCCTTTTCCTTTGCAGCAGTAATTGAGAACATATAGTAAGATTGCCTCTGAGAGCAGTGAGTTATTAAAAAACAGGCACTTGAGGACTGGTTTTGTGAGCTGTAGTAATGGTAAAGGGCAGACAAGCAAGTCTCTTGTGCAGAAACCTCAGGCTGAGTGTGACCTGTTGCCAAATGCAGCTGTCCTGCACTCATGGATGTGCTTCAAGTGTCTTATTCTAAAGTCCTCTTCATCACTAGGAAAGGGGCTCTTGCACCCAAAGTGATGGATAATTTTCTTCCTTCATGGGCCGTTGCTTTAATAAAAGGTGTAATCTCTTCTTACAAACTTTGTCTCATTTAGTGGAGAAAATGCAAGAATAATTTTACTCTCTGAGTGGTAGAGTGCAGGGATTGTCCATCTGCATCCCAGTCCTGTGTCTGTGCCTTACCTCTCTAGGAAATGGGTGGTGAAAAAAAAGACCCCTGAAGCAACTCTACCACCACTTTTTTCCACAGTTAAGAAGTTCTGTTTCTCTCTTCCTGATGCACTTGGTGCCACATTGATCACTCAGCCTTATTCAACCCCTTGGCTACTGTGTGTTTCGTCTTTGCTAGTAGCAGTAAAGAGCAGCTGGACAGGTGGAGTTCCCATGTCAGCTCCCTGCAGCCACTAAAAATGCAGGTTGTGGAGACAGTGTCATCATAGAATACCCTGAGTTGGAAGGGACCCGCAAGGATCATCAAGTCCAGCTCCTGGCCCTGTTTCAGGACAGCCCCAAGAATCACACCATGTGCCTGAGACAACTGTCCAAACACTTCTTGAACTCTGTCAGGCTGGGTGCTGTGACCACTTCTCTGGGGAGCCTGTTCCAGTGCCCTTCACCCTCTGGGTGATGAACATTTTCCTAGCCTGGAGAAAAGGAGGCTCAGGGGAGACTTTATAGCTCTCTACAGCTGCCAGAAAGGAGGCTGTAGCAAGGTGGGGGTTGGACTCCTCTTCCAGACAGCAAGCGACAGGACAAGAGGAAATGGCCTCAAGCTGTGCCAGGGGAGGTTCAGGCTGGAGATCAGGAAGAATTTCTTCACAGAAAGGGTTGTCAAGCGTTGGAATGAGCTGCTCAGGGAAGTGGTGCACTCACCATCCCTGGAAGTGTTCAAGAAATGAGGGAATGTGGCACTTAGTGCTATGGTTTAGCTGCATGGTGGTGTTTTGTCAAAGGTTAGACTCAATGATCTTGGAGGTCTTTTCCAACCTTAATAATTCTATGATTTTAATATCTAACCTTACTTTCCCCTGACACAGCTTCATGCCATTCCCTTGGCTCCTGTCACTGGTCACCAGGGAGAAGAGATCGGTGTCTGGCTCTCCGTCTCCCTTCATAAGGAAGCTGTTTGCACGTGGCCTGGGACAACTCTCCGAAGACTCGTCTGGATGCAGGATGAGGATGCAGTTTGTGCACCGTCCTTCCGCAGTGCTGTCAAGTTGAAGAAACTCACCCTTCCACCCCACCACTACAAGAGATGTGGGTCTTGGTTAGTCCTCACCTGGTCATTTGAGGGTTTGGGGAAAAAAAATAAAATAAGAAAACAGCAGGAAAGCAGCCAGGCAGTGCCATGTGTGTTTGCCACCCCTCACCAGATGGGATCTGCACTACAGTCTGCAGCTGCTGTCTGCTGGGGAAACTTGTGAGCTCCAGCTTCAGCATTATGGGGAGAAAATGACTATTGGAAGGAAAAATCCTGTATCAAAGCAACCTCCGAACCAAAACAGGAGGGAGGGTGTCACCTGGAAACACATGCTGAGCCTGAGTGGGCTGGGCACCAGACATCCAAGCTGAATGGATGGAAGCTGCAGCACTGCCTTATTTGTGCCAGCTGAAGGTCTTGCCTTATCGCCTGAAAGTGCAGATCAATCTAGCTCAAAGTCTGCAAGATGTGACTCTGGAAAAATAAAGGCAGCAGGCTTCTTTCCTTCCATGAAGTAGCTTGGTGGCTTCACTGCACCTCTGGAGGTACAGCATAGGTGAAATTGGTTCCTTTTTTTAAAGTCTTTACCTTACCATTAAGATTATTATAAATCCCAGTGTCAATTAAGTGTTGTGATAACTCTCATTCTGATTCTGTCTCCTTCAAGTGGCTGTTTATTTTTTAAAAAAAACCAGTTTTATTATAATTCTCCTTGGTCACCCTTCTCACATGGAATCAAACTCTTTCCTCTGGTTATATTACTGTGCACCACTACAGGAGGTAGTTAAAGGTTTTTTAAATGAGCAGCTACAGAATTAACACTCTGATTGCACAAAATGTGTGATGGATATCAAGAACACTTTAAACTGTTGTTTGCCTTGTTTGATTTGTGTGGCATAACTAATGTAATGCCATCTTCACAAATTACATTAATTATTACTTTCCCTTGTAGTATGGAAACAGAGTGAAGAGCTTTCTTAGAATATAACAACTACTCTTTCTCATGTCCTATGCTTTGCAATGTTCAAAACAAACATCACATCAGTAAAAACATGAAAAACAGTTTCACTGTTACAGTCATTATTGAGAATATGTGGTTGTAGTTGTTGAAAATGTGCTATCTACATTAACATACATCTTAGTGAATGCCAAAAGAATTTACTTAAAAGCATCTTGTATTTTCAAGCAACCACAGTGTTACGAATAACCACAGTGGTGATAAACAAGTGCACTTGCTTCTGTGGTCATGGCTTAAATTGTGCTTTCAAGATGAATGTCTGAATATCATCAGACTGATACAGATTTTAAATCTGTATTGTCATAAATTTGAGTAAGGTTTGGCTTAGCAGTTGGGAAAACATATTTAAATTTGGGAATAAATTAATATGAATAAGAGGATGTGTGGGGAGCTGTTTAATACTGCTGGGAGCAGAAAGATCAGGTTTGTTCATTTAATACAAATAGTATATTTGCATCCACATCTTAAGACAGGGACCCAGGAGTAACTAAAGATTACTATATAGACATTTTGTTAGTTGAATTTAGTCAGCAAAGATTGCAGTAGAGACAATGCCTGTAATGATAAAATTCCTCTTCGTGCTAGAGAGCTAAAAAGCCCCCAGCCAGTGTAATAAAAGGACTCTGCTGCTGCTCTCTGTTCTGCATGTGTTGGGGACTATTTTGCCGGCATTATTTCACCAGTGGGAGAGCATTTTTCTTGTCCTTGTGGCTCATTGCAGGAGCCTGGCACTGCATTTGCTCAGTCACCCTGAGACCAGGTGAACTTGGATGGGCAGAAGGACCGGGAGAGAAGCAAACTGCTTGTGGTGAGAGCAGCAAGAGACACATAGAGTAGCATGTTACACTGTGGGGTATCTATTTGCCCTTGGTGTGATCCCTGGGGCAAGTTTTAGCCTTTTGGCCAGAAGTTCTGCCTCCTAACGAGAAAGACAAGGCCTCAGTCTGCAGTTTCTGTAATACTTTAAGCTGGCTTTGTCTCCCACCTCTGTGCTCTTCTGGTCTCTGTTTCACAGCAGGTACACGTTCGAGTCTAGACAGGACCACACCAAAGATGATGATTTGCTCTCAGCCTTTAGTTAGGCTGAGTTTCCCATCAAGCTCTTTGTAGTGTTACATGAGCCCAAAGGAACTTCAAAACAAGAGGCAGCTGGATCAAGCAGGTTTCCCCTGAGTCCTGGTGTCCAGTGCATATGCGTCACCAAAGACTGGTTTCAAAGTGTGGCTTTGGACATGGGTGGAAGTCGAGCAGCCTGGAGGTGGCTGCGTGGAGCTGCTGTATGGCCACTTAACTGGGAGGAAAATTTCGCTTCCCTAGGGATGCAACATTATCTAAGGTGCGATAAAGCATTAAGGCTTGTTTTAGTTATAAAACTTAATGAAACACTGCTGCAGAGGTGTTTCAGGAGTCCTGCTGGCTTCCTTTGCCTTTCATAAAGTTCCTAAATGATCCTCTGCTTTGGTTTAATTCTCTTGGGAAAAGCTTACCCTTTCAGTGTCTTGTAACTGGTTAAATGCTGACAGCTGGCACGACATTCTACAACAATTCTACAACAGGGAAATTCAGAAGAAACATAATGGAGCATGTACCCACTGTGGTAACTAGAAAGCAGCTTTAAGTGGCAAAATCATGGGACTTGCATCAGCCTGATGTTTCCTGGATAAATAAAATGAAGCTAAGTTACACCAATGATTAAATTGCATTTCTGCTGAGTCCAACTGCAAAGTTTCCATTTGCCATCCAATTCAGCATCTTGGATTCGTACATGTGATATCCCCTGAAGACAGGAGACTCAGACAACGGAGCAAGGTCAGCCCTATTTTCTTTGTGAGCCAGCCTGTTGTTTCACAGTCAGAGTTAGAGTGGTGCTGGTCCTGGTAAGGCTGTGGTGGCACTGTGATGTTGTCATCCCCCGCTGCTCTGGCAGCCGAAAGCAGGCCTGATGCACATCGATAGTGTTGATGTTATGCCTGATTTGTCACATGTAAGTAATTCTGCCCTGCTCGTCCTTGCATCAAAACAGTCTCTCAGAGTGACATTTCTGGACTCTTTTTCAGACTCCCTCATCCATGGAAGAAGTAAGCAAAGGAAGCTGGGAGACAGAGGTGCAGTTGATACAAACACAAATCCTTCTAATGAGCTCAGTGGAGCTGAACTAGTTACATCAGCAGAAAAATTTTCCCTTTCTTTCCGTGTCAGAAATGGTAACCTGCAGCCTGGCTCACCCATGGCCAGCCTGAGTGCTGTGATTTGCTTCCAGAAACATATTTTCTGTGTTTTCAGAAAGGGATGGTGAAGGTACTTGGCCCAAGGGAAAAGCTGGAGCCATGATTGCCCAGTGGATGGGAGCTAGAGCACCAAAGAGAGGAATATTGTTGATTAGCCACCTTGGGAGCTGCTGGGTTTCTTCCTGGGTGGCTCCGCGTGGCAGAGGGTGAAGCATTTACCTGGTGTCTTGTATGGCAAGAATGGATGGTATCAGCCAGCAGAAGCCTGGATATGTGTAATCCTTTACAGCTCATCCACCCTCTTCTTAGCAGACACTTTGCTTTTCTATTATAGGAGGTAATAAAGAGATAATTTTATATTTTGATATAATCAGCAACAACAAAGCTTTGGGGACTTCCTGAGAATCTAAAAATCTGATTGAAAAAACAATCAAAAGGACATCTCCAGAGGTCAAAACTCAGGGCTGTTCTTTGAACTTTGGCCACATTTTTTAAACAAAGTCATCAACTGTGATTGCATCCAGTTTGAGATAATTGCCATAATTAATTTTAATTAAAGTATATTTAATTTCAACCTTGTAAAGGCTTTTTTTTTTTCACGTCCTTGCATAGCACTGGTATTCATGTGTGATAGAACGTCACTCACATGCAATTTTGCAGTTCAATATTGACTCATAGAGCACCTGCTAGCTTAGCCATTCAAAATACGCTCCTGGAAGTAGGTTGCAGTGAGTGCCAATACAATGGTTACATAAGCATAGGAATCTACGGTCATGTGCAACCACAATTTTGTGAAATACCACATCACACGTGTGCTTGCACATGCCAGTAGATGTTTATGGTGCACAGTACATTGATTCTTCTGTGCCCTTATCAATCTATTCCATGAGGATCTCAGTTTGAGGTGGTGATGCAGGGTGAACAGGGCTTTGATCTGTAACTCCGAAATCTCTATAACTCTGGCCATTTGACTGGCAAATTTATCTCCTGCTCCACCAAATTGGAGCCACCTTTAAGCAGTCACTGGCTCCCAGCAGCTGCCAGCCCCAGTTGCTGTGTCGTTCACTTTTGGGAAGCTGTGAAAAACAATGAATAAAGCAACAACTGACTTGAGAGTTAGAAATATTTGGTATGTTAATAAAAGTATTCCTGGAAGAACAGTAGAGGCCATTTAATGGCTAATTTGCTTTATTCTCACTGAGTGGTATCTATGTATTTCTTTGGTAACTGGCTGCAGGGTTGAAGCAAGTGATATTCCCTTCAGGCCTCCTGTAAGGAGATTCTGTCACAGAAGTCAGAAAACAAGCAAGTGTGTAAAGGTGTAATGCTATTGATTGGCTTATGAAAATACTATTTGGATTTAGTAGAAAATTAAACAAAGTATTTCTTTACTTGAAACAAATAAAAAAGCATAGACAAGGTAAATTATTTACTATACAAATGTCCACATAAGCAGGTGCCTGGATCTAGGTAAGGCTGGAACTAATATTCATTGGAAAATGCATGCTTGTCTTCCTGAAATTTACTGCCACCTTGAATTAGTATTCCTCATGGTAAGTGCTTGTCAAGCACACGGCCAATAAATAATGCGGGTGGTGTAAACACAGCTATGTGATCAGCAAGTTAAAAAAGGTTTGCTAATGCTTTTTGGGAGGTCTTCCTGTTTCTCAGACGAAGAGTTTTCCTGCCCAGAAAACTCCAAGTTATCTGTACGAACCGATGTTGGCTCAGCCAACAGTTCACCTCTGTTCTGCAGATTTTAGCCACATGAATCATTTCCAGTTCCGCTTTCCGATTGCCACCGATTTTCAAAAGGGAGCGGGTGGGATCAAGAATGTTACTGCTAAACCAAATGAGAATAAAGTTGAAAAAGCTCTTGAATGGCCTCCTGGAAGGCACTGTTTAACTCCTGTTGTTGGGATGAGAAACACAGGTTTTTCTACACCCTGGGAAGCATCCAATACTAGTCTGCATCAGAATTGCTGAACAGACTGGACTTTGAGATTGAGCCAGAAGATTAATTCCTACTTTCCTGTCACAGCCTCCTTCCTCTCGCAACTGGAAAACAAGCCAAAAACCCCCTAAGCAGTGTGTCTGGCCTTTGTTGTTGGCAGCCCGTTGCCTTGCTCCTGGGATCCCCTGCACCCCATTCCCATTCCTGGCTGCTCCTCACGGGCTGGCTGGGTGTCCCCATCTGGTCGTGGACCTGCAATGCAGGGTCACATCACCAAGCTGCTATGTGGCACAGACCCCTGTTCTCATCTCTTCAGAAGTCCGTCCTAGCTTCTCTTTGTTAAAAAGTCAAAGTTGGTTTTGGATCATTTGGAGTACTTTATTGTCAGTATAACTAGGGAACTGGCTAACCCTTCTCACATAGATACAGTCTTTACAAAGAAAGATGTTGGAATTTTGTGCAGTGGACAGGGTGACCTTTATTCAACTGCTACCACATTATATGTAGGTAAACAAATAAACTGGGTTCAGGACAAAAGGAGGTGGTGCTCCTTGAAAGAAGTGATGGACTTTAGTCTTTCCCAAAGGATGGTGTTTGGATGGTGTTTTATGTGTTCAAAGGGAATATAGTGAAGTGCTTGGAGGAGAGACCCCTTGATTACTGAAAGACAAAGTGCAACAGGCTCCGGAAACTCCCAAGGTGAACATAAGCAGAGGTTGGGAGAATATTAGGGGCAGAGAGATCACACACACTTATGCTGCTCCTGCCCCTCGCTGTCCACCTATGGCCACAGCAGGGTACCGAATGATGGGCCAGAAGGGTCTTTGGTTGGAGTGACTGTGACCTCCTTGTCACCTCGTCAGTGGCTTTCAGGAACAAAATGTAGTCTCTGAATGGTGGTTCACAGGCAAAAGTTACCCCCTGCTGAAGCTCCGTCTCTGCAGAGGACAAGTTATTGCATTTCCATCCTTAATGATTTAGTCTTCAGAGTAGTAGGATTTGGGGCAACACTGCTGCCTTCTCATGTGGATCCTGGCAACATGAAGTGCTTTGCTGGTGATTGATTTAGATGGATTGCCTTATTGGTGGCTCAAACTTTTGAGTATAGGAACAGCAAGTAACAGCAAAAATAAGTTTTAACCTTATTTGACTGAATTTTTGCTTAAACATTAAATACATTCATCATCTTAATTAATTAGAAGTGATCTTTCAAAGTTAATAGAGCAAAATTGCTTATTGGTGGTGGGTGTACTTATAGATCTACGAATAAAGTTCTACACAAAAGCCTAACCCTACTTTCATTGTAATTTTACTCACGTGCAATGTTTCTTTAGGTTAGAAGTTACACAAGATAAACTCGGTTTGTCTAACTTATCTCATGGGTTCCTAGAATAATCAAATGAACCCTTATGTAAGGAGTAGCAGTTTCTATGCTTCATCCTGATCCACTGAAGCTCCAAAATCAAAGTTAAAATAAAAAGGAAAAGCAACAGCATGGTTTCGTGCTGCCTCAGAGATGCCAGTGGAATAACTTTATTTTGGTCCTCTTGATGATCTTGTTCCCTGTTTCCATGTCAAGTCTAATTTGAGCAAGACATCAGAGAGAAGAATTACATGCAGTTTTTGTTAATTATGATAATTAATTAAAACTTGTTTTTCTCTCACTTACCTGAGTTTGAGATTTTTCTCTCAAAGAGGTCAGACCCAGAACTGATGTCAAAGTATAACAATGTAATGTGAAATGTTAACAATTATTTGCATTTTATTTTGTTTTTCATCATGTTTTTCTTTAGGTTCTCATCTTCCCACTGACTCTCTCAGGATGAGTGTGTGCTCTCTGCCTGGGCTGGGAACTTTCCTCCACCCCCAGGTTTCGGCCACGGCACCTACAAGTGTCTGGAGGCCTTGGGCTTTCTGGAGATGCAATTTTATCAATGCTACATCCTTTATGTGTATATTAAACAGAAATAGATTGTTCCTCAGCTATGGAAGAGGCTATACCCATGAAGATGCCAGAAAGTATGAGTCCTCTGGACAGCTGTAATCGCGTCCAGGCAATAATCCCTGCCAGCTGTTGCACAGAAGTGCCTGTTGGAAGCATTTATATTTTGGAAAACTCAACAAGCGCCATCTAAGAAAATCCTCCTCTCTTTGCCCAGGGCACAGCCCCTCCAGTGGGCTGTAGTACCAGGCTTTGTTGATTTCTAAATAACTCTGTAAATAATATGAATTTAAAAGATTTCTGGTGATAAAGTGTAATGGTCTAGTGAAGTGAATAGCTGGTTTGTGCCTCAGAGTCTCATTTTAAGTTATGCTGTCCAAATTATGCTGCTGTAATTCTGAAGTGACTTTTAAAAGACTAAGAGAGATAAAACAGAGAAAGGATGCAGGAAGCAACCCATTGAACAGGCAGAGCTTGCTGGCTTGCCAGCAGGATTGCTAGGGAAGTGCAGGTGTTCTGCAGTGGGGTCACAGTGGTGGTCGCTTAAAATAGTTTTACAGCAACTGCTCCTGTCCCAGGGACAAAGGGGCCTCTTAAAGGTTTTCCAGTAACTATCCTGGGACCTCAAGCTTAGACTGACTGTGAGAAAAGGTGCTGGAGCCCAAGCTCTGGTCCCTTCTGCCTCCTTGGAAGGGACAGAGAAAGCCCCTCATGTTATGCTGGCAGAGGGAATCCCCACCGCACACAGGAAACAGGTGTGCAGAAGGTGCTTTTGACTTTGTGCGCCCAACTGGAGACATTCTCACAGAGTTCAGAAATTGCTCTGAGACAGATTCTGTCATCCTAAACCAAGCAAGATGCCCAAAAAAAATCTGGAAAGTTTACTCAAATGAGGATTACTGTGCTTGAGCCCAGCCATTTCTCACTACTCTTCTTCACCTTGTTGTACTCCCAAATACTCTAAACTTGAACACAGTCCATTCTTTTGCTGGACTCAATGCATATCTATAACAAAGTAGATTTGTACTGAATACTTAGTGTACCCTTACACTATATATTATATATATATTATATATATATATAAAATACACATATATTCACATGTAAAAATATATGTGTACACATTGTAAAATATATATATGTACACATATGTATACAACCATCTAAACTTCAAAAGACAAAAATCATTTAGAGGTGGAATACAATCAGTAACTCACACTGTTTCTGAAAGCCTTATATGAGGATAATCCTGAATATGATAGACAGAACAGCTCGGGAACATCAGCTTTGATGTTTTCAGTGGCATATGGAGAAAATTTCTTGCAATGATTAAAAAGTTGTAAACTGCTGCTGAGCGGTAACCAATGCTACATGCAAATGCGGAAATTGCTTGTTAAGTATAATGTTCAGTGATAAGTGTTTTGATTACAGTCATTTTAGGGAAGTCTGATATATGGCAGCAGTGAGATCGAAGGAATATTAATTCCCCCTTGGATCATCTCAAGCCCTGGGTCTGGCAGAAGATAGAGAAAACCTTTTTCTTCTGGATAGCCTTAAGTTTTAGACAATTTTGATTTACTTTGGTTTTTACAGGTGAAATATCAGAACATCAAGGTTATTAAAGCCTGTGAAAGTGCGAGTGCACAACCACTCCCCTGGCACTTGCAGGTATGGAGGATGCACCACCAGCTCTCCAAAACTCAGCAGGCAGCTTCACTGGCCGAAATCTAATCTTGCACTACAAAAAGCAAGGGAAAACCTGGTCATAACCCTCCAACTTTTTCCCAGGGATGTAGATCCAATATTTGTTGCAAAACTGTTTTTTCTGAAAACGTTGGCAATAAGATGCGAAGAAATGCCTTCTGATGAGGGGCTCTACAGCTCATGGATCAAGCTTGCCAGAGCACAGTGTTGGCTCTTCCTCCTTGGCACCAGCTCCGTGCAAACCAGCCTCTTAAAACAGGCTTTGCAGAGATTATGCACTGGAGGGGAGTCTTTGTCTCCTCCCACCCTGTCTGTTCTCTTACCCTGGATTTGGGTTTGAGGGCCTCTCACCAGGCAAATCCCAGTTATCTGATCTCTAATTTTTTTATTTGCATTTGATCTCTAATTCAATCCTCTTTTTTTTTTTTCCCTGCCACGGATTCATACAAGGACAAAACACTTCATTTTTCAAAAGTACAAATGAAAAGTAAGTAACAGAATGTGAAGAATATACATTGCTGATTCCTGATATTTTAATGAACTCCATGGTTCCATTCCTTCACTGAACAGCTCCAGTCAAAGCAGCCAGCTTAAGGCAATGACAGGTTCATAGATGAATCTCAAACAATTATTTTTGTGGATGCTCCTCATTGCATTTTTATCACAGACTGTGTGCCCAGTGAACAAAACAAAAGGCTTAAGGACTATCTTTGACCAGTCACCAATATTTTGTCTGCCCCAAAAGAGAGCCAACAATAATAACCCAGGGAAGTACAGGGAGGATGACTTTTCTTTGGTCACTTACCAAAACCAGGACATTTTCTAGATGTATGTGTGCAGGCACATGTGACCTTGCACAGAATTGCTTTCTGTCCTTCCAACATTCAGTCCATCCTCTATTTTATCTGCTTTTTGTCAGTTTGTAAATTCCCATTCACATCTGGAAACATCCCTGCCCTGGGGAGCTTCCATCCGCCGCTTGCAGCTGGATGCCATGGTGATCTGTGTCTGAGAGGTTCTGTGCTGCACAGTGACCTGCCAGCCCTGCTCGAGCTGCCACCAGGTGCAAACCTACCCAGCTGAAGAGCTGGAGATGCCACTTGAGCATCTCAAGGGCCATTCACTAGCAGGATGTATCAGCCTGTGTAGAGGTCTACACCACCAGTCCTAAAGGGCATCATTATTAGCACGACTACTTCAAATACCCAGCAGATCCATGATCCACAGGCTTAAGGTTGGCAAGCCAGCTGTTAGTGCCTTGATAGTGAAGTGAATTAAAACCTTGATAATCCATTAGTGAGGGGTATTGAGAGTGTGCCTAAAAGGACTGGCTTCCAGAGAAAAGGCTTCCTGTGCTCGACCAGGACCATTAGTGGCATACGGTTTGCTGGACACAATGAGTACATGAATTTATCAACTGAACAAAATGTTGTGTGATCACTGTGTGGTCCTTAATCAACTGGAGGGCACCTTCCTGAGTGCCACGGAGAAATGCACCAGCTGGTGTTGAATAGGCTTTTTTCTCTCCAAATAAGTCCATAATCAACAGGACATCTGGGTCCAGATTATTTTGCAAGACCTCATCCATCTCCTGCTTTGACTCATGGGATTATAGGCAGCATCAGTGCACTAAAGAGAACAATTTTTATTCTGTAGCTAAGAGTTTCAACACAGTTGATCCTTTCGCCCAGCACATCTTGCTCAGGCAATGAAAGAATGAAATAGTATTTTTTGTCTACAGAACAAAAAAGCCATTTCAATCACCCTCCTCTCCCATGAATTTTATACTCTGAGTGATGGCAATGTCACAGGTTTATACCTTTATCTACTTGGTATGCCTTCATTTCATTACTCCACAACAGCCCCTCAGAAACAGCCAGCAGGAGCCATGCCAGCCCCCAGCACATGGTGATAAGGATTTCAGTGAACCATTATCTATTCAGCCTGGAGAAGAGGAGACTGAGGGGACACCTCATCACAGTCTACAACTTCCTTGTTGGGGGAAGAGGAGGGACAGGCACTGATATCTTCTCTGTGGTGACGGGTGACAGGACTCGTCTGAGCTCAAGAAGCGTTTGGATGATACTCTCAGACACATGGTGTGATTCTTTGGGGATGGTCCTGTGCAGGGTTAAAGGTTGAACTCCATGGTCCCTTCCAACTCAGCAAGGGAGCCTGTCTGAAATCCTTGACTGGAACAGGCTGTGACTTCTCAGGATTGATGATGGATTATCATCCATGTGAGAGTGACTTTTCTTAGCTTGCTTGAAAAATTAATGAAGAACTGGTTTGCAGGGACCAAACCAGCCATTGCTATTTGCCTCATAACAAGGACTATATCTTTAGTTTCTCTTGTGTGGAGAGATTATCAAGCAACTTTAGGAATGGAGGGAAATTCAGACAAAGGGTAAATTCCCTACAGAACCAGGCTGCAAACCCACAATTATCGATGCACCTGGAGTCTCAAAACATGTGGGCCCTAGACAGGGAGGATCAGAAGTCCACATTGTTCTCCTTATGAACTCTTATCACATCATGAAGTCACTGGAGCTAGTAACTTGTACTGCCTGGGTCAACGCTTCAATACCAGTGATGGCATAATTCTATAGCAATCTCTTGACAGAAAAGCACTGCACAAAGTGCCTCATAAATAATATATATACACTCCTGCTTGCTCCATCCATAATCCCACTTCTTGTCTTGATTTCATTTCTTCACCTTTTATATATTTTTGTAAACACTTTGAACTTCATGGGAATAACATACCAGTTCCATGTACAATCTTTCTGTCCTGTCTGAAATCCCTTAAATTACAGGTTATGGGCAACAAAGAAGGAGAGTCAGGAGAGCCAGGGAGCTATGCATGTATGTCAGGGCTTACTGCCATCAGAGCCCCCATCACTGCCATTCATATTGCCTCTGTCTCTTGTCTGACAATCAACTCATCTAACACCAGAAGCTGCTTATGGAGACTGGTGGTCTTTCCTTCCCTCAGACCTAGGCAGTATGTATTTCCTTGCCTTTGCAGTACCCAGGAAGACTGAAGGAATTGGTAGGCTGATCATTGTCTTCCTTTGTCTTGTGCTAGGTGCTCCTTGGTTTGTAAGTGTCATGTGCAAAAGGGGACATTCAGAGAGCATCTCCTAAGGCTGTTCTCCCAGCAACAGCCTTGGAAAGCTTGTGCATTTCTCTTACTGTAGTGCTGAACATGAGGATGGCATCACCTGTAACATGACTCCAAAGACATCTGACAGCAGAGTCACAGCTCTTCTGTGCTGTTCCTAACTCAGCCAAAACACATGATGGCAGAATGAAAGAAAATCTCTTTGAGAATTATTTCAAAGGTGCTGAACCTCAGCCCACCACTGTACAATGAGGAGATGCAGTTCCCATCTCAGTCCCTCACCCTGTACTAACCCACCTCTCTGTTAGAAGAGATTGTAATAACCAGCTGCCTCAGATGCTGTTTTGAAACTAAACACTTGTAAATGCTTGAAGATAGTTGTATTAAAGATAGGCTAAGCAAAAGCTGATATGAGAAGTAAAGCTTATAACATGCAGGAAGATTGGGGTTAGCTTTCAGGTTTTTCACTGGGCTTTAAATCATACCTTTTCTCTTGAATAATAGTGTAAAACCATAAAACTTTATTACTGAGAAGCACCATAATGTGTATTTTGCATTGAAATCAAAATAGTTTATTTTAAAAGTACTCAAGGTCTCATCAAACTGCCAAGTCCATAGTCAGATATTTAACCTCAGATCAGAACTTGAACTATTGCCATTTGCCTTAAAATTTTAAGCATCAGGATAAAAATGAACTACAGATAAATTCATCTCAAGTACTGCTGAACACAAGTTGAAAGCCAATTGTTAAACACGCAAGTACTCTCCTAATCATAACAAAAAGAGAGTGCCATAACACAAGGTGAAAATAAGCAGAAAGCAAACAGAACACATCATTGATTGAGTCCTTCATTATCTAGGATAGCTTTTAATGGAGGAACCTGCCTGTGTGTCATTGCTGTTATCTCTCCAAAGGCAGTAGGCACACACTGTAAAAATCCGTCTCTTCATTTTCTGCTTGAAAAGATCATTGTGAAAAAAAGTGTCAGGGAGTGGAGGTCATGCTGATTTATTGGCAATTAAACCTGCAGGATTTCTGCACTCCTTTCAAAACAAAGTATCTCTGGGTAATTCAGCCTGGCACATTATATAGTGGGCTAGATACTAAAAGGAATGAATCTTTTTGTTTGTGCACAACAAAAACAATTGACTTGTTCTTATTTAGGAAATTGCTACTATTTTCTGTAAGGTATTTGTATTACTCATAAAGAAAGGGAGGTACGTTACCTCTTAATGCAATATTCTTTCCAATAGTAAAGATGCAGACTTTATTCCTCATCTATTGTTGAGAATAGCAAGTCTACAGATAAACTTCCTCCTGTTTAAGAATAAACAGATGACAGTGCTAAATATATAATGTGTTGCTAAGGTAGACCACATTTGCTTTCCTCCATGGTTGATTTGTCCATTCTTGAGTAAGTTCCTCTGCACAAGCTCTCAAAATAGTCTGTATTGGCCTGGTCTCCTTGTGAGTATTTTCCAGCTGTATCATTCAGAAGTCTGAAAAAACCCCAGCCCCTCATCTTCAAGTGACACAGCTAAACCGGCAAAATGTTCACTATTCTGTTTGGCAAAACCGTCTCATGCAGGTTTAGGCTTAGATCATTTGCTGAGCTAGCCTAAGGCATACCATACAACCACCTCAAACTCTTTCTAATAAAGATAACTTCTTAGCTCTGCAAATATTTTTTGACATCCAGTATTGAAGAGTCTTAATGTTTTGATGGTAACTCAATACATTTAATTCAGTTCTTGGACATGCAGCATGTGGTGTAGGAGGAATACTGCAACCAGCATTGAATATTTTTCCAGTCAGTGGTTGCATGGTTGAGAAATCATCTAATATTAATTTTGCCAGATAACATTATCCCTACAACTTCCTTTATAGTTACTTACTTGTCTGAGATCTGGATCTATACTGCAGAGATATCCGTGGAAGAGTAGGTCTCAGGAGGTGTAAACAGACCCCCAATCTTCGGAGGAGCTGTTAAGGGGAAAAGAAAAAAGCAGAGAGCACTTCAGTCCCAAAAATGATGGACTTTGGACCTGTCTGTGTATAGGCACAACAACAAGAACTTCAGCACTGACTCCTATTCATGATGTAGCAAGAGTTGACAGAGAGCAAATGTGGCAGGCAGCAGGATGGCAGGAGAAGAAATGCTGTGAACCACATGCTGCACAGTGTCCCTCCTGGCTTTGCCTAGGGTGAGGGAAGAGATCAAATGCTAGACTAGACTGGTGATAGGAGAAAGCAAAGCAGGAGACATTCCCGGACAGAAACCACAAGCAGAAAGTTATGGTGTGGGAGCTGAGCAGGTAGACATACCAATCTGGAGAAATAGGAAGTTCCTTTGAAGTTATTACTTCAAACAGGCTGTCGATGCAAATCAGAGATGCTGCTTGCAACAAGAAGACCTGGAAGAAGCAATTGTTCAACCAGTGCTGGGGCAGCATTTCTCCTCCAGCATTTCTCCCACATCATCGCTGGGCAGAAACAAAGGTTAGCCAGAGCTGCGAACAGCAGCCTGACTTGCTCCTGTGGAGACAATGCTATTCCTGGATGGATTAACCTGACAAACTTTTCTTATGCCAGCTTCCTGCAGGGTGATACACCAGTTGTAGGTCACCAGGATCAAAGGGCCTGTAACTTTATGATGAAAAGTGCTGAGACACCATGAAACCCACTTGACTGTTCACACTGCAGCAGAAATCCCAGCACAGCAACTGAGGCCCACTGACTCTCATATCACACATCCATGCCACTGAACCTCCTGCACTCGTCCCTCTGCTTTTTAGTGGTTCCCTTCTTACCCTTTCCTGCTCTCCATGCTCTTTGGTGTGACCTAAGAGCACTGAATATGCATCAAACTTTAGATGACAGGTTGGGCGAGAGGGTGCTTTCATGGCATTGGGAGGCACAGGTCATGTCCAGCTGATGCAGCCCTCAGGGGGTCCGCACTGTGTCCTCTCCTCTCAGAAGAGGCAAATTGCAATTGCCAGGAGGCAGGTGTCATCTTCCCAGTGGGCTTGTCCTCCACATAACAGGTTTGGGTGACCGTCCTCTGTGCCCAGGGAAAGTCTTCTCCCAGGATGCACATATAGATGCCATTTATCATCAACACCTCGGATTGAAACAAGAGAGAGGGTCTGAGGACATTGTCCCTGACATGGGAGAGGTGGAAGAGCCTATTTTCTGTACAGAGCAGAAAAAAAACAACAACAAAGCCACGTCATGTTTTTATGTTTGTTATCTTGCATTTCACCACCTGTGGTGATGGCAAGTCACCCAGAGCTGTGACTGAGGCCTGAAGGGGAGAGGACAGCCAGGCTCTGGCAGAAATCACACAGGAGCCAGGAATAAGGGCTGCAGTGATGTACAGCCTCCTTGGCAAAGCAGGCATTGCATGTCCTTCAGTGGGCAGTACATTCAAGGACAGCCTGGAGCCGGTCCAGGAGGCAGCAGCAACTTCTGCTTAGTCTGTCTTGGCTGAAAGCAGGAGGTGGCAAAGGCAGGGTGGAGGACACCTCCAGCCACCTCCTCAGCACCTGCCTCCACCTCTGCAGCCCATTTTCCCCATGCCTCCTGCCTGGGGGGTTGCAGCAGGAGATGCTGCACGGACATCCTGGGGAACTGTGTGGAGAACCGTAGGGAGTACCATGACTAATGACCATCCCACCTATTTTAAAGGTTGGTGTTAGAAAATAGCGCCATGTCCTTGTCATATTTATTGGATGAGTTCTTATTTTCTAGGTTGCTGTTTTGATGTAGGCTTGCCTTGTACCTCTGGTGCTTGTGCTGTCTCCAGAAGAAAACTGAGATGGAGCAAGAGGGACATCAAGGCGGTGTGTGGGCTCAGACTGCTGGCAGCCACAGACCTCCATCGTGAGACGGGGTACATTGCTGGACAAAACTGTTTAATGTCTTCAGTCTGAAATTTGGGAGCAAGATGCTTTCAGGGATTCTGCACAAAGCAACTTGGCAGGGGATCCTCCACGCCATGGCTCTCCAGCTCCTTGGGGGTGAACAAACGACACAGCAGGACGACATCAGTGGCCTTGGCTCTGCCTGATGCCATTGCTTCCAGCCCTCCACCACCTGCTCCCTTCTTGCCCTCGCAAATGCAAGATTGAATGTGTTATGATTCATTCAACCTTTGCAATGGCATGCAAAATGCATGCAAGATTTAGCAGGCAATCTGGATCACAGTAAGGAAGTGGAGATCAAACTTGGTGCGGCCACTTAACTAAGGCAAACACAGTTCCCTCAATTATCTATCAGCTGCCTAATGCTGGCTGAGGTCAGTAGTCAGAAGCCAGTACAGGCAGGAAGAGGCAGAGCAGGCAAATATTAGGAGATGAGTTAGTGTACCCCAGAAGGCCTGTGGTGGAAGACTGTTCCTGCCTGTTCATGACACAGAGGCATACTCTTCTCTGGCTGTGTGTTTGGTGGGGACCGAGAGAGCCTGGAGCCCTGCCCTGTCCTGGCTCCTGGAGCTGCAGGGATCAATTTGGGCTGCTGTTGAAAACAGGGTGGAAATGAAGCATTGCCCCGGGGTGCAAATGGTGTTTGGGCAGGAATGTGCTGAGGTGCTCCTGGGAGCTGTGGCTGGTGGGAAATCGAACACTCTTGAGGAGTGACTCCCATCTCTGCAATACCAGGGATTTTGAATCTCAGATCTGTGGCGTGTGCCTGTCCTGTACCTGGTACCTGTCCTGGCAATGTCCACTCAAAATGCTCTGCACCCCAACTGGGCTGGGTTGGCTACAGGTCCTCTAACACTGCCCAGACAAGCTGTTGCAGGACTGCAACTATCCGTGCACTGCCGGGAGACGTTAATTTTGGCTACTGTGTGTTATGGAGATAAGTACAACATAAGGCAGAAAGTTTAAACCTCTCTAGGGATTGTGCTGGACTTTCTCTTGTCCCCTGTCCCCATATGCACTGCTGCAGCCACTGCTGACTTTACAGGCTGAGTGAAGGTGACTGTGGTTGGATTTGGAAGTACAGGGGAGATGCAGGAGGCACTCCAGAAAAACTCAAATCTCGGTCACTGTCTTTATTGATGCATAACTGCTGGATTTTGAACAACGTATTACAGTTCAAAGCCAAAAAGACCTAACATGGGTACGTTGAGAATAGTGAGGGCCCAGGAAGATAAAGGTGACTGTTTTTTAGGAGGTGTGGAAACATTTTATTTCATTTGAAATGTTGTGCCACAATTTCTTTTAAATAAAATGCCAGTTCAAAGTCCCAGTCTGTGAGGGAGGTGGTGACTTCAGGGCCTTTACAGCTTTTATCTTTTTAATTTTTGTTTGGTTTTGTGGTAGGGTTTTTTTTCCTACTACTAATGTATAAAGGGCTAGAGAATGTGTTCCTACTGAACCCAGATTGCATTTTTAAGGGGTAAATGGAAAAAACCTGCGAGCAGACCAGCTTTACAAGCCAGGGTATAAATGCAGTCAAAGGTTGAGTATAGATACCACCTTTGGTGGCCCACACTGAACCTTTCACATAATAAGTTGAAGCCGAAGAGATCCTGCATTCAAACGTCTCTCTTTCAGGTTGCCGCCCAGCTGGGCAAAAGTCAAAGCAACACACCCTGATCCCAACAGGCAAACAAGGCTCACCTCAGGCGTGCTCCTCCCTCTGCCCAAGCAGCTGAGGTGTGGAAGGCACGCTGATGTGCCCTTTCTGAAGGATAGGATTTTAGGCAAAAGAACCTCTTACATGGAAAGCATTGCAATCTATTTTAATGATTTAAGAATGAAGGGTGCTTTCAGCATTAGATGGCTTTAGTAATACATAATTAATATAAGTGCATTTCTGTTGTCCGCTGAGAGGGTAGGAAGGCCCTGGCTAACTTCTGAGCTGTGCAAGGAAAAAGGAAAGGTTGAATGAATCATAACACATTCAATCAGTGGAAATTAGGTAGGAGCTAAACGAAAGTTGCTGAGAATAATTTATTCAGATCAAAACTGTGTGGTTGTGCTCTGTTTCTGAAGCTAGTCATGCTTCATGGTGCAGCAGAAGGAGCCTCCCTGCCACTGGATTTGATCCTCTACCCTTGGGGGAATATTCTGCCTGCTATAACCCTGAGCCTCATACACCCTCATTCTTTAAAAAACCCAAAAGGGTGTTCTCTGAAATTGTTTCAAATTAAAAAAAAAAACAAAACAAAAAACCAACCGATTCCTTCCAATGCAGAGTGGGGGAATTTCCTTGAAACACATTCCCATTGCTCCTTATAAATAAAATTACCGCAAGTCATCATGCGGTAATTCACCATGTCCTTCAGAAGGTGAGGAAACCTTGGAAAAGCGAATAAACTTTTTTTTTTTTTTTCAGTGGAAGATCAGGTCCAAAACAAAATTTCTCCCCGTGAGCGACTTCCCGAGGTCCTCTTCATGATGCTGTAGAGCCGCAAGTGTAGGGAGGGCTGCACAGCCCCGCCGAGCAAACACCCAAGTTCCTGCCCGGCGAAGCCCAGAGCCGAAGGCACGAGCGGAGGACAATGCGATACAAGGCAGAGCAAACGCGGCGGCGGCTTCATTTTTGTCAGGCGGACGAGAAGAGTAAACGCAAAGAAGGTGAGGAAAGGGAAGCGAAACTAAAAGGAGGATTTACGATTGAAATTTTGTATTNGCCCCCACGGGACCCCCCGGCGCTTCGTTTCGCTCCATGAGGACCCTTCGGCGCTACCCGCTGCCCCCAGACCAGCCCCGCGGCTTGCGGGGCACAGGGGGCACAGGGGGGGCGACGCGGGGCTCCCGCGTTTTGGGTGGGAGACCCGGGAGGCGGGTGAGGAGGTGCTCGAGGCGAGGCTGCGGTCCGCACGTGGCCCTTTTAGGAGCTGTGCCTCCCTTGTGCGGGGTTTTTTCGGTGGAGTTGGGCAGTGAGTTGGTGGCAGCATCCCACGGCCCTCCCGCCTTATTTCCTGCGTGGACGCGCCAGCGTGCCGGGTTGCTCAGGTTCTGCGGGAGCGGACACGGGCTTTTGTTAGTAAAGGTTTGGATTCTGACAAGGCCCAAACAAAGAGTAAAGAGGACAAAGACTAAAACCAGAAAATAAGGGGTAGCGCAGTAAACTCATGTTCCGGCTGTGGTGCCTGCCTAGGGATGGGCGCTATATGCAAAATGTGAAGTTAAAAATGCTGAATTATGGTGGACTTCAGCGCTGAGAAGGTAACTTGATTAGCTTTGTGGCTAACGTACGAAATCAAGCTAACTTTTTGTATAGTGTACTTTGTATGAATATATATACTCTCCATACTCTTATTATTGATGGACTTGTATTTAAACACATTTAGTAATGACTGGGTTGTAATACAGTGACATGTGAATGATTTGACTTCTGTTGTGTTTCTTGGAGTCTTTTTTCCCCTCTTAGAAGTCTGGTGTTATGCTACATCTGTGCAAGAAAAATTAAGCTGGCGTTATCTTACGTCAGAAAACTTGAACTAGTTTGCAGGTTGTTGTTTGGTTTTCTCGTTTTTTTCTTGGCAGGTGCCAACTCACATTTCCCAAGCTCTGCAGAAGGTACACAACTCTGGACTGAAATCTCTATAGTAGCAATTAATGCAGCACAGAGCTTGAGCTGATGAACTTAGCCTAGTGCCAGGGGATGTTGTCTCTGAGCTTGCTGCCACAGCACTTCAGCTTCTGCTGGGGACTCACTTGTGTCCAGCAGTGTGACTTGACTTTTGTAGAAATAGAGAGGAGACGTTATTATCAAATGCTCCCCTGAACTGAGCGGTGCTGCTGTTCATGGTGTTGTCACCTGCAGGCTGGTGGAGATGCTGCGTTGGCTGCCCTGGAGGGAGCTGGAGGCACTGACCCCATATCAGTCCAGGCATGCAGCCCTGAGTGCTCTCAGGTACCTTGTTGAAATAAAACTTGGTTGATGTCATTGTTGGCAGCATCTAGAGCAGAGGATGAGGTGGTGACCTGCTTTGGGTGCTGCCACTGTGCTCCTCCTGTGCTGAGGGAGCTCCTCAGGGATTTTTCAGCCCAGAAGTAAGCTCCAACCACCACAGGTTTTCTGCTTGAAGAACCTTCCCATGTCCTCTGGGGAGCTCCAGCACTGACAGCAACTATCTCAGTGTCAGGACATGCCAGTCCAGTAAGTAATGGAGCAGGTACAGGGATGTGCAGTGGCCCCGTTGGAGGAGAGGTGCTGCCTGGCAAGCAAGTGTAGTGCCTGGGGAAGAAGACAGAGGCTTAGGGACACATCAAGCTGATCTTTACTGTCTTTATTAACCACAGGCGCTGTTTGCTCAGTGCAGTAGACTTGAAAACTTGACATATTGAGAAAAAGCAAACTTTTGGTGAATGAGATAGTTTGGCATCTGGAGATGCTGTGTATGGATATACTTTAAACTGGTAAAAAGCCACGCAGTTGTTGTGCAGGAGTGTTAGTTCCCATAAGACCAGTCAAAGCACTGGGGTTGTAATTCCACCTTCCTCTCCTGCTGTTGCTCCTTGACTAATTGTTGGGGTTAAAAGAAGCTAGTATTTGAGAGGAGAGGAAATACCCCAAGCACTCAGAAGACTTTTTCCATATGCAGGTTTGTGATACCTTATCAGAACAAGCTGCACAGCGGGATTAGAGATAGGTGGCAGAAAGTGTGGGTGTTGGGAGGAGTGACAGTGTGCCCACAGCAACCACTGCCACGCATCTCTTAATGCTGTTCCCTGCAATGGGGTAGTCTTACTGCAGTACTGTGGTGCAAAACAAGCTGTGTGAAACATAGTTTTCCTATCCTGTCTGCAAATCAATGAAAAGCAGCCTTTAGTCCCCCTGAGTAAAGGCTGTCACAGTTTGGATGCATGCTGGCTACGTGTTAGCACAGGTGTAACTTCTGCTTTAGTCCTTTTGGCTACCTGAGTTTTCTTGCCGTGGCAGTTGCTGTTCCTCCCGTCCTGGTAAATGAGTGTGTTGTGTATAAGTTCATCTACAGGATGTCACTGCATTGACAGTAACTTTGAGGGAAGTAGATTGAGGCAGCGAGTGCCTCATCCCAGTGTGTGTGTTGCCACCCGACAACTGAAATGGTGTTGGGCAACTTCCTGCGCCGAGGCGCTGCTGTCAGCAGCGCTGGTGACTCACGTCAGCACTCGCTGTGCCTTGACAAGTGCACACTTGCAGGCTGCAAACCCTGTCCGTGTCCCAGCACGGCACTGAGAGCCTTGGTGTGAGTGCATGTAGGGTGTCTCTTCTCAGATCCAGCCGCTATCTTTGGCTCCCAGAGAAGGCACCCACAAGCAAAACAAGAAAACCCTGAGATGCTGCTTGAGTTTTTTTCTGTCTGGACCTTTATGTATGATACGTGTTTATTTGTTCCCTGTCACATTACCCGTGCCTTCTGACTTAGTGCATGCTGTGTGATGGTGAGCGTTCCATCCCATGCTTGCCTGGAAGGGTAAAAGCATGCAGTGATGGTCCAAGGCACTTCCAAAATACAATTTTAGTCAGCAAGTGGGAGACAGCTTACCCGTGCTTTGGTGATAAATTACATGGAGTGGAATAAGTGCTGCCTGATGCCAGCCAGAGTCTTTATGACCCCTGGTGCTCTGCCTCGTCCCAGTAAAACATTATGGCTGTGGAAGCACAAGGATTGGGTCACTCTCCCGTTTGAAGAGTGGTGCTGAGTGTTCAGTGCCGTGTGCCTGCTGGCCTTCAACCGGGAAACCTGGATGTTGTGTCTGGGGCAGGAATACCTGTGTTACCAAATGGTTGTTCAGGGGTACCAGGACCATTTTAAGAGAAGCCTGGAACTTACGCAGCTAGGAATATTTATACCAAAAGTCAACAATTTGGATTTTGACTGTTTTGGTTTTCCTAGTGTATTCAAAATTTTTTTCTGTTATGTTTGGACTATACTTGGAGCTTCCCACTTTTTCCTCAAAGGTTAGGGAATGTTAGCAACTCCACTGAATTGACTACTGCTGCTGCAGGAATCGCCCCCCACCCCTGCCCTTCTGCACACTCTGTAAGGATTAGATTATGATTTGAAAATGTTTTTACCCAGTTCCTGCTGGCAGAACATCCTAACACGATTTACTTGGGTCAATGGCACCTGGGTATGTTGACTGCCTGGCAGGATGGTGGTTGTGGTCTGCAGTGGCTGTCACTGCTTCACTGAACTTGCTAATGGTGTGGGTTTGAAGTGCAGCACTGGGCTGAGATCAGGTCTGCAGTCTCCAGCTGCGATGCTTTTGGCTGTCTGCTGGCCTTCCCCTCCGGCCAGCAACAAACCTGATGTCTGCACTACAGCCAGAACCCGCACGCTTCAGTGTGCCTTCAGTCATTGTTGGTACCTTTGACTTTATCAGCGTGACTACATTTTCCATCTGTTGACTGTTTGGTGGGTGATATGTGGGTGGTGCTGCTCCATCCTTGCATTACCTTGCTTATGCATCTGAGTGTCCCACCACTGTGTGTTGTACAAATTGCCATCATGTTTTTATTGTGGGCTTCATGATGTGTGACTGGATGTATTGCTGAGGCACATCTCCTGGAGCAGCTTATCTTGATGCCACGCTCAGGCCTCATTTCTTCTCTCAGGTTATTTTCAGTGCATTCCTGTCTTGCAGTTTGTAGTTACTTTTAGTTTCCCAGTTTGAGTGCAGTCCCCTGTTTGCTTTCTTTTTAACTCCCTCACTGGATGCCACTGTGCTTAGGTTTGGGGCAAGTACATGGTTGCCTGAAAGCTAGTTACTGTATATGGAGAAAGCTCAGTGTCTGGAGAAATTGCACAAAGTAGAGTCGAGTGAGTGGGAGTTGGGAAGGTTGCTGCCAAGCAGCAGCCACTCATCCTTCATCCTCTGCTCTGTGAGGACCATCACCAGACCACTTATCATCCAGTTTGGTTTTAGTTTAGGGATGTTGAGTAGTCAAAAGTAGGAGCTTGGTGATCCTTCAAATTGTTGGTTTTCAGCTGAAAATCGAGAGTTTTGGTACTTTAAACCTGAAGAAGTGAGAAAAGCTGGATGTAAAAGATACTATGTTTTCTAGCATTAGTAGATTGGTACTGACACCAGCTGAAATGTAGCTATATTCACTTTTGTTTCAAGAGAGTGGTACAGAAACACGTGGAAGGGTTACCCTGGAAAGGGAATTAGCATCAGAATTATTTTGCAAGGCGTTTGCTCTAATGCCTCACTTGTGAACATATCAATGGCTTACATTTTTTTGCTTGTTAGTCCATTTAGCAGGCACAGTACTGAATTTAAAGAACATGACCTGTAGGCATCTTTTGAAAAGCTACTATTGGCAGAAAAGTATTTTTCTTAAAAGCGCTTATTCCACCCCCTACCCCTCCCTTTCTGTGACACCAAGGGTTTTTCTTAATAGTTTAGATTTCACTGCTGGTTTGATTTTTATTTTTTTCATTTCCCAGTTTCTCTGTTAGATTGTTTTCATGTGCATGTTTTAAATCTGAGGCACAGGGAACCAGGTCCAGCAGTGACTGCAGCCTTTGGAGAGGCTTCATGATGGCAAAGCCTCTGAAGGCAGTGCTGGAATGAATGTCCAGAGGCTTTGGGCTGTGCACAGCATCTGGATTGGGGTCTGGGCTTGTCTGAGTTCATCTGTCATTTTCCTTTCAGATACTTGTTTCAAACCCAAACCCACTTGTGTGTGCGTGTGTGTGTGTATGTGTACTTAATAAAAAAAATAGAAATTTTTTCATAGAAGTTAGATCAGGTGAAATCTTCTCTTGCTCCTTGCCCTTCCCTTGGCTATGGTAAGGGTTTAATCCCTTCCCTTTTTAAATTTTGCAGCGTTTCTTTTCCTAGTACTAGACCTTTTTAATTGGTTTTAATTACCTTTCCCCTCACCCCCCCCCTTAATTATGTCACAGGGTGTGGGAGTACATTGACATTGAAAGGCCATTAAAGTCAGAGAGGCTTGGAAGTATTTCAACAAATCCCTAGAAAACCTCCCTTCCCCTTTGAGCCTACCAGTGCCAAATTTAAAATGAAACCCCTGAGCTTGTGGCTTGTCCAGTCCTTCAGTTGGTTGGTTTTATTTTCAGGCTGCTTTGAGAAGCCAATAACTGCCTTTTTAATGTTTTTTTAAACAATTATTTTTTATTTCCAGCCACTTTGCGAGCCAGAAGCGGCAAGGGCTCTGCTGGCTGTAGGTGCTATCTCAGGGAACATCTCTGGGTGCCCTTTGTCACCCAGGGGTGCAGCTGCCTTCTCGTCTCCTGCGGACCATAGGTCCCAGCTTGCTGAATCTATGGCCAAGAGGTGGTTTTGTCCTCAGGAGACTGTAATGCCTTTAGTTGTCTTGGATACGTGACGTTGTATAGTGTTATAATCAAATATAGGCCTTTCTTGGGGCTGGGGGGGAGGATTTCAGCTGACCTCCAGCCTGCTGAGCAGGGGTGTGAGGTGTGCAGGGTATGGAGCAGGGCAGCCTGAGACAAAGGAGATGAGTGTGGGGGGGGACAGGTTAAACTAATGGGGAGGGGAAAGGGGAGGAAATGGTCTGGTGTCATGCTTTTAATGCTCCCAGTCAAGCAGATGTCATGCTTTTTAGTGATGGGTTTTCACTAGTTGTACCAGGATCTGTTTTTGTTGCTCTTCCCTCTAACATGCAAAGACTTGTAGTTGGTCCTGTGCTATGTGCACTCTGGCTTGGAAGTTTATCCCCAACTTGTGTAGGTGAGCAGTGACAATTTATTTGTTTAACTCTTGGGCTGTTTTAATAACGCAGTTTATACATTGATGCATTTAAGTCCGGACAAGCCCTGGTGTCAATACACTTCTCATAAATACAAGGAAATATGAAAATTGAGAGGAGTTTGCTATTGATACAGCTGCTTGCATGCAAAAGTACCTACTGATCATTTTAAATACTCTCACAGAGCCTTTTTGTGTTAGTACAGAAGTTGTGTATGAAGCACACGAATGCCTGGCTTTGTAACTAAGGCTGCACACCCTGAGCTTGTTGCAGAGAGGGCGGGTGCAGAGCTGCTGTCATTAACGTAAGTGTAATATGTGTAATATGGCTAAAAATCTTTTTTCCTGGATCAAAATTTTATTTTACTCCTCAGTCTTGGACAATGCATGGTAAGATTTTTTTTTTTTCCTAAACCTGGAGGGAAATCACTGCACTGTTGGCAGGTTCCAGATCTTCCCACTATTAGCAGAGGTGACCTAGTTGCTCAGCTAGTCATACAGAAATAAATAGGTGCATTTAGTTGTGGAGAAGGTTGTCCTAACCGGAGGCACTGATGTTGTGCGGGTGCCAAATGGCACCTTTCATCTGATGTGACTGTAGAATAAAGAAGGCTCAAGCAGCAACAACAGCTCTGTTCTCACACTAACTTGGCACAGACAAGGCTGTGGCATCTTTTAACAAAAAGACTGAATTCTTTCTTGCCAGGTCAGTGAGTCCAGGCATGGTGGCCACAGTACTAAAATGACATCTCTGCACTTATACCTGCAGTGCTGCTGGATTTGGAGGAAGTCATCTTTGGTGATGGTGGTATCTGCTTCAGCTTTGTCCTTTGGACCTGGACTGCAGGAACTGAGGCTTCTCTGAGAAGGGCTGCTGCAAAGCAATCATGCTTCCCTGCTTGCCTGAAGATATGCCCCAGTGAAGTTCCAGTTTTGTTAAACAGTTGGCCTTCATTAAAGCAGCTTTGTGTTCATAAAATGCTCACATAAAGTAATCGCTGCTGTGTCAGAATGTATCGGTGCTCAAGGTCTTCCATCAAATGAAGTTGTAGCTGGAGTTGTATATATCGGGGCATGCAAACCTGGTTTCACCCCAGTTGTGCTCTGCTAGGCTGAGGATCTTGCAGTCCCTGTAACCTTTCCCAAAGTTATTGAGTTTCAGAGAAGACTGCAGAAAATATTTTCTTGTTTTGCAACATTGAGGTATTGAGTCGTCTTCGATCTGTTTGTGCTTCTCTGAACCAGACTGCTGCCTGAATACACCTGCAGCCTTAATCAGCCCCTTCCGACCTGGGCTCTGCTGTTCGGGTTGTGAGTGGCCTGGAAGACCAGGTCTTCACTGGGCTTTGGGTGCTGGACTTACACATATTAGCAGGGAGATCTGCTCCTGGCTTTCATATGTTCTCTTGAGTGATGCCAAAAATCACAAAGACTGCTGGACAGAAGGTTGTCTCTCTTGCCTCTTTTCTAATGCATCCAAATTTTATTTGAGCAAATTCAGTTGACTTTGCAGCCTTTTAATCTTCTTACCCCAGAATCATAGTCCTCTGTCTACAGTTACTCTGCAAAATACTCTGCACCTCCACTGTGATACTCAGAAGAGTAGATGTTTTGATTGGTGTTTGTTTTGAAGGTGCTTACAGGAGGTAGATGCTTGAGTTTGGATGCTTGAGTTCCGTAGGGTTTGGATGCTCGATATTCTGCTTTCAGTTGTTGTCACTTTGTACTTCTTGGTAGAGTAAAGCACACATGTCAAAGCACAAACTCTTCCAGATTTTTCAGATGTGTATTATTTTTGCATTTACTTGACTGGAGGTTGCCTTCTGGCTCTGCTTGTGGAGCTGGGGCTGTCCCCTTGGGAACTGCAGCAAGTCTCTGGCTGTTCAATGCAGAGATTGGGTAGATGGTTGCCATCTGCCATCCTCCTTCAGTAAGAAGTGGATCAGGGAGAGCCATAGTAGAGGGATGAGGAGCATATCTCAGCAGCCTGTCATTTGGAGATGGTTTTCTTGCTGCTCCTGGAGTAGCTGAAGAGGCAAGGAAGGTGACAGTAAGAGAATAAAGGAGTGAAAAATTAATTTCACTGAGTGGCCTGGCAACGCCATGGGGCACTTTTAACCTTACCTTTCTGCTGGGTTTCCCTCTCTCCTGCCTCCCTGTTTTCATGTTGGTTCTGCTAATTCAGCTTGTCCTGGAGCACTGTGGAGAGCAAGTCCTAGTGGCCACCTCTAACTGTGTTTGCATCAGCTCTTTGAGCTGGTAACAGTGAGAAACATTAGGAAAAAAACCTGAGGATCCAAGCATATACAATTTTATCAAAACATCAGCACTGGATAGCTTCTTCCATGCTCTTTTCTTCTCACAGTCTGCTCTCCTTGCTTTTACTATGGTTTTCCTGCTGGGTCATCCCTGTCAACAAAACCCTGCCAGCTTACATCAAAGATAGCTTTGGTGAATCCTTTATGTAAAATATGAAACCCCAAATACTGGAAGTGGTAATCTTGAAAATGACAGCTTGGAAGCTGTGTGCTCAAAATCCCATCTGCTTATGGCCAAGCAGAGCACACATGGAGAAAAAAATTGTAAATTTTGGACGTCATTAAGGGTCTCTGTGAATGAAGAGGGGCTCTGGAGAGCACACAGGCTGACCACTTGGGTGCCTTCAGATATGCTGCAGTGGCACTGGTGCTCCCCACCAGGCTGCTACAGGAAGAAAGCAGTGCTGTCTCAGATGGTCCTCTGGTCTGTGTGGCCCTTGGGTACTTGGGAAGGGAGGAGGTCCTGTGGTCCACATGGTCCTTGGGTGCCTGGGAGGTGAGACAGCCATTAACGTGTTTGCTAATGACCCCATCTGTGGGGTACCCCTTGAAGTTGTGATTCTTGATCTTTGTTTAGGGGAAGAGCCAGCTTTTGATGACTCTGCAGTCCTTTGCAGTCGGAAGGCTGCCAGCGTTGATTTCTTCTTCAGACTGATGCAGTAGCAGGCTAGAGTAAACAGGACAGAATTAGAGGTTCTGAGGCTGAGGTGATGCTATCTCCAGAAAAGCAGTGTCAAAATAATCGGTTTATATTCCTCAATGTCACCAGTCTTGTTACTGCCATCACAATGAAGTTAAATTTCTTATTAAAATAACTTCTCTGTTGCATACTCTGATATCTCTATATTTCAGTTATCCTTGATGCAGCATTCAGTGTAGACTATTGGAGAAAACCCTTTGAAAACTGCAGCAGTTATGGAACCGATTTTATTTTTTTTCCTATCAATTAGATGATGATCTAATAATGGTCTTTACAGCTTTCTAGAAAAACTCTTTTGACTTCTACATGTGTTCATGTAGAAGATGTGCAAGGTGGTGAACTGGGCACCAAGAAGGTAACGAGATTCGTGGATTTTTGTAACACACCTACTAAGAGAAACATGGCATAACCTGTATTATTTACTGTAAGTATATTGCTTGCAAATAATATTTTTTAAAAGTAAGGTGTTAATTATCCTAGTGATTCTCTGCTAAAACATAATAGCATGCAAACAAATAGTACATTGACACCACAAAGCTACCCAATAAGAAGTGCCAGTTTAATAAGTTAATATTTTTTTCCTTTCATATTTTTGAGCATGCCCAGGGCATATTTGTGTTGAAAACAGACTTCATTACCCCCTTTCACCTCAAAAATAAATACAGTGACCTCAAACTTGCGTGTGTGTGTGCATGTGCGTGTTCTTGATCTACTGTGCTGACGGAAGATTTGCAAAGGGATATTTCATGTAACATGAACCGAGTGCTAAAATTACCAACACACGGCTGTGAGGTGTAAGCTTAGCATGTAGCTGGCTAAAGAGGTGCTGAACAAGGAGGTAAAGCTAATCTTTATAAGAAGAGCAGTGCTACTCAGGTTGCAGCTACTTGGAGTTTGTCTCTGTATGAATTTTATCACTAGCTCTTTGTTTGTAGGTTCTTGGTTTGTTTTTTTGTTTTTTTAATTTAAGAAAAGATTGAAGAAGTGACATAAGCATATGTATATATGGATGTGTTTGAAACCACCCATCGCTGACTGCCAATATAAATCTGCTTTGATGGCTTAGGGGAGAAGTAAATTGTAGGGAGAGCAAATCTATTTTTGACCAGCTATTTGAGCAGCTCTCTTTGCTTTAATTTTTTTATTTTTTTTAATGACTGAACTGGTAGTTAATCATGCCCATCCCTGCATTTAACAGAAATAAGAAATAGAAACCAGAAAATTTGGGGATAGTTTCCAGCACTGCTATCAGTAAGCATAGCTGTAGGTGCTACTGTCAAAACAGCTTTGCAATTGCTGGTGCAAGAGCATATAAACAGATGAAGAGAGGAGCTAAAATTGCTGGTGGGAAACCCAGTGTGTTTTTTAGGGGAGGCACAAATTCTGCACCCCATGACTGCCTGGCACCAGGAAGGGGCTGACAGGACTCTGGCCCCTGTTGCAGAGCATAAAGTGGATGTATCCTGTTGCCTTTCTAGGTCACCATGTCGCTTCTCCATCACACACGGAGGCCGGGCAAATACATCTGCAGTAGGATGGGCAGGGTACTCCCATGGATGTGGTGAGGTGGTTGGGTTAGAGCTGGTTGGCTCTGGTTTTGTAGGTGGGACAGCCAGGAGTTGTACAGAGGGTGGCCAACTCCTTGCCTCCACTTTGTAGGAGAAGATGCAAGTGCTTGGAGCTACGTGTTTTCTGAAACGTGCTATAAGAAAACATGCAGTAACTGCACAGAGCTGTCTGGTGAGACGTGATATGGAAACTGTCCTCATCTTGCAGTTGAGCTCTTGCCCTGGGGGTCAGAGCATGAGAGCAGAATGATAGCATGTACTGGGACAAGCAACTGGGTTGGGGTTTGGGTTTTTGTATGTTTGGATTTTGTGGGGTTTTTTTACAGTTAATATGAACCTCAGATTTGCTGGTAAACTGCATCCACAGTTGGAGCGTCCTGTGTCTATAGTGTATGTGTGTATGTATGTGTACACAGCCCACATCTGTACAGCGGTTTTGTTGGTCTGTGCTTCTGGTGTAGCTGTGTTGGCCAAAGCTATGGGGACAGTGAAGCTCTAACATGGTCACATCAGCAGAAAAAAACTAGCTGTTCCCATTAGAGGATGTTTGGTAGAGGATCCCATTTAAAACTCTACAAGCAAGGTGGTTTTTGTTAGTGTAGTGCCTCTAAAGCATGGGTAGCCTGTTAGATTGTGCATTCTGGGTGGCAGGTCTTTATAGATAATAATTTTATGGTTAGGTTTTTAGTGTTGCCTTATTTTTAATCTACATGGTCAGCCATTATTCTTGTACCAGGTGTGAGCTGCCACCCCAGCAGATGGTCTCCCTGTTGAGAGCTGGTCCCACCACCTCTGCACTGCAGGGGAGCCCAGGGTAGGGCAGCAAGCCCCTGCAGGAGGGGAGGAAGATCTTTTGGGCCTAGGCAGCTCTGTGGGACCCACTTGATGAACTTGTAGGGGCTTGTAAAGACTTCATTTGCACTAAGAACACAAATGCACTTTATGCCGATTTAACTTTTTTTTTTTTCATTCTTTGGGCACCAAAGGCAAACACTTCTAAACAGGATCAATTTACAATATAACAAGTATGACTAAAGCTTTAATGTGAGAGCTGAATGGATTTGATTCTACCTGTTAAGGTCTCTTCCAGATTTCAGATGTTGACATGAAAATAGCTATTATTTCTGTGTCAAAATTGATGTTTAAGGTGGATACAGCAGTTTCCAAGTGCTTACCGTAAGCTCTGATTACAAACTGAAGAGAGTTAACACATGCTCATGAGATTACTGGAAGGCTCCCGTTGGGCTCTGGCTCTCCTCAGTGGCTGCAGTATTCCTGCACAGCATGGCGATGGTGTAGCCCTTTATTTGGGTTTGGTGGGCTGAATGCGATTTTGAGGATTCGCAATGATTTCTGACCATCTCCTTTGTTGCAGACCAATAAAGCTAAATGGGTCCAGTCACTGGAATGACTCCGGATAAGAAAGCTGAAACGGCAGGAGCAGAAAAAGCTGCAGGACTACGGCAGTGTCATGGGATGGGCAGCCTGCCTGATGCAGGCGATGCCGGCAAGCCAAAGGCCACCGTGGTGGACAGAGATTCTGCAGACGATGAGCTCACAAATTTGAACTGGCTGCACGAAAGTACTAACCTTCTAACAAACTTCAGCCTCGGAAGTGAGGGCCTTCCGATCGTTAGCCCCTTATATGACATTGAGGGTGACAGCGTGCCCTCCTTCTCACCGTCCTGCTACCAGAACCCTGAAAAAAAATCCTCCACTTCCAAACCCCCGTACTCTTTCAGCCTTCTCATTTACATGGCAATCGAGCAGTCCCCCAATAAGAGTTTGCCAGTCAAAGAAATCTACAGCTGGATCCTGGACCGCTTCCCCTACTTTGCCACAGCCCCCACTGGCTGGAAGAACTCAGTCCGACACAACCTCTCCCTGAACAAGTGTTTCCGAAAGGTGGAGAAAAGCCATGGCAAGGTGAGACCTGGCAGGAGGGAGGTGGAACAAGTTTGAAATTCAGGGGGAAATGGAGAAGATTCCATTGTTCTCAAGGATGTTTTGTTTGGGTTTTTTTCCCTCTCCATGTCCTCTTTAGTTGCAGCTGAAGGTGGTTTGGAAATGCTGCTTCTAGCAAGTCCCAGGATGACAAAAGTCACTTGGTTATGCTATTGCTGACCTGGGTAGAACTAGCTGTGGTGCATTGTTTTTAAATCTGGCAAACATGCAATAGTAAAGGACCCTGTTTCCACTTACAATTTTGTTAGACTGCAATAGCCAGATTGAAATTTCATATGTCTGTCTTAGGCTGTCTTCTTGATGAAGCTTCTTAAACCAGTGCTCTCTCTGTTTTCCAGTGCTGCAGCTTTGGTTTATGTTCCTCCTTCCCTGCTTTTTCAGCACAGCCATGGCTACAATTACACTGGCAAGCAGAAGAGATTGGGGGATGCCAGCCAGCTTCCCTGCTTGGCTAGCACAGGTGTTGCCCCTCTGGGTGCAGATGTGGTCCTCTGCAAGGTCCCCTTTCTTAGGGGCACACTGTATGTATGTGGCTAAGTGTTTCTCAGTCCAACAGCTTTCTTAAATATTAAACTGACTCCTTCACTTGTGATCTCCTGTTACACTTAGCACAGCTATAGCTTTCCAATAACTATTTCAATTCCTGCATTTAATGTACTGCAATGCTTTAACCTCTGTCATAATGGTGACTGTCTTCCTCCCTCTCTTATTTCCCATCCTGTTCCTCAAAGAGCTGGCTCTGACTTAAATAAACTAACAAACCACATATTGAAAGTCAACAAACAAATCCTGGAGCCCTGTGTTTGGAGGTCAGCCTCAGTGGTAACAGTCTTGTTATCAGAAATGCCTGTGATGCCTGGCGTGCTTGACAACCTCTCACTGTAAATAGTGGTCCTGGAGCTGAGTGGGCATCGGGAAGGACTGCCTTGTACTGATAGGACTGAACACCACTGCTTCTCAATATTCCTGCTTTTATGTTAAACTGGTAGCGTGCTGTTTGCCCAAGTAACAGCTTTGCCCTGAAGAAGTGACTTTTTGTTGCAATGTGACTCGTCCAGTAACTCCCCCATCACTGACTCCTGCTGAATGTTGGGGCAGGCTCTTAATGTGGCTCCAGGTGCTGTAATGGAGTCACTGATAATGCTGCAAGCTGTGCCTGTGTGGAGGACTGGATCTGAGCAGGGACCACATGCTGCTGCAGGTGACATAGGTGCCCTTAAAGGACTGTGTGGCTCTGTCTAGGAAGGTTGACATGAGTTTCAGAAGAATTAGGGCAGGAAAGGGAAATCTAAGTTGGTATATGAGGTCCTGCTGTCTGTGGAGCTGCCCTTTCATGCTTGGCTATTCTCAGCCTGGAAAGCCCCATGGGTTAGGAGTTACCAGTCAAAATCTAGTCTTGGCATTTGGGTGGCAGGAGCTTGAGACTGCCTGGTCCCCTGCTTGCCCTGGCATCTCCATTAGTGTTGCTGGGGTCAGAGGATGGCTTGCTGCTTTATGTGACATCTCTAGTAGGAAGAGCAAAATGCATTACAGCTACCACGGCTACCAGCAAGGTGATGCTGATGTGCTCTGTCACTGTTTTCCCAGGGCTCCAGAGACTGCACAGCTCTCTAATTCTGAAGAACAGAAACTGTGTTTACAAAAAAACCTCCAAAAAACCAGAACAGCCCCTCCTGAAACTTTGCTGAAGCTTCCCTATTTCCAACAGTAGTTAAATCTTTACCCTCTGTCCTGTTTAGAAGTGGACCAGATGAGGGTACTGCTCCAAATTCTTCCTGCAAAGTAAGTCTGTGACACAGTGTCATGCACAGACTCCATGGGAATTGATCTGGTAGATGATGGAAATGCTGCAGACCCCTTTGGATAAGCTCCTCAGGTGTCACTTCTTGGAGCAAGCAGCAGTGGCTTATTTTGCTGATCCTGTTGTTGGTAACCATGTGGTAGCCATGCCTCTGGGTGCTTCCCTGAGAGGGCAAGATATTTTTGTATTTTTTTCCATTTTTTTCTTTGTTAGTGGCATTTTGTATCTCAAAGGGAGGATGCAGTCAGCTTTCTTCTGTCCCAAATGCAGATGGGAAGCAGAGAGGTCCATGGCATGGGTTTTTTTGTAATGTCAGGGTAAGAAGTGTTTCAAAGCCTTTCAGATGAATCTGGGCTCTTGTGTTGGAAGAGTGTAAATGTCTGACAGGAGGGGACGGTCTGTGCCCCTGCATCCCTGGGCAGGCTGCTGTCTGACACCTTGCTGGCTATTGCTGCTGGCTGTCAGCTGTGAAATCATCTCTTGCAGGTCTGGCAGCAAAAGCAGGAAGAGTCTGTCCTTATCTTTACCATAATGCTGATATTTTGGTTTGGATTGGGAGTGCATATTGAAGTGAATCTCCTGATATTTTCCTGTTTACCCCACTGAGCTGGCACTGCAGGGCAGTTTCAGGACACTTGAACTGGATTCATTTGTGCTGGTGCTGACCTGGAAATGTTGCTGCAGTAGCATGCTTACCATGCCCTTGTGGCTTTTGGACATTGTCCATAAGGCCCTGCAGGAGCTTCCTTGCTGGGAAGGCTGTCCTCGTTTGGACCACTGGAAAAATGGTTTTCTTTTGATGAGAGGAAGGGTACTGAAGGGAGCGTAACTGCCTTGAGATGCCTTATAAGCCAGCATTGCAGTCGAGAGGAGGAACTTCTCATGCCATGGAAACAGGATGTATGTACATCACATCTCTGCTAAAATACATGATGCCTGTTCTGAATGCATATTGCACAATGCTGAGTGGCTGATGTGAAAAGCACTTTGGAGCTGCAAGCCCTGAAGAGCCTCCCTACTCTTTTCTAGACTTGTTTTTTACAATTGTGTCATTAGGGATTTTTCATTAATCGATACCAATGGTAAGAAAAAGTGTGAGGAGGCAGGAGCAGCATCCGCATTGAGCATCAATTTGGCAGGCCACTGCTTGCATGGATGTGGCCCTACCACTGTTTCCCTCTGAAGGCTGGAGAGTACAGGGCTTGAATGTCTTCAACAAATCTCTCTGTCTTTGTCGTAAATATGTGGTGTAGGGAGGGGGTTTTTCTTTTAGTGTTTGTCTTTTTTTTTTTTCCTTCTTTGACAAGAGATGGTGGTAAACAGTCTGTGTAGCACTTCAAATACTTGGGCAAAGAGTAGGGCAGGTCTCATCCATAAGGCTGTAGAAGTAGGAGAGAGATGCCTGTTATCTGATAAACCTCTTGGTGAATATATGATATACCTCCATGCATACAGAGAGTATTTTCCAGTGGTTCACCTTGCTCAAGTGGAAGCAGCTGGTGGCACTGGCCATACCCAGTGCAGCTGGGAATGCTGCCCAGGGCTGAAGCTCCTGGAGGGCTCTTTGCAGCACAGGGACACGTGTCTGCCTCTGCAGTGAGGCCAAGCCACGAGCACCAGCTGGGTTGCTCTGCTTTGGTTGCTTTTTGGGCTTTACTTGCGGGACTGGTAGAGGACTGTGGTGGGGTATTGGTGAAGGATAAGGCTGGATCATGGGAGGCATCTTGCTCTCAACCCATATTTCTGTAATCTAGTCCCAAAATCTGAGGGCTGAAAACTTACTATCTTTACAAAATAGCTCTAATGCTTCAAAACATAGGGATTACTTTCCTTCCCTTGTTTTTGCCTAGATGAAATCCTGCAAGTCAAATTAGAAACATTAGAAAGATGCAAAAAAGATAATAGGCTGGAAAATAATCTCAGAACCATAGGACTGCCCTGCGTGTTTTGAGATACAGAGTAAGAAGAGCCTGGTGGTCTCTCTGCATTGACTCTGGAGGGGCGTTTCTCTAGATCTTAAATAAAAGTTACACCTACATTTCAGCTAGCACATCAACACTTGCCTCACTGTTGACGTGAAACAGTAAACCCCAAAGGCAGTTTAGCATTTTAGAGTGTCCTGGGATTAGTCTTTGCTAGGAAAAATGGCACAGTCTATTTTGCCTTGTTTTAAAGCTGGATGTATTGGTTCTATGGAATTTCCAGCTGCAGTTGTTGGCTTTCCCCTAAAACACAACACAACACAACTTCACACCTGGGCTGGACTTCTACCATGTCTTTGCTAAGCAGAGGGTGCAGACAGTACACAGGAGCAGCCCCATGGGCATCACCTCTTTTGCTAAATGTCTGGTTTTATTATCTACAGTGGTAGGTGGAAGTGTGGTTTCACATTACACATAACCCAAAGAAGAAGTCACCCTGTTTACTGCCTCTTGCATTGGGTCTGTACAGCTACAGGGTGTGCCTGGATTCAGCTTGCTCTTGCAATATCCATCCAAAATCCTGGTTTTACATTGTCAGGGCAGCAAGCTGGCAGCAACACCTGGCTGGGAAGATGAAAGAGGGAAACTAATCCCCAGCAGCTGAACTGAATTACTCATGAAGTGAAAGTTCTCATCTGAAGTAGCAGATAAAACAGTGTAAGAGCAGTGATTTGCTGGTCAGGGGAGTTCCTGCACTCCCTGGGGTCTACAGCCACAAAGCTACCCAGGGGAGGGGAAAGAAAGAAAAAGCCAGATGGGTAGGTTTGGGATGCTGGGGAAAGGGGTCTGGGAGAGGTGCAGGAAAGGGATCAGGGTGTAAGTCTGTCATTGAGATGACGGATTGAACCAGTTAGGAGGATACCCCCTGTTAGTATCTAGGTGGCTACATCATTCTGCTAGCCACCATTGCTGTTTAATAATTAAAGATAGGCTTGTTGATAAGTATCTTAAAGGCTGTGCTCAGTTTTAGCAAGAAAAGATGAGTATAAGAAAGATTTATGTTAAAAAATATAACTTGCAGAGATGCATCAGCTCAGAGATCTTTGTGAAAAGTGGTGACTTCAACTAAAATTCTGGAGCTGTATCTCTCTCTCTCTCAGCAAGGGCTCTCTTCTCTATTGATAGCAAGGTGTCTCCTCCAGAAAAAAACAAAAACAACGCTTCAACAGAACCACAGACTTACATGCTTTGTGAGTACTTTTCTGTCTTGAGTAAGACATGGAGCATCCATCCATAAAAAGGTATTATTGCCCTCCATGATACTGGCCGGAGGAGGCCAGCTGGTCTCTGGGCTCACAGGAGGTACTCCATGCAGCTTGGGCTTCTGCTCTGCGAATTGGCCCCCTCAACATCCTCTAAAGGGTTCTAAAAAGGTGTAGAGATCCCCCATCCTTCAGCCATGTACATGACCATTTCTGTAATACCATTTTCCGAAAAAAATACGATGCAGAGTGTTTAGCTGATCTATCAGGTTTTAACTTTCCTATTTAATTTTCTTCTTTATATTGCAAGAACTAGCAGGCTCAAAAAACCAGTTTTTTCTTTATTTGGTAAATTTTGGAGGAAATCTTTGAGAGGAGCAAAAGGTGCTTTATCTTGCTTAAGTTTCAACATAACAAATTTAATATCATGAATGACTATCACACTAGTGCTTATGTTGTTAGGTGCATCAAAAATATGTTAATTAGGCTTTCGGATTTTGAAAAAGTGGGAAAATGCTGGGCATCCTACAAGATCCTTTTACAGCATGCTGTAAAGTTAAATGAGTATGTGGCCTTATTTAAGCAAAATGAAAGGTGCTTAGGTTTCTTAGAAACCTGTTGATGAAAAGACTGCTGATCAAATTGCCAGTGCTTGGACAGATGCTTAAACTCACAGCTGTGTTTACCAAGTGTTAAAATAGGGTTTGCAGCTTTTATGGGACAAGTGTGAACGGAAGTGGGGCTTTGGAGATGCTATCCCAAGCTGCAAGATGGGTGTTTCTGTAGTGTATAATAACCATTTTCTTAATTTGGGAGCATCCACTTTCTACACAGGTGATGGAACTGCCTGTGGATGCTGTTTGTCAGCTGTACAGGGGTGTATGCCTATGTACAGTCATTGCACTGTGCTGCAGCTTGGGAATCCTAAATTAGAAAGGACTGTAATGGTCTGGCCCTGGGGTATCTAATTTGCCGTTCTTCTTTCTTGCAGGTGAATGGAAAAGGGTCGTTGTGGTGCGTTGACCCAAAATATAAACCTAATCTTGTCCAAGCACTGAAAAAACAGCCTTTTTCCTCAGCACTTGCATTCTATACTCCGCCGGCATCACCACCAAGGTAGGTGAATTTTCTCATCCAAGTAGGGCATGTGGTCACATTATTATACCTGGCAGAGAAATTGTGCACATGGATGTTGATCTGTTGTTACAGTCAGTGATCTGAGAGAAGAATTTGAGTGGGGCTTAGGTGAGACCAGCTAGGTGAGGTGTGGAGATGTAATCAGCTCAGGCTTCCCAGATAGCACATCTGAGTGTGTGTCCAAGTTGCCCCCTTAACTGTGGGAGGGTTTAAAAGAGGGTGGTTATGGGTGTGCTGAGTGCTTACCAGTTAGCCCAATTTCTCTAGGGGCAAGCAGTCCCAGGAATTGGAGCAAAGTCGTCTTTCAAGCACAGTTCACCAGGACTGACATAGTCTGCCTGGTGCTGTTGGCTTTGGAGGTGAGGTGTCTTCTCCTGTAAGTCACTTGTCTGAATATAAAATGTATGTACTCTATGCTGTTGTCAAAAACTATCAACTTTTCTACAGTCTCAAGCGCTTAGAGAGGCTGGTCTGAGAGGGTTGTTTTTCTCCAAGGCTATTAAAAGGATTTTACAGCAGGGAAGGGAAAAACAACCTTTGCCACAAGTATACTCTGAGGTGGTGAATGCAAGAGTTCTGAAACCAGGGCTTGCTCACCAGCACATTTTAAGATTAGGCAACAGATTTTGGGGAATTTGAAGTCAGTGTCATGCATCCTCAGTAGAGGAAGAGGAGCTGGATCAACCTGTAGAGGCGGAACAAAAAGGAGAACAAAGCAGAGGAATGCATTGGGTGAGCTCAGTTCTTAGGTAGGCATGTGGCCGGTTTGTCTAGTTCAGCAAAGAGTTTGGGTGAGATAAGAGATAATTAAGATCTCTGTACATTGACCTCTGCCTTAACCTTATTGCAAGGAGTTTCCTTAACAAACAGGAGGAACTGGGATTACTGGATGGGTAACATTGAGCAGACGTTTCTCAGGGTCCAACAGGAATTGACCCTGGGAGCTGGCACCCCAGTGCTGTCTGCCAGTGGCTGAAGATTTTTGTGTGGCATAGGCTTTTCCAGTTGGGCTTGTAACTTACAAGATACAACCTGCAGTCTCTCTGCAACCCAGGGCCATGTTGGGTTGGAATGAGCCAGGCAGAGATATCCTGTCTTCCAGCTTTCTGCTGGAATGGGAGCATTACTAAAATAACCCTGAAGCATTTAAGTATTAAGAAATAGTCAGATTGGAAGGTATGAGATGAGTGGTAGCATTACTTGGTTTTATAGGAATAAAGATTATTGAAATGACTGTAATCGGGCTCTAGAGGATAATGCTTTTACAGGTTTTAATATTTCTATGAAAGGGCATAGACTTCTGGGATTTTTGTACAACTTTCAAGGGTTTTCAAGATTTGGTCCTTGAAAGCTTTAATACCATGTCTGTGTTAACACAGTCAGACTTTAAAATGTGGAGAGTAATGCAGATGGGAAGAGACCTCCGGATGTTTTCTGGCCAGCCAGATGCACAGAGGATCAAGATAGACTCAGACTGGGGCAGGGCGTTCAGAGCCTTGACCAGTTAAGCTTTCAGTATCTCCAAGGTCTTCAAGATTAGTCCAGGTGAAGTTATGTTGAAGTGTGGTTTACTTAGCTTGTAAAAATACAAGAGACTGAAATTAGGTGTAGGGAAAGAGAGATTTTATCTGAATGCTGAAGTACTTGGAAGATCATGACTTAAATTTAAAGCTGTTGTTTTTGGTAACTTTTTCTTTTCCTTCACTGAAGGACTAGTCACACTTGCCAACAATCACAATTACAAGGAAATCCTGGTTCTAATGAAGACACATGGCAAAATTCCCAGTGCCTTCAATATGGAAGGGGTTCTGCAGAGCTTGTATTTGAGTGCAGGAAAATAAGAAACGACATTTTAAGATACCAAACTTCTCCCTAATGAAAGATGGTTTATTTTCCTTTAATAATAAAAAACATTTATATGACTTTCTGTCACACACAGAAAAACAGATTTTTTTTTTTCCTTTCATGTTTAAAAATTCTTGGATTTTATTTTATTTAAGTTCTGGCCTAATTTTGGGGAAGGGCCCTGAGGTCTGCCTTGTTGAAGAGAGAGAAATCCCAGAGGTACAGCTGGAGAGTGGCTGGAACTACTGTCCAAATTTATCTACTGGGTGATCCTAAAATTTGACTGTGAGGGTCTCTGAATTTTTCTGTGGGAAGGCTAGTGTTCATAATTATTTTACAGTTTGTTTGTGGGGAGTATTCCTATCATTCAGTGGATTTTAAAATAAAATTAAGCTGTTACTTTGAGCAGAAGCTTTCCAAAACTGTAATCTATGTCTAGTGACACTGAAATTTGTATTATCGTAGATGATTGGCATCCTTGATGCATTTTGTTTCTGCACAGCTTGTTCAACAAGTTGGTGCAAAGCTCCTGGCTGCATTCTGTTTCTAGTACTACATGTATTACAGCCCTGGACTCTGGGGATGGCCGTGGTCCTCATCTCGCAGAGACCATATGCATAGCTTGTCTTAATCAATACTAGGCATTAATTCGCTCTGGGGAAGCTCTATGTGGATTTGATTTTGGAAGGATTTCAGCTTAGACAAAAGGATGAAGATGTTTAGCATATCTATGTACAATGGACCTGTGGGCTGCAGAGCCAGCTATGTTAGGGTAGGACCATTGCTTTCCTTTTATTTTTAATTACTTTTTATTTTTTCAACCCATTTTTGGAGCTGTTCCCTTTGTGCTCCCTCGCTGCTACTAGAAAACATCCCAGTCATTGAACTCTAGTTTTCCACTTGTTCCCATTCAGCTATGCTGGAACTTTTCCCCCTTGATTACCACACTGGGAGATGCTCAAATATTATTCTCCTTTTCAGTAGCTTTGGTTACCAGTGCCAGGCAGGCTGTGGTGTAGCAAGAGCTCCTTACGTAGCTCAGATGATGCATTTCAGGCCACCTTGCTTTGATTTTTTTTTTCCTCCTACACTGTAGCAGTCTTTAGAGCTGTTACCAATGGCCAGCTGAGTTTGGATAATATCATGGCAAGTTGGAGCAGTGAGGGTATTAAATGGGCATCCCTCGTAACATCCATGCAGGGTGGCTGAGATGTGTGCAGCCTCAGTACCAGCCAGTCATCAGTGAAAAGTATTTGCTTCAAACTTCAACTAGAAGGATGAAGATTTTAGTTTTAAAAAGGTATTTTTAAAACGGAAGGAGTTATTTGGGGCTTAATGAATGGTCTAGACAAGCAATTAAAATGTTAAACATTTAGCAGCTTTGTGATTTTGGAGGGTTTTTTGGCTGTACCTTATTTCGGAAAATAAAGCTGCATAAATACAATAAATGTAAAAGGTAAACACACCTTAAGGATGAAAATCACTCCATCAATCCTGTGAGGTTTCTGTTACAGGTTGAGCTTGGAAATTATGCTTATCATCCTTCAAATTCTTCCAGCAACACTACAGAAGATGCACATTACTACATTTCATGCAATTTTAATAGTGTGTACTATTTTTGTTGTATTTATTTCTAACTACTTGCTGGTGTATTTATAATGAACTGAATAGTTAGGACTGGGTGTGTAGCAACAAAAACCACATGAAAGCTTTAACTTGCCCTTTATTCTGCAAGGGATTTAGCAGTGCTTTGCCAGGTGCAAAGCTAGTCTGATTGTGAAGAAAAACCCGGATAGCATAACCAAGATAGAACAGCCAAGCTTCAGATAACTTTAAAATCAGCTCGTACCTTAGTTTGGGGTTTTTTTGTTCTTTCTCAGCTTTTTGCACGTTACTTTTGTGTTACTTGCTCACCACCGTTTGGAGGAGCAGACAGGCACAGCTGCTCTTGACCTGTTCTGTTG
The DNA here is from genome assembly GCA_013396755.1 of Sclerurus mexicanus. Taxonomy (NCBI): domain Eukaryota; kingdom Metazoa; phylum Chordata; class Aves; order Passeriformes; family Furnariidae; genus Sclerurus; species Sclerurus mexicanus. Next base: position 474,574 of record VWZF01001886.1, on the reverse strand, counting down.
CTCCCAGGCTCTAAGCATCCCTGTGCAAGCTAAAGTTTTCTTCACATGTAGGTTTTTATGTACTGAAAAATAAATATCTTTGTTTAAAACCCAGCTTTAGGCAACTACATAAAATCTGTAGAAGTCAGTATCTCATGCCAACAAGATTTTTGCTCAGTGTGTGTGACTGGAGGTGTTTTCCAAATGCTGATGATGGCTTTAATAGTGCTACACAAAATGTCAACCGAGTGTCAAGCCATCCGCTGAGGGCAACAGAAATCACCGACCCACCTTTGGCATTAGGGTTGGTTTTGTTTTTACCCTTTTGTGATCATAGTACTGTGTCTGCTCTACTGTGCACAAATCGTTTGCCTGATTAGGGCTTGGCTTTGATCTGTTGAATTTCTTTTCAGTAGGTCGTCGTCCCCTCACTACCTAACTTCAGTCCTTCAGCAGAATCATGGCCGATCTCTCAAAGGTAAACATTTCGTTTTCCTTCACTCTGCTCCCCTGCTTTTAGTCACAAGCGTGTAATGCAGTCCAGCTGATGTTGTCTATGGACCTGCTCTGAAGGGTCTGCTGGATGACAGAAAACCCAGATGTAATACAACGTATGCATATTATATTAGCCATTTACGTATTAATTTTAAATCCATAAGGTGAATTTCAAGGTGTAATTGGGGCCATCTTGTTCTGACAGCAAAGTACTTAGCACGCATATCACTCCCAAATATGACCTACTTAGAGAATGAATAGTTCAGTAGAAAACAAATCTGAAAGCTACACATCTCTGTACTAGTTTTATTGGAGGCCAAGAATGGAGAACCAAAGGCAGCAAATTTTAATGTATAAAAGTTGTGGGATGTGGCCACAAAAGTTGAATCTAACAGAAAGTGAGCATGTGTTGTGGAGGAGTGTTGTTAAAGCTCTTTCAAAGGACAGTGAAAGGCCACTGACCAAGTGGGTCCTGAGCAGCACAGCAGATACACAGCTCCCTGGTTTTGATAGTGCTGTAGGCTTAGAGAGGAGAAAGGTGCTTTTAGTTTTGGCCACAAAACAGCAGCTTTGGTTAGACAGCAAATCCAAGGATTTTTAGAGACCAAGTAGGTGCCTGGCCCACAGATGATAACTACCATGCACCCAGGTGGAGGTTTTATGGTTGTACATGGGTGGCAAAGAACCATCCTTGGCAGGCTGGCTGGCTGCTGCAGGGCTGCCAGATCTGGGATTCTTAGGGCTGGTTAGAGAATATAAGAAATTCCCCTCCCCTTAATGATTTTGCTGGTGTGTCCTGTGACAGGAATGGAGATTACCAGTCTGATGCTAACTGTTCCAATTAGCCACACCAGAGGTGTCAAAATAATGATGTCTGTCTGTTATCATTTCATTTCTGCATCTTAGGGATCCTGCTCAGCATTCCTCTGGCATTAGAGGGAAGCCACTGATGTTCCCAGGGTCGCATAGGGCAGCTCTTGTGCAGAATCCTTTGTAATAAGGTGCTTCCTCAGCCATTCTGCTGGGGAAGCATAAATTAGGAAATACTGCTCTGTTGAGGAGACCAATCGCAAATGAAGCCAAAGCACCTTAACAATGATACAGAGTATTGCATAGAAGTCACTGCAGAAGTGTCTTTCCTCTTTCTTTGGGAGTATTAAGGTGCAGAAATACCCTCCGCAGATAGTAATCCCATGTTGCATTAATGCCTCCAATTACTTGCTATTTTAAGAAGGTGGTGCTTAGACACCAACATCAGATGATAAAATAAAATGTCTGTGATAACCAGTAAGAAATGGGAGTATTTAATTTTCTGATTACACTATTGGAGCAAAATGACTCTTCATGGTTTTTTTACTTCTTTTTGTCAGTTGGATGCATGTGACCTATAAATGCAGGGGCTCTATTTCTGCCAAAGAAATTAAAAAAATCATCTCATGAGTACAGTGGGATAGACCTTAAAGTATGGTGGGTTTAAAATGAAAGACACCAAAAACAAGGGTGGAATGTCTATGTTTTATGACTTACGCTGGAAACAGCAGGTCAGTCCCCTTCCCATGTTGATACAATATTTCTAAGGTGTCATATTCTTCAAATTTCTCCTTGACCAGAGGTGAAGGTAGGGACAGTTGTCAAGATAAGGAAGCCACAGTGACAACTCTGCAGTCCCTCTCCCAGTACTAACCCTCTCCTTAAATGCAGTAATATAGTTAATGCCTGTAATGTAGGGGAGAAAACAGATGCCATCAAAAATGACATTGCTGATATTTCACTTCAACAGTTCCCACCCCAGTTCCAGTTCGACAGAACTGAGAGCCTGTTCTGCTTGCTGCTGGTGTCATCCAGCCTCTCTTCTCCACTCACTGCTCATACACATGTACATACCTACATGTATCTCAGATGTGATCTTTTGTTCTCAGACGCCAAGGCTGTTGTGAGAGCTTTGCTCTTCTTTTGCCTGGTTAGTCCGCTATATGTATTTCTGTCCTATATAAGGGGTATTCATCATCCATTGCTGAAGTGAGCCAAGGAAGACCTTGCATTTCCTCTTTTTTAAAGTCCACGAGCATATCCTGAAATGTGTGGGAAAGGCGTACTTGTTTCTTTTCCTTTTCACCTGATTCTGGTTAGAAATGTCACTCTTTGCCCTAATATCCTCAAGCTGCCTTTCAGAGATGTAAGCAGTCCACTCTGGGCAGCAAAGGATGGCATTTTGCAGCAGAACTTGTCACCCCAGCTGACAGTGCTGCAGTTCACCTAAGCCTTTTTATGTGCCTATTTATTATTTAGATCCTCATGCTTTGTAGATCAAGCAGTTCAGTGCCCTTTCTCCCCCTCGTGTTCTCAATTTCTTCCATTTGACTTATTAGTGTGAAAAATACTGCTGCGGGAGGGAGGTGTGCTGAATTAGTGCTGCATTAACAGGCACGGTTGTTCCCAGCCTTGCACATTCACATAACCAGGGTATGAAGCTGCTGAGGTGCCTTGCTGTGCCATGTGTCTAATCTTTCTCTCAACTGGTACAAACAAAAGGCACTTGTTAAGTATAGCAACAGCATTGTCACATGAATGTCTAATTATGTCACTGATTCTTGGCTTCGGTAAGTGCAACGTGAGAATTCAGCTTTTGAATATCATAGTTAAGGTATGAGACTGATCTGTAATAGTGTTGTGATATACGAGTCATGCTTGGTCTGAGTTTGTACATTCCCCCAGCCCCCACTTTTTATTGTAGGCCAATGAAGGCAGATACATATGTTCTTTGTACGTTTTAGAGACCTCACTTTGTCAGGCTTACCTGAGATCTAACATGTTGCTGCTTCTACTTCACAGAATCTGATATTGATGCTGCTACTGCAATGATGCTGTTAAATACTTCCATTCAGCAAGGGATGTTGGACTGTAAGCATAAGCCATTTTACTCTGTTTTTCTTCTCTGCTCAATAGCTAAAGGCTTTCTCTATAACATTTCAGGAAACAAGTATGGTCTAGTTTTCAAGTAGAGCAGTCAAGAAGTAATTCTGGTTTGATTATTTTTTCAGCTAGCACTGCAACAGTTTTATTAGAACCACCTTCTTTTTCTTTTCCTAGTTAATTTTGGGGTTTTTTTCTGCAAAGTTTTTCCCCTGCCCTGTCTGTCCTAAATGGTAAGAAGAGTTTCTTGGCTACTTCTCTGTTTCTCTAGCTCTTAGTTGCCATTAACTGAGGACTTGTCCCCTGTGGGTGACAGTAACTGTGCACGAGATACTGTGATTCTTAACTGCTGACATTCAGCTCACCTTGCAGTCATCCAGCTCATTGTGCAGGTGATCTCATTAGAGTATTTGCTTACTGACACATCTTGTTTTTGATAGGTGAGAAACCTCAGCCTCTGAAGACACCCAAGAAGAGGAGTTATGGCAGTGCATTCAATCCTCCCAGTTCCATAAATTTGCAGGAAAATGATTCTGCTGCCACCAATATTGATCCGAATGAGGATCACAACTACAGTGCCAGCAGCATGGGTTCCCAGCGCTGTGCATCCAGGTCCAGCGTGTCTTCCTTGTCCTCCCTTGACGAGGTGTATGAATTTATTTCCAAGACCAGCCATGATGGAAGTGATGGCAGTGAAGGATTTCACAGCGAAGTGGATACAGACGTTGACTATGAAGATGATCCTCTTGGAGACAGTGGCTATGCATCACAACCTTGTGTAGATACCTCTAAGGAAAGTCAGTCTAGCAAGAAAGCATTTGAGGAGTTATGTCAAGAAATTGATGAGGAGTTGAAAGAAGCAGCGGGGTCTCTGCTCCACCTTGCTGGCATCCAGACGTGCTTGAGTTCCTTAATAAGTACTGCAAAGACCCACTGTCACAAGCAAAGGAAAAAATAATATGTTTGTCAGTGTTGAATATATACATATATTTTTTTTAATTGTGGCAATACTCTTCTACTTTTACCCTTCACAAGGGAGATCAAAGCCATAAGAGGACTCACTGCTTTTTTTATTTTTGGCGCAAACTATAATTTAGCCATTAATTTTTAAATCGCCACCTAAAAAGAAAAACAGAATATTTAATCTTCTCAAATTAGAGATGCATGACTTGTGAAAACCTGAAAGCATACTTCTTAATGATCACTTTTTGTTTTTAATAGTTGACTTTATTTTTTTTTCAGAAATATGTTTGTTCAGATGCACACTGTGGATCATATGTACATCTCTGCTGGCCCTATCTGCAGAGGTGAATTTTGTTCTGTCTAAGGGCTATGACTTCCATGTAAAGGATTAAAAAGGAGGAGAAAAAAGATAGGGGGAAAGAAAAGGTCCTGGCCTTGGTTGCCTCTTCCCACCTGTCCTTTCTTCACTTTTTAGACAGGTCCTAGTGGAAACACTGGTGAAGCAGCTCTGAGTTGCTGCATTTTTGGTCTGTCTGACACAGTGGCTGAAAACCTGTAGTGCTGCAGGAGCTGCTTTCAGCAAGATACTAAATACCCCCTGGAAGAGTGGGATAAGGGGTAGCTGAGGTGGGTACCACCCACAGTTTTCTTTCTTTCCCCTCCTTCCCCCAAATCTGCTCCATGCAGTTCAGATCCTGAAGGAACATGGTTTGGTCTTTTATCTTAAGACACATTGTGGGTTTTTTGGGGGTGGGGGGTTGTCCTTTCATGCAGATACATGCATGCTTACACATGCCTTGGATGTGGCCAACAGTGGCAGCTGCCACTTTCCAAATCAGATGTTGTCTTTGTGTTACCACCACTGTTGATTATGTAGTACCTACACAGTCCTCCTACATCTGCCCTTCTGCTCCCTTACACTGATATGGGAGGGGAAGAAAGAGCCCAGCAGTTGATGGTGGTGACAACACAGATGAGGTAGAGGGTTTAGTTGGCAAACAGCTGCAGAAAAGGGAACATCTTGCCACCTAATCTGAGACAAAATAGAATCACTTCCTTTTTGATCTCTGAACCCTGAATCAGTAGAATCATAGAATATGCTGAGTAAGAAGGGACCCATCGGGATCACTGAGTCCAACTCCTTGCCCTGTGCAGGACCCCAAGGTCCCTTTCCACAGCACTGTTCTCCAGCCTCTTGTTCCCCAGTCCATACACACACCCAGGATTGCCTGTCCCAGGTGCAGAATCCAGCACTTGCCCTTGTTAACCTTCATGTGGTTGGTGATTGCCCATCTCTCTGATTCATCTAGGTCTCTGTGCAGGGCCTCTCTGCCCTTAAGGGAGTTGACAGCTCCTTCCAATTTAGTGTTGTTGGGGGTTTTTGCTCCTTCCCCCAGTATTTGCTGTTTCTGTCACATGGACTGTCCATCCATACCTTTTGTTTTCCCAGATCACTGTGCCTTGTGCTGTGTGAACCGCATCAGCCTCCTGCTACATATGGGGCATCTAACGGGCAAGGCTTTTGCCTTTGGATGTGCATTGAGGCTCAGGAGGACCTCTGTTTTGGGAATAAATTCCTTCACAATTAATTTTGCAATAAGAGGATCTCTTTATATTTCCTAGACATCCTTCAGCCAAAAATGTTTTGTGGTATGTTGAACTGTATCCCTATTTCTTTTTTTCTTTTAAAATCAGTGGTGATTGCTTACGTCTTCCTGTAGATAATGGCCTTTTTTTTTTTTGTTTAAATTTTCTGTTCAAAAATGGGTCAGCAGTTCTGTTGGAGTGGGTTTTAACAGTACTGTGCATACAAGGATGCCTTAAGTATGTTGCAGAATTGTATACAGCTATCCAAGGTCATATTTCCTGTTGCTGAAAGGTAGCGTGATGTGCCATAAACGTTCTCACCAACGTGAAGCTATTGCTTCCAGCAGGTGTTGGGCAAGCTGGTTGAAAATTAGGAGCAGAGCCACCTGGGAAACCAATTTCCACTGTTGAGAACAGTGCTGAATTCAGCCAAAAGTTAACTTTTCCCTTAGGGGATATTTTCCTGGCTATTTGGATGCCTTTCTTAGACTAGTATGGGGGGTTTGCCCCTTTTTTCTTTTTTTCATATTTGTCAGTCTCTTCATGAATACTGTCATAAACTGTCTAAATACAAACACAGCCATGCTGCTGAAGGTCTGTTGCTCTGAGGGCCCATTCCAGTGCCTCTTGAAGACAACAGTGGTGCTCCCGCTGACTCAATGGCTGTTGGATCAAGCCTGAAATATCTGAGGTTCTTTGCGTTTTGGAACTTAAAGCACAAACACTAGGAGAAAAAAAAAGTGGTTTGGGTTTCTTTTCTTTTTCCAATTATTTCAGTTTTTAAGAAAAAACTGGTTTATTTCTTGAAAGGGAAGGAAAATACTCTGCTTCATTCCTGCTTTGTGTGAACATCTGTTAGCCTATGCTAACATGTGCAGATGTCTATGTCTTCTGGCTATCACAAGTGCTGCATTAGCCAATTAGGTCTGATTTTGCATGTGTTACTGATGGATAGTAGGGGTAAAACTTGATATTTAGAGGGAAATTAAGTACCAACACAGTGGTTCTTAGGATTTCAGCATGTGAAGATGTGAATCTTAGTGGAACTGCTTTTTGCTCATGGGTTGCTTTTGAACTTGGATGGAAAACTGCAAAGGGCAGAGTTTGTGTCAATGTGAAAACAAGGATTCAGATTCACATACATACTGTTAGCAGCCTGGGATTTTGCTCAGTGCCATGATTTCAGTTTCACACTATTGAAGAGGGGTGCTGCCTGGCTCCTGCTGAAGGTGGTTGCAGCTTTCCTGTAGCTTCCAGTGAAGGCTGGATCAAAGTCCAAGTATTCTGTAAATTTGGCGGTCATAGTCAACTCCATGTTTTGATTTGGTTCTGAATTATTTCATGCCTCAGATAAAACTGGAGAAGGTTAATACTTACTTGGAGTGTGGCTGTGCTGCTGTTAACCCTGAAAGCTAGTGATAACGACTTCAGCATATCTGAAACAGTTGGGCTGGGATGGTAACAGTGCATTTAATTACCATATGCAATGACCAGTAAAAACCAATTGCTAATCAGAAGTTAGCAGTGAAAGCTGCATCCATCCTTACAGCTTTCAACCTGGGAGAACCAGAATTGTGGAAGTGGGGAAGCAATCACAGCCTTTCCCTGGAACGCAGAGCAAAGCTCTTCGCACTTTGCTGTTTTCCTTCTCTCCTTCCAAAGGAGAAGGCAGATGATGTGTCCCTGACCTGTTCCATGGTTTTGTCCCACATCTCTGCCTGCACATTTGTCAGGCAAAGGCTGACAGCTTGGATGCAGAGCACCCCTCTTGGAGTGGGAGAAGAGCTGCCCTTCCTTTCTCTTACATATCTATTGGGTTTGGGTTTGTTTGCCACCTCAGTTAGAGACCCTGGTGTATATAGTATAAATGGAGTATAATTGAAAGTTATTTTGATTGTTGGGCTTTGGGTTCTTTTAGTGACATATGTAAAATGTTGATGCCAATGGTTGACTTGGATAGATTTTGGCAAGAAAAGTATTAATGAACCACATTCAATTCATTAAATGCAGTGAAGAAGTGTATGAGACTTTTGTATATGGGAGGGTGGTCTGTTCAGGGTCAATCTTATATGAAATACTGATCAAACCTATATTGGCCTTTCAGATTCCAGTCCTAAATTACTGATTTGCAGAAGTCACATCAAATTTTTAAAATCCAACTGTGAAATGGAAGTTGTGCGATTTGCAGCTTTTCATCAATCTGAGAAGTACAAGCTTTAACTAAAGCAAAGTATACTCATACATGTTAATAACGGTGTGGTCAGAATATTTATTGAAAAGGTAGAATATTTTAAATGTTGCACCTGCTATTTTATCTTAAAGCACATTCTTCACACCTAACTGCCAGTGCCATTATCAAGTCTGTTTTATAAGTGTACATTTCTTCAAACTAAAAGTACATAATTAAAAAGTATTATGTTACTGCCATATAGTGATATAAAACATTTTATAATTGCCAATTCATTGTAACTATTATTTATTTAAAAGTGAATTGTAAGAATGCTTTCTGATCAAATGAACCAGAGTTGTTTTTAAACCATTCCCGTTAGCTTGTTTCTAATGTAGCATAAGCAATGTCCTTGGGTTTGTTTAGAATAATTTTGCCAGTAGGTGACCAATTCTAACCCTTTTTCCTCCAGTTTAGTCCTTTACCTGTTTTAAAGACAATTTACAGAAGTTTAGTTTTTTGTATACTAATCTCTGTTAATTAAAATGTTTATAAATTTTATTTTTACCAAAGAGATGCAATTCATTATGACAAAATATTGCAGAATAAACTTTGTTTTATAACATTTGTGACTTTTCTGCCCACATTTTTCATTCAGATGATCAAAGGGGCTTTTCTAAAATAAACAGCATTGCAAACAGAAAGTGCTGTGTTCTCTCTTTATCTACAGACCCTGGTTCTGGTCTCAGACGGTGCTGAGTATTCCACCTTCCCATTTAAACTTCTTCCATGAGACTGGACCAGTGTGAAAAGCCAAATGTGTGATGCATTGTAGGTTGGTTGTTGCTTGCTTGTGGAAGTCACCTGTAAAATACCTGCCAATCCATAGCATGATTTGCTTACAGTCAGCTTCATCCCTAAAGGGCCCATAATATATGAAGAGCATCTTCTTAAGGCCAAGATTTCACCCTTTAACCTGGACCTTAAGGAATGTTTTGACATCTTGGAAATTCCTGAAACACTACTGTGTAATATTTGCCCTCCTGTGCAAAACATTTGTTTAAATAGAAATAACTTGAGTCTTTTGCTGATGAAACAGCTGTGATTATTTACTGTTCTGTGTCCCTTGCTGTGGCCAGGTTGCTTGGATGATACTCAAAAGATAACAGCCTAATACAGGACAGGTAGTTTAAAAAATGTGTCCCTGGATAAAGCTGCATAGGTCTTGTTTGGGGTTTTTTCAGTGTTTACTTTCTCTAGATAGGATTTTTGGTATCTGTTCCTTCTCTATACAGAAGGTCTTACGGAATGCACACAGGTGCGAACACCCCCTCTTCACTAGCAGGAATGAAACACTCCCCATCCCACTTTATACATGCCTCAGCTTGCTGCTCCTGAGCCAGCTTTCCCCTCAAATGCACACACGTGGCATGTGCCCTTCCCATGCCTGAGAGGAAGAAAGACCAGAGAAGGGCAACAAGATGTGACGTGATGCTTATCTCTGTTAAAAGCCGATATTGGTCCATCTCTTTGATTTTTAACCTACTAGTATCACTGAGTTAAGCTTGCTCTATAGGATCTGATGACAATACAATTTTCTCAATACTTGACAGAGTAGATATTAACAAAGACTTGCTTTCATTGCTGGATCAAATAAAATTTAAATTACACATTACAGAATACACATACGCTATTAATGTGTTTGATTTAGTGTTCATCTTAATGTACTGATAAGAGAACAACTGCTCTAATTAGTTGGGACAAAATCACAGCTATGTATCATATGTTAAGGATATCTTTCTAATTGTTATTTACTATATTATGCCGAGAACCTTGAGTTCATTGTTAATTTTCCCAAGACTGTTCTCCTCTGTTACAACTTTGCTGGAAATTAACCCTCTGTATGAAGCCATAACTCTCAAAACAAAGCATTAACTGAAGAAATGATGCACTTACACCAGCTGAATTTTAAGGACAGTTGTTGAGAAAATACTTCATGGATTAGATTTATTTTGAAAAAATGGCTGTCTAAATTCAACACAGAATATGGTTACTTTTTCACAGATTTTAAGCTTACAGGTACTTGTAAGTCTTCTTAGTTTGAGTAGTCTGAGTAAATACATGTAGCTGTGAACATCTGGTGTACTTCAAGCTAATCACACAGTAGTCCAGCAGTGTTGTTACTGTGAACTTTCCCAGCACATTTAGACATAAAAACTGGTTTTACCCCCGAGAGTCATTCTCGCATCTGAGATGGCAAAGCAATATCACCTCTGCTTAGATTTTCAGTCTTCAGATCATTTGGGTTTCTTTTCCTCTCTTTTCCTCCAAAAGGCTCTCCTGGAAGCTGCCTGCTCCTACCATTATAAACTACTTAGCACTGATGCAAAATTATTAACTGCCCTCTGCCAGTGTTAGTTTAAACAGCTCTTCGTTAAACATCGGTGTGTTTGTTTTCCTATTGCATCAGTACAAAAGCAGTCATTTCCCTCCTTAGACTCTTGACTTACTAAACAAACCAAGATTATTTGTTGTCCGTTTGGAAGACATGATCTTCATTCCTCTTAACCACTTTTCTGTACATCAGTTCCAGTTTGAATTCAATCTGCTGGCACATGCATGAGAAGAGTGAAAATCACTCTTCTAGAGTGCTTTCCTTTCAAACCTGGCCTTAATACTTCCCTGCCTCTGCAGCACTCTTGCCTGTATGTCCTAGGTTTGGCATGGCCTTTACCCTGTCACATGCAGTTGACTAATCAGCTAATATGTCCTTATCTTTGTTATCCTCCTCACTGCCAAATGGTGAGGTGCAGTCAGCAGAAAAAGTTGGTAATTCATGACCTGGATGTTGATTTAATGAGATCTGTCATGATCCTGACTCTGTGATCCCTCCTGGTAACCGTCCTGTTCACCAGGAGCTCCTTTTTGCTGCAGCCTGTCCAAATAAGGGAAGAAGGACCTGTCTGTGTTCTTTCAACAATCAGAGAAGTACATCCAGTTTCCTAAAACTAAGTATGTCTACCTAGTGTTGCTTTTACACTGGTTGTCATATTCTCCACTTCCATGGCATCTGGACTTTCCAAGCCCTAATGGGGAGCATTGGACCGAAGACCCAATTTCTGGGTCCAGCCCAGAAATGCAGGTTGGTCCCTGCATAAGACCAACCTCAGCAGCACTGATGTGCCTATGTGCTTTGCAATTGGCAGGCAGGCACTCAGAATAATCTCTTTAGGTGTCTGTACCAATGTTAATACCGGATCACTTTGAAAAACAGATTTTTTGCCTCAAAGGCTTTTTTAAAAAAATTATTTAATTAACTTGGTATTTTGATTTCTTACTAAGACCCAGTAGGTTCCCAGTTGTTTTAAATACTAAAATTAGCTCAGCAAACTAAATTTCCAGTTATTTTCAGTAAGGGTACATTTTATTCTCTCATAAGCTAAGCATTGCCAGTGTTTTTCAAATTGCTGGTGGGGGTTTCCATGTTCTGAATACAGTCAGACCTCCCCAAACAGCAGGCATTTTGCTTTTCTTTTGGCGCTGAGTAATTTGAAAAGATTAAAAATCCACCTGTTGAGTTTGGCTATGTTGTGCTAGCTGACACGACCTGCCCTTTGGCACCGACTCTGTGAGCCCTTCCGTGGCCAGGTAAGGTGCAGGCAGAGCTGAACCCTTCCAAAAGAAAAGACGTTTCCTTAAATCTCCCAAGTGGCTACACAAAGCTGGGTGTTAAATTGAGCATGGTCATATTGGATGCTACCTTAAAAAATTATGCTGCTGTGCTGCATGATGTCACCTTGACCCAATCATAACCCAGTTTCTCTGAGCATGATGTTAACTCCCCAGAGAAGCATCCGCTGAGTGACAGCAGCATCCCATGCAGCCGTTGCTAAGCGACAAGATTCAGCTTTCAGCAGGATCTAATTTTAAAGTATTTAACCCTAGATCTGTCAAGGTTCATTATTTCCGATGTGGTTGTTAATCCCTACTTGTTGGTGTCCAACCTCACAAATACCCTGGTCCTTGCAGTGTTGCCGTTTTATTTGTCATACATAATGTCTCATAAAGAGGAGAAGCCCAAGTGCCCCAGGTAGAGCTTGATACCAAATTTCATTTTAGCGCTGATCCATACACAGAAATATGGGATGCAATTAGAGGTGAAAATTGTGCATTGTTCCGTGAATCTTCCTTTCTTTGCTGGCTTGTGCAAGAGGCTCACTCCTGCTTTTCTTCTAAGGAACACAGGATTTCAAGTGAATGAATGCTTGTGGATCAGAAGCTGGCAATAAAAAGCTTCAAATTTTACTAATATTATGCATCCTTTTGTTTCTTGCTGAATTTCATCTAGGTCAAGAAGCTTGTCATCTTATCTATGGCCATTCAAAAAAACTGATGTAATTTTGAAATGTAAGGGTTTTTTAATATGGGAAAACTTTAACTCTTTTAAATTATTACATAGAATATTTACAGATAATGATGAAGTCCTATAAAGCAGTTTTTTGATGGTGGTTTTTTTTTGGGGGGGGGTGTTTGGTTTGTGTCATTTTGTTTGGTGTTGGTTTTTTAATAGCTAACTACATTTTTTAAATTTTATATTTTATAGTAATTTATATTTATTTACTTTATACATCTAAATTTTTTTTATTATTTAAATTTTTTATAATTATCTGCTATTTTATTTCTTTCTAAAATGTAGAGGCCTGGAAGCCTATTCCTGTATTTCACCAAAAAAAAAGAAAAAGAAAAAAAAAGGGAAATACTTCTGACCAACTGTGTCACTTTGTGATTAATTACTACACATACCCCTGTAAGTGCACTCAAGGTGTGTGATCATCAAGGTATGTGATATCTCACTCAGCTGAAATAACTCTGCTTTTACTGATCAGGATCATAACCACAAAAAAAAAGAAAAAACACTGAGAACTGCACAACCCCCCTACAAATGTAAAGGCAATAAAATAATAATAATTAAAAAACCCAACAAACCAAATTAGATTATTTTTACTTGAAAAACTGTTAATATAGTTAATCTCAGCCTCCTAACCCTCCTAAGATTCTTCCTCCTCCCATTGTTAGGATTCAAAACCAACACTGTGTTGCTCCTCATGCTGTTTCTCTTTCCAAGTTCATACTAATCCACAAAGGCAAACCTGTCCCAAACAAGGCACTATTTCAGCAGTTGATTTGATTGGAATACTCCCCTGCTGCCTGTCATTCCTCCTGAGGTACGCCCTCTTCCACTGCTTCAGGCTCCCTTTCCCATCACTGAGCTTGTGCTGTACAAATAACTCTTTATTGCTTTCTCTTTCTGCATGGTGTTGTGCCTTCCCCCTATGCTCTCTCAATAAGGAACCCACTTCTCCTCCATCCATCTTCTTTTTCCGTGACATGCTTTACACATCAAAGACCTGGCTTGAACTCTTTCTGAAAGTCAAAATTATTTCCAGAGGTGCTACAATATTTTTAAATATAAAAAAAGAAAATCATGAACAGGAATAGTTCTGATAAAAATGTTTCCTAATCTACTGACAAATCTTCAGATCTCTCTCCTTTCTCTGCTCACATGTCTCTCTGGAGATGAGGGAATTAAGACAAACCCATGCCATCTTTGCTGCAGGTAACAGCTCCTGGGTTTTGTGGATGTTACTAACATGGGTGAGTTGGGACTTCTTTACAAGACCTGCAGGTCTGTGTCTAGAACTGGTGTACAATGAAAGTCTCACTGTACAATCTTCCCAACGCTCCTCAATTCAGTCTTTCTCTATGGAATCAGGCAATTTATCTCTCAGGGTTTAATGTACGCAGCTTTTATTTTTCTTTCTCCAGCATACGTGCAAGACTGTGGAATTTGAGTGCAGGCAGTTCAAGCTGGGCCAAGGTTTCTCAGCTATGGCTCCTGAAAGAAGAAAATCAAGGAATGAGGCTGTAGAAGATGTGTAGACCTTCAACAAAAGATGGCGGAGCTATGGAAGAAGTTTCATTTCCCTGGAAGAGGGGGAATTCCACATAAAAAAAAAAAAGTAAGAAACAAACTTTTTCAGCTGTTACTAAGTTCTGCTGTTTTATGGAGCGAGTATCAGTAAGGATTTGCTGGGAAGGTACAGAAGCTCCTGCTGTTGCACTCAGAGCTGGTATTTGTTGTACCCAAGAGGAATGTGAGCTGCAAAGTTCAACTCTGACCTATCACAGGCAGCTGCCTGCTCAGTTTTTCCATCTTCTTGGTCTCAGCAATTTCTTTTTGTACAAAGGCACCGCTCCCCTGGCCATGCACACACCCTATAGATGACTCAACCTATTTATCCTATGGGCTGGGAAGGGATGTGAGAGAGACAGAGAGACTTGTTCTCATTTCTATTTTTAAATGCTATGGAAACACTGAAATTATGATAATGAATATAACAATAATTAAAATAAATTCTTCTGTGAAGTGCATATCTGTGCATGTATATACTATATACTTTTTTTCAGTACTTGGCGCTTTTTTTAAAAATTTTATCAGCACAATCAGGTGTTGTGGAGGTGAAAGGTTATATGTAACAAGCAGTTTGTTGCAGTCGCCATGAGAAATAATGAGCGTGTATTGTGAGCACATATCCTGCTGTTCATACTTGCCGTTGCTACGATAACAGAAACAAAACACTACTTTAGGGTGTTTGCAGCTTCCAGGATGTGGTTTATGTGCTGCTTGTGATAGTCTAATGACTGAAGATGGCTCCCTTCCAATAATTTTTGAATTTTTTTCTGTCTCTTAGAAACCCTTTTGTTGTGAATACTTGTAAGTGATGACAGTGGAGTTTATTTTTCCAAAATACAGAAAGCATTCTGGATAATTTGAAATGTATTCTTTGCTTATTTCTTTACCTTCACCTGTTCACAGGGTCTGTGAGTACAAGTCCTGACTAATCGGACAGAGGGGAAGGCACTGTTGAGCAGGGAAGGGAGGACAAACGAGCTTGAAAATAGGACATTTTGAAACAATCACTGTAATTCTTAAATAAATTAGTTGTCTTGAGATAGCATCTAAAATTCAACACCTCTTATATTAGCTGTTGAGCACAGGCAGAAGGAAAGGACAGCCCCTCTTACACTGCCTATCCTTTGCTTTCTGTTCTCCCCCATGAAAACCAACAAGACAAGCAAAAATGCCATGACCCCTGTAAGGGATTTCTTTGCTCGACACATCATGTTTTAGCTTGCATTAAGCTCTGCTGCCATAATCTATACTTATATTCACGTGGGTGGATTTGCAGAAGGCAGTGTTTTGGGGGTCCTGTGGCCATCACCTGACACTGCCTGGCATTCCATCCCTATGACCTCTCTTGCTCCAAACCTCTGCCAACAGGATCAGTCTTTGGCAATTCGTGAGTCACCGCCGCAGAAGCCACATGGCACCAGCTGCTGCGACACTCGCCCTGCAGCCCTGGGGGGCAGTGGCTGGACAACCTTGATCTCCAGCGAGAGGGGAGAATTAAGAACCTGCTTGAGAGGAAACAGAACAATAAAGATTTTTTTACAGCTGAAGTTTGGGGAAGTAGCACTGCAGCTGCAATGGCAAATCAAAAGGATGAACCTGAGAACTGCCTGTGAGAAAGTGAAAAAAATCCCCCACCAACAAACAAGCCACTTAACTTCTGTCACCCCTATGTTTGGGGAACTTTGTCTGAAACTGTTCACCAAGTACCACCATGGAACAGTGATAAATTACAACACTGCATGTTCCTAGCATTATAAGGACCCCTGGATCCATGAGAAACTGGGCAAGAGGTAATACCACTTTAAAATACAAGAGGCTGGCCTGATGCTTAAATGCACTGAAGTAGAGCTGTTCTGATGAGCCTAAAAATCCTGCAGTCAGCTCTCAGCCTTAAAGCAGTAAAAGCACCCAGCTTCGGATTCACTTGTGTTTTAAAAAACTGGCACTACTTCCTATAATAAATGGCCTATATAATGTACACTTGGATCTTGCCACTCTGGATGGATGCAGGCAAATAAATTCTGTGCTCCTTCACTCTGCTTTCTGCCCAGTCAGAAACACTGACAGAAACAGTTCCAGCTGTCAGTGGGAAAGCAATTCATTCTACTACAACAAGGCAGTGTAGTTCTCTGAGCTCCTTTTCCCAGCTTTCAGCTGTGAGACCTCTCTGCCAGCATTCACTGCACCAGATAGAAAGATAAAATTGTATCACAAAAGCATCTCTGAATGCAGCACAAACTGGGAGTACAGTATCTTGCAAAGTGTGTTCAAAGCATTTCAATGTAACATTTCATGGCGCACCCTAGAAAATGCAAACCTAAAAATACAGGTTGGAATCAATTATAAAGGCTTTTAATAATTTTCCAGTATAAAATTTACTGCACTGACATGTAAGGGCATACCATGCAAAGCATGCTGCTATTAACCCTCGTGTGCTCAACAACTGCAAACTCCATTTACTTTGCTAAGAACTTCTATAGGGAATGCAAAATGGAGTGGAAGGAGTAGTATATCATGGCTCTAATTGTTAAAAACTAGAGCTTCCTTATTTCTTATTCCAATATTGTTATTTAAGCTCTTCTGGTCAAGCAGATGAATAATGGCAACTTGTGTTTTGCTTATTTCCCCTTTTAGACTTCCTAAAAATGAGCAGTGCTGTTGTTGGCAATATGGATCAGTGACATGTCCTCCAACAGTAAGATTCCTGTGGAGATATAAACATATTTACCAATCTGGCCGCCATATCATATTTATGGCTTGCCAACTCTACTACTGTGATAAGCAACAAAGAATAGCACACACACAACATCAAAACCTCAAGGCTAAAGAAAAAGATTAGCTTCCCTTACAGGCACCTACTATCTACTCCTGCTTAAGAGGAACAAAGACAAAAGGAAGTAAGAAAATGATGATTCAGCACCTCTAGCACTACCCACTACTGAAGAAGGGCTAGGAAGACACCATGCTGAAATCAAGTAGAAAAAAATGATACCGTGGAAACTGAACAAAAACAATAATTTGCTGTTACATCTCTATCCTAGACCAGGAAGCCCTTAACCTGCAAATCACCAGGTGCTCAGCATATACTGGTGAAATCTCATGACATTTTTGCCTTATTATTCCTTTCCTTACACATCTGTTTCCAGTCATATTCAGAAACAAAATCCTGCATTGGCTGAGTATCTGGCAGGACCAAATACACCTATTATGGTATTTTCAGTTTCTGCTTGAGGAGTGCTGATGGCATATACCCGTTAAATGTTTGGCAAACCTGAGGATAAAGAAGCAAATAGGAGATAAGTAGCAGAGCCTCAGCAGCCTCTAAAGGACGATGGCTGAATGCTGGAGCAGCTCAAAGGCGGCTCTGAAACAAAGACCTGCACGCTGGAGGCATCAGAGAAGCGCCCCCCCACGTGGATAACACAGGGTGCAGATACTCCAAACCATGGAATTTTCAGGGTTGGAAGNCCATCTTGGAAGTTGCGTCAAGATGGCGGCGCCAGCGGGTGAAAGCTCCGCCCTCCCGCCGCACGGCGCGGTGACGTCACCGCGTTCCCGCCGCCTGAACCCGGAAGTGCGTCTGCCCATTCGGNCAGGGTCACCCGGAGCAGGTGACAGAGGAACATGTCTAGGTGGGTTTGGAATGTCTCCACAGACCCCACGACCTCCCTGGGCAGCTGTTCCCGTGCTCTGCCACCCTCAGCATAAAGAGGTTCTTCCTCGTGTCGAGGTGGAACTTCCGTGTTTTCATTTAGGGCCATTGCTCCTCATCCTGTCGCTGGGCACCACTGAAAACAGCCTGGCAGCACCCCGTGGCCCCGGCCCTTGAGGTGTTTGTGAGCTGAAGAGACGCCCTGTCTCTCAGCGGCCCCGAGGGTGTGGGGCGGGGGCAGAGCCGTGTGCCCCGGCCGGGACGCGCTGGATGCGGCTCCTCGCTCGGGCAGTGCCGAGGCGCCGAGCGCCGGGAGCGGCGCCCGCACCGCCTTTTGTTCGCTCTCCGCGCACGGCCNAACAGAGCCGAGCCGAACACAGCCGAGCTCAGCCGAGCGGGGCCGAAGCGAGCCGGACCGAGCCCCGCAGAGATGGCGGCGGCCGCGGCGGAGCTGCAGGGCAAGTACCAGAAGCTGGCCCAGGAGTACTCCAAGGTACGAGGCACCGGAGCCCGGCCCGGCGCTCCCCCGGCGGAGTCCGCAGCCCTCGGGGCCGGTTCCCGCGGCAGCGCGGGGGGTCTGCGGGCCGGAGCTGCCTCCCGGGGGTGCGGCGAGGGCGGGGCAGGTGCGGGTTTGGGTTTGGGTTTGCAGGTGCCGAGCGGGCTCGGCTGCAAAACATCCTGGAATACAAGTAGCGGGGTCAGCTGTGCCAGGGTGGTGACACTGCCAGCGTTTTCCCTTGTGCTCCACGTCTGTTTGGGTGCGAACATTTGAGGTCTTGGTCTTGTATCTTACACGTGTGAGTTTGCTGTGAGGGGTGTGGGAGTTCGGCGGTGTTTGCAGTGTCTTGGAAGTCAGGGCACTGTATTCCACACTTGGCCTTCTGTCTGTTCCCCTTCTTCTGCTCTCGGTGACTCATCCTATTTCTGGTGCTGCTTTACACAGTGATCACCCAGACTCGTATCCCATAGTGGAGAATGCCTTTCCAAGGTGCCTGAGATGCTTCCTAGAGTATTGGAGCCTTGCTTAACAGAGCTCTTCATTCTTTCTTCTTCACTAAAAGGAAGAGGAGATGGTTGGTTTTGAATGGCACAATTCTTCAGCAGCCTTGGGGAAGAAAACATCATTGTGTAGTCCAGCACCAGAGTGATTGGAACAAGGCACTTGACTGTATGTGACACCTTTCCCTGTCTTACAGAAACATGTGTCTTTATTCTTCTTGAAAATGCTGTTAAAAACCCCTGTATCTAGTCTAAATTTTTCACAGATACTTATCTAATGTTTCCACAAAATCATTTTAAGAAAACTGAATTCACTGTGGGGCTTTACAGGTCACTGAGTTCCTGTTTCTTGTTGCTTTATACAGTGGCTCTGCTATACCTTTAAAATCAGTAGTGGCTGAGGGTAAGGTAATTGAGAGATTTTGGTGCTTGAATGAATGAAACTTTGAAATGTGGACTTCTGATTATGTAAAAGTTCCAGCTGCTGGATCCTCTTTCTTTTAGTATCATGGTGTCCAAAAGCTTTTTTGGAACTTCATCATGCACTTCTTATCCTGGGATGTTTCATTAGTTCTTTGCGGGAACTACTTTTTTCATCTCATCCTGTTCCTTGTGCAGCGCAGGTCATCGTGGGAGTCCCCTTTGCAGACACCTCTTCTCTTTATGCACATGGTCACTTGTTCAGTTGACTGCCTGTTCTGTGCAGGTGGAAACAGGGAGCAGCCCTTGGAAGCAGTTTGCCGTGTTCACTTTAAAAGAGCTTGACAGACTCAAGGAGTGCCAGGAAAAGTACCTGCCAACAAATTACTTTCCCTCCCAGTTCAGGGAGCAGTCCAGATGAAGGATGAGGGAACGAAGAGACTCTGAAAACACACAAATTGCAGCTTCTGGCTGTCTCATGCAGCTCTCACAAAGGAGCAGTGAAAAGGCTCTTCCAGCTTGTGGCAGCCTGTGGGGGGGGTCACCCTTCAGCTTGGGTGTCTTGGAGCAGCACAATTGAGCTGCTTCAGTTACTGCACCTGATGTGTTCCTGCATTAGCAGCTGTGGCAGAAAAACAGGTCTGGAAAACTACTGCCCTGCTTTTCCTTGCTAGGGAAACCCTGTGCTTGGAAGTCTTTCTGTGGTGCTCTTGGAAGTTTCTTCTCTTGCCTTTGTGATGCCTGAGCAGCACAGTGGGAATACTGCAGGGGAAAAGCCTGTGCTTGGCAATGCCAACTGACTTCTGACCTTTCAAATACACTCAGTCATCAGACTGAAACCACTAGCCATTGCTGTTTTACATTGAATCTTGCCTATTATGCATCTGACAGGAGTATTCCCAAACACTATACAAACCCTTTTAATTTATATCTGCAACAGCTGGACTCAGACATATCAAATGAATACAAACTGCCATTGAAGAAACCAAGATTCAAGCAATTATCAAGAAATGGGAAGATGGAACTGTGGGTGTCCTCATTGCTGCAGGGTAGAGGTACTCTGTGAAGTGACTGGGAAGTAGATTTCTTGAGTATCACTTTTCACTGTAGTGGTTTGAGCTCAGATTTGTGCACTACTATAAGTAAGTCTTAGAGGACTTTTCTTTATATACTTTTTATGCATTTTTGTGTCAGGCTGTTCTCTCTGGATCATCTGCTGCACAGGTAGTAAGTATTTTTGCATTAGAGTATAATTAAGCCCCTGTTGAATTGATACAGATACTGACTTTTGAGCCCTGCTTATGTTCCAGAACCAGTTATGAACAGGTTTGGGAAGAAGAGAGAAGAGACAGGAATAGCACTGAATATGACCAAGAACTTGAGTAATCATCAAAGAAGTTGCAACTTTTCCGTATTTGTTCACTGTTCTTCAAGCCTTAACTGTATTTAAGTAACTAATCTTCAAAAGTATTTATTGAGTAAGAATTAGGTTCTATTTGACCAAATTTTCAGGTAGCAAAGTAATTTCTTGTTTCTTGACAATTCAGGTTTTTTTCCAACCTGATACCACTACTACCTACCTGTAAAGAATACTTGAAAAACCATATCATATCTGGTGCTCTCCTGAGAGAATATGATGCTTTATGCACATTCTGATGCATGGCTTTTATTTACTCCGTTATCTTGCATAGTTATTGGCGTCTCTTATTTTTCAGCTTCGAGCTCAGAACCAAGTACTGAAAAAAGGAGTTGTAGATGAGCAAGCAAACTCTGCTTCACTGAAGGTAATCTGTAAAAACTGTTCATGTCAGATGTATGAATCTGTGACAGAATAGGTAAATAGGAGTACTTTTTACTCAAAAGTATTTTGATTAAGAGAATAAAGCAGGCAGTTGATTTACTAGAACAATTTCTGTTTAGCAACTAGTCTGAATTGTTCTCCATAAGTGCTGATTTTTAAAAGTGGAAGGTTGCTTCTTGATGATTGATATAGAATGAAGTACCTACTTGAGTGTGATCTGTGGTCAGCTGAAGGAAGTGAGATCTGATTTTTAGTTTAAAGATGATACTTTTTTCCTCTTTTTCTAATTTGTTCTCTTTTTTAATGTGATACTACTTACTAAAAGCATATGTAAAAGTATATGTGAAAGTCTTAAAATTGAATTTTTTTGTCATTTAGGAGCAACTGAAGATGAAGGACCAATCATTGAGAAAACTGCAACAAGAAATGGACAGCTTGACGTTTAGAAATCAGCAGCTTGCCAAGCGGGTGGAGTTACTTCAAGATGAACTTGCATTGAGTGAATCTAGGGGCAAAAAGAGCAAGGTATGTGCAAAAGGCAAAAAACTGGCTTAGCAGATGTCTGCTTCTCACTTGTCAATGCCTTATCCTTTAGTGAAAATACCCATAAAACAGGTATTGATACATATAATACGTGCTAAGTAGTTTTCTATTGTTCTAGTCTGTCATCTGACTGATACTGAATCACTATATCCCTTTTTAGATATTTATTAAGTGTTCAAACAACTGGGAAATACCTTGGAGCTCTGTGATTAGTAAGCTGCTACGAAGAGCTGATCACTCCTCATTTCCTATTCCCACTTTCTTTGTAATTTTGATGTTGATAGTTGACTCTTCAATCTGTGATTGGAGCTTGTGAATCTTGTCAAATGCTCTGAAATCTAAATTTTTAGCTAGTGTTCCTTATATTATTTCAAAATGACAGAACAATTTTAGTACTGCAATCTTTCTCCGCCAAAGAGTTTGCTGATTAAACCTGGTAATACCATATCCTAAGATCAGCTGTGCCTTCTCAGGGTAACATCCCAATTCCAGGGGTGGTGTGCTTGGACTTAACTAATTCTCAAGCATCTCTTGCTACCTTCCTTATGAGGAAACCACTCTTAATTACTGTCATCTTTTAGTTTTTGGTTAGCTCTCAATATGCTGTAGCTATAAAGCTGACATTAAAGAAGTCGTTCAACTTATCAATAATACAATCATCTTCCTTACTTTTTCCCTAAACTCTTGTCCATTTTTCTGCTCTCCAATTCCTTGACAGACATGGTACTTTTGTCTACATTATTCATAGACCATAGTAGATTGTTCTTCAAAATGCATTTTGACCCTTCAGTTCTTTTGTTTCATATCACGTAAATCAGTGTTTCACTAGATGTGTTTCCAAATTTTGAAAGATGTCAGCCTGTCTTGAGTAGCTTTGCAAACAATTGTCACTGAGTTTCTTTTCTGTTCAAGTGTCAGAATGCACAGCTTTATTTCCCTTGTTTTTACGAAGTGTACCGCCTTTCAAATATGTTCCCTTTAGTTTTACCTATAGGGTCTCACTGTTTATTTACATACTAAATTCCATGTCACCCTTACTTTGGTGACTTGTCATCAGGAGACCATATCAATCACATCTAAAATTAATTAGATTAATATTCACATAGATGATCTGTGTTGGACTGCACGGCTTGTAGAAGGAGGAGAACTTGTGTCCATATCTCAGGTGTAGTTTACAGGCTAGCATCAAATGCAGATGTGTCTTAGCTGCCATATCTGTCCTAAGCACTTGACATTTGGTGTTGTGTCCCTTTTTTTTTTTGGTGATAATAGTACCTTTCTTCATCAGTGTGGTAGAGCAGAACAGCTGAACGGGATTCACTGGTGGGTCTCTGAGTCTTTTGGATTAAATAGGTGAAAAATGAGGAAGCAGTTGGCAGAGATGTCTGTATTCTCAGGGTAGTTGGTGGGCAGGGAACACCTGGGGGTTTCTGGTGCCACCTTGTGCTACAGCCTGCTGAGACCAGCCTGGCTTACACCTGGACACTTGGTGAGGGCAGATGTGCCTTACACAGAATTGCCAAACCAAACAAACCTGTGTGCATAGGGTTTTGTGTTACTGACTGCATGGAGTTGTGCAGGATTCAAATGAATTCAGATAGGCAGCTGCCCACAGAAGTGGTTTTGTTGTGTGAATGTGACATCTGAGTAGAGGCTTTCACCAGTCAAGTGTTCTAGCACTGAACAGTAACAAGGGTGTGAAGGAAATAGTGCTGCTTTTAGGCTCATGCTGTGTCCCACGTGCCTACCTTTTGATATATTAGTCAATATAAACAGGATGTATTTTCATGTGCCTCTTCTGTGAATTAGCAACGACAAGTGTTCTCACAGTCCCGGGGATGGGCTTTGGGATGCCCCCAGAGATCTGGAGATAATGAATGCATTTTCTTTCTTCTAGAAAAGTGCAGAATCCTCATCTCAATTGAGTCAAGAACAGAAAAGTGTCTTCAATGAAGATCTTCAGAAGAAAATTGAAGAGAATGAACGACTGCATATACTTGTGAGTGAAACTTTTTTAGCCTTTGTTTTTGGTTCAGAAAACTGGTCACACAAACAAAGATAGGGCAAATAAAATGCTGTCTGAAAACTAGTGAGTTTAGAGGCTTAATTGCATGCAGGATAGTAGATTAGATCAGCTTGTTTATAAAGCTATTCACTGGGCAAAGAAAGTATTTTGACTTTAGGTTCTTAAGACAGTGGAATCATTCACATAATGTGTATTTTCATATTTAGATTTTTAACTTCTGGTGACAGCTACTGTACTGAAAACAGCCTGGTACTGCATGGAAATTTATTACTAATTCACTAACTGTTTCAGAATTACTTAAAATTGAAAATATTTTATGCAAGTTGCTGTAATTAAGTCAGGAATTACTTTATCAAAATGGAATGTATTTTACATTAGAATACTTGAAAAACCTTATGGCTCAAGTTCAGTTTTTCAGATGTCTGCTATTGGTCAGCAATATGTTAATGAATACTTGGTTCCTGAATCTTTTCTCTGTAAATAAAGGTTCAATTTGTCTGAGAACTAGCAATTATTATTAATGTGAACTGGCTGATGAAATCGGTGTAACGCATAGCACTGTGTTCAGTAGTAAAATGAAGCTTTCTTAAGAGCTTTGCTTTTCTGTCTTTAGTTCTTTGAAGCAGATGAGCAGCACAAACGTTTAGAAGCAGAGCTGAGAACCAGACTTGAGGTTTTGGAAACTGATGCTGCCCAGCACCAAGCTGTCGTGGACAGTTTAACGAAGAAATATACAGATGCCATAGAAAAGCTGCAGAATGATAAAGCCAAATTAGAAGTAAGGAGTTTTTTTTCTTACTTGCAAGTTTGAAAAGTTTTGAAATGCATTGTCTTGCTGTGTCAGTGCTTACATTGTGAGATTATCTTCTTGCATAAAGATCAAGTCTCAGACACTAGAAAGAGAAGCTAAGGACTGTAGGCTTCGAACTGAAGAATGGTAAGTGTTTTTATTTAATATAATGAAAAATTGATTGAAATAAATAACTGCTGTAAAACATTAACTGGATTGTTTTAAAAGAATAATATCTTTTAAAAAAGGGGAGAAAAAAAGACTTTGATAAAACTCAAATTATAGCAAGTCTGACCTGTGCAGGTCAACCCTGTTTTTCTTTTGCACTGTATGGAACTACACAATTCCACAAATTTTGCTTTCAGTAGTAGTGGGTTTGTCTCCAAGCTGTTTTAAGTAGCAGTGATGTTGATGAAAGTTTGAAGAATTTATTTGTAATGGAAAGCTATAGAAAGTAAAGAACTTGTATGGAACAGAGATATGTGAGTTTGTAAAAACTGCTTCTGAAAACAAAGCTTGGGTAAGGTACACTAAGAACAACTGATTAAAAAGAGTTTGAAAAATCCCCCTCCACTGCAAAAGCTTCTTGAACAGTTGTTTTTACTTCAGGTATAACATGCTCAGCTACGATATTTGAAAGTTCTGGTTGAAAAATTATACTGTTAGTTTTGGAATGCTTTTGTTGTCTTGAAGACAAGTTGTAGAAAATGGAAAGTTGAGGACTGCGGGCCAAATCAAATTAGGGTGCATTTTATATGTGCAATCTAGTTCTTTAATGTAATGAATAAGATGCATAGTGAATTTTCAGATGGAGTGCCTTCTTTTGCATGGTAACCTTGAAGTATATATTTCAATAATTTTGATAGATGTGCAGATACTTGAATCCAATAACTCTCCTCTAATACAGGTCAGTGTTTCACTAAAAATGACTTGCAAAAGAGGATGAAACCTGTGTTTTGCTGCTGTTTGCTTTTTTGTGGTGTTTGAAAAACTGTAGTCTTAATCTGCTACCATTCAGTTCAGACCTTGTCTATCACGTTCTATGATGACTGGGTAATTAATGTCATTGTAAGAAATTGTCCCTACTATATAAGAAGGGAGGCCTTTAAAAATAAAAATAAAACTTCTTTATTTTAAACACCGAAATCAGTATCTATTGAGCACTTGACAGAATATATCTCTGAGAATACTGCTCTTCTGTTTTCCCCACTTTTTCAGAGGAAGGGATCCATTTGCCTCTGATACCCACACTTCCTTCAGAAAAGCCAGGAGATATGAGACTTGACAGCCTGCATGCCTTGAAAATTTAAGGGCAGAATGTAAAACAAAACATATCAAACTACTTGTTTATCATTCTTTTTTAGTACAAAAAGGGAACATCCCTACATTTGCAGTTTGTCTTTATTTGCTATCATGCCCAGTGCTACTGCAGTACATGCTGTACCATTTATACGCAATTTTGGTGCTGCTTTCCAAGAAAAATGTTTATTAATGTGCATGAGCTACTTATTGGCCAGTTTCTTCATATCTTCCTTGTCTATTTTGGATTATTTTTCCTTGTTAGTCCTGATAAGTTTCCGTGTATCAAATGTTGTAAAAATAGGAAAAAACTGTCACTGTGACACCTGCCCCCCCTGCCCTCTGCTGGATGTGCAGGAGTTCTAGATGTCAAATGGGAAGCAAAACAGTGAAGAACTTGGGGCCTGAGGTGGATAAGGTGTGGAGTTCGGTCTGAATCAATATGCAGTGGGCTTTATTGACGTGTGTATATAATGCTGGGATCTGTTACTATTCATCTCAGGAATCTAATGATATTAGTAATCTTAATTCCTTAGGTTCACATCTCTATACACAATCAAATGCAAGTGAAGCAGATCTAGAGAAAAATCACTTTAGAATGCATCAGAAATAATAATTGCTAAGTCTTGTCAGAATAGGCTGTATCAAAGCAGTGCTTAAATATGGGATTTTAAAGAGCTTGATGTGTATTTCAAACAGTGATGTGACATAGCTAACTGAATTATTGGCAACTCATAATCTGTATATTGGAATGCCACATCAGATACATAGTAACTAATTTGAAGGTCCTTTTACATTACCACTCAAATTCTAGTAGAAAAGAATACCTTCATATAGTTTGTATAATAATTGCAGAATAGGAAAACAAAATTCTGAAGTTGAGCTTCTCAAGAATGAAACTTTTGATTCTCAAGTTTATTGCATCTTTCACTGCATTTGTTAGGGATTAAAATACAATGTCATCTATTAAATATAACATAGAGGAGAACAAATGATTCCTACTGTATTATTTCTATCTAACTTCTAGAAGGAGACAGATACCTATAGACTCAAGGAATTCTTATGGTGAGTTATGGTGTTGGTGAACAGATTAAATTTTAAAGGTTTACAATGTGTGTGTGTGTGTGTGGTTTTTTGTTTGTCTCTTTGTTATTTAGCCAGCAGCAGCTAAAGAATCTTCAAGCAGCTTTGGGCAGTAGACTGGAAGAATCACTATGCATAATTAATGAAAAAGTACCTTTTAATGACACAAGTACGTATTGCCTTGGTCTGGGTTTCTTGTTTGATTTTTTTGGGTATCCATCTGGAGGAAGTGAACCTTATGAATTAAAATGTATTAGCTGTAAGAAATGGTGGACATCTGAACAGGCACTTGGAGGTAACTGTAGTAAGTATGCACAATACCTGTCACAGTCTTGCTTAGTAATCCTAAAATATTAAACCTCTTTATATATAATGAAAATTAAAACTTTTGAAGGCTTTTGAGTAATTTGCCAATTGTCTTGCTTGGTGTTTACAAAATACTGTAAAAGATAAAGGAACACCATCAATTTAATGTTTTCTCTGTAAAAATTAGTTACTCATTTCAAAGAGTATTATTTTTGGCAGGTTATATTCATGAGTTGGAGTAAGTTAAGGTGGGGATAAACCAGTGGCTGCAGAGATGTTGACTTAGAGCCATTGCATTGGTAATGGTCTGTACATACGGGGAGGTTTGTCAGTGTGTTTCATATCTGATCAGAGAACACCCAGACTAGTTCTTAATGTGGTTTGTCTCAGACTTGTCTTTTCAAGGAAAAAAGCCCTTTGAATTTGGGGACTTTTACCTGAAGCAGTGTTGTTTGGGGTTTTTTTTCTGCTTCCTTTCCAACTGCTACTAAAAAAATTAAAGTCTAGAGGATACTATGAATTTAAGAGTCCTCAGCCTTTGCATTGCTTTGGTACAGGGATGCGTTTAGTATGTGCCAGATCAGTGCTGTGCACTGTGTGCTTTTCAAAACAGCTGAATGCAAGGCTGGGCAGGCACTGCATGCACTCTCCTGGCAGTGAGACCAGGAGGACTTGGAATAGTCAAAAGCTGAAAGCAGTGAAGAAGGAGCAGAAAGTGAAAACCAACTTTTGAGTTTCCTGTATATTTCATTGCTGACTTTTGCATTTTTCGTTCAGTGTAAAACTTGATGTTTTAAATAGCCTTGGGTTCTCTAAAAGCTGATCTGGAAGGTGCTGCAGGGGCAAGCCTTCCAAGTTTTCCACTGGGTTGGCAATCCAGTGAGTCTTGGCTTAGGAACACCAGAGCATCTTCTCTTTAGTAAATGTTGACTCCCATACAGCGCATCATGCTTAGGTGTTGGTGCCTTTAATTGATATTCTTTTCACTTCTTTCACAAAGATCACCTTGCTTAGCCTTTTTCTATTTAGGTCTTTTTTTTTTTTAATTAGGTGGTATCATTGTAGCAAATGATAACTTGGATGCAAATAATTTATCTGCTCACTGAGCTGCCATAGCATAATGTTTTTGCTTGTGTTGAAAACACTGCAAATAGTGGACAGATCTTTAGTGACAGAAGAATGAGAGGAAGTCAGGAGATACCTGTTTGCTCTGGATTCCAACTGTCTTCCAATAGGCTCTGTAGTTGGCTTTAAGTGTAACTACCAGCTGACTAGTTTCAGTAACAATCAAATGACTTCTTGACAGCTAAGCATGGTTTCCAGAGTAGAAAGACGTGGTGATTTTGGAAGGAATTTTTTTCCCCACTGTATACAACTACCTTTTCCCATGTGTTAATAGCCAAATGTGAATGACACAAAAGGAATTAAAAGCTGTAAGTTTCCTGTGAGTGCAAATTTTAGACTGAAGTGGTTGTTTAATTTAATTGAGGATGAATGTGATCCCTTTTAAATCTGCAAGACTTTGTAAGCTTTTCTCTAGGCACAGTTATCTCTCGGCCTCTCTAAAGAGTATGCATGCTTGTAGTCATGAGTCTAGTTACTTCATGACGAGTAGAATGCTCAAATTCGTGGAGAGTACATTTTAGTCAAAATTATCAGCACATGAAAAATATACAGGAGCTTTTAAAAAAAAAATGTTCAAACCATTAAAAATAGATGAGTTTCACTTGGCACTCCTGGAATGTAATTGAAATGTGAAGATAATTTTGAATTCTTTAAGTGTGATTTCTTCTAAAAGATTTTTTCCGCTCTTGTGACTACTGTTCTTTGGGCAAGAAGATTCTGCTCCTAGCTGTCAAATTCAGGGTGTTCAGATGATTAAATTTGATTTACAATCTGAGACAAGTGTGGAACTGCTTTTTTTCCACTTAGTCACAGAAACAGTTCTTAAGTGGGGTTATTTAGGCCTGCCTTATTGAAGTAAATTGTATCTCTTTAGTTAATATTTTTTACATGAACCGTAAGATTACTGCAATGAAATTTTATTTTTTAAAAAAAATCACTATCTGCCAATAAGTGTCTCTTAAAAACCCCACAATTTAAGAAGTGCAAACTCAATTTTTGTCCTGTAGGATCTAATCAATACAATGCTCTGAATGTACCGTTACACAACAGAAGATATCAGGTAAGCGCTTTTTGTGGTTTCCTATGCAACTTTCTGCACAGATACTGAAGTAAATCCAGTCATTTTAGTGACCTGAAACAGCAGAAGATAGCCTACCTTACTGCTGTAATGGTATTCTAGGGGCATTTCTGTCCACAGGGCCCCTGAGCTTTGCAAAGGGAGCGTGTATTGTTCGTATGTCAGAGTCAAGTTGTCTGCTTACCTCACTAGAGCAAATCCATTGACTTCTGGCTGATGATCACTGTAGATATTAACTCATATCCCATTCTAAAAAGAACAGCAAAAGTTTAATATTTGTGTCTTACTGTAGTTACATGAAATACTCTTTTACTCTGTCAACCTGCAGTAAGCTGCAACTTGAACATTTAATTTTTATAGTTGATTAAAACTGCATTAATTTAGAGGTCTTCTGTTGAAAAAAAAATAGGTTTGGTATCTTAAATTCCTTTTCCCTCAAACTGAGCTTCTTCAGTCACATCACTTGAGCTCCGAAGAATGTTTGCATTTGTAAACTATGCTTTGGTGTGTACCTAGAATACCATATTAGTTAACAGTACTTGTCACTAGTCTTAATCCTTCCGAGGAATAAATCATGTCTCTTTGAAACCTCTGCATGGTTCTTTTACATTTTATGGGATATGTCTTGCCAAAACACCTCTTACTTGCAGCAAAATAATCCTTATAAATTTAAATATTTTTTTGAAAAAAATGAACAGTTTCTGTGCAGTGCTGTAATTTCATGAGTTTCCCTGGGCATGTTATTTGCTCAGTATTCAAAAATGAACATTAGTTTTCTGTGAATAGCTAAATGTATTAAGGGTTTTTACAGTAGCAAATTGGATACCTGCATGGAGTAAAAATTCACCTGCGGTGCTTCCACTGAGGATGGGCTCTACAGCACTGTGGTTTTTCTCTTTGCTTCTTTGAGGTGTCTTGAACCTTCAAGTTAGTGTATTCAGATGCCACTGCAGAAGGATTTCAAACAGTTGCTTTCTTCATTCTTCAGAAGTGCCTATAAAGAGACGTTGTTCCTAATACATCTGCTGTGAGAACAGGCAACCTGCTGTTCAGTGTTGTAATGAAAGTAGCCTTAAGTTTCAGGTTACTGCTGTTTGAGTTCCAAGAAAAATCTGAATAACTGCTTGGAGTTTCTCCCTTTACTGTATTCTGCTAGCACTATGTAAGGCAGCCTCATGCTTCAAGATCTGCAGTCTTGAAAATGTTTTAAGACAGATTTTTGACTGGCTTTGCCAGTGGAGGCAAAATGCTGGTATATTAGAACAGGCTGCTGTGTAAAGGACAGCAAAACAGCAATAGTGTCTGTTTTCATTCTTTGCATAGCTAATTAACATACACAAACTGAGTTTAATGACTACATTAATTACTCACCACCATCCCAGATCCATAATCAAGATTGACTTGATTTAACAGTTCATTGAAGCATTAGGAATACATCTCGGAAGGATAAGTCATTCTTGGCTGAAATGTCGCTCTAATCTTATTATCTCCTCCATCACTCACAACAGAGTGTGATTTTCTTCTCTCGACTATATTGTATTTTGGATTAATTTCTGGGATACCTTTCTAGTGTACAAAAGCCACATAACCACCTTATTCATGAGCTGCAGCTCAGTTCTGTCCAGGTGGGAGAATGAGAATTGAGTGTTACTGGTCGGAGAAGCAGACACCTTTAATTCTGGGAGAAAACCTCACTGGTTTTTACTAAATAAATTTAGGTTTCCTTGCAACCAGGTGTTGAGCTGTTGTGAACAATTAGTCTATTGTTCTTCAGAAATTTCAGAGATAGTTTCTGTAATTTTATTGACCTCTGAGTGTTCTTGTAGCCTGTGGTTTGAAAAGGGAGTAGAGGCAGAGTGTCACCAGTTGTGTGAAATTAAAACATACTTTGTCGTCATAAAACAATGTGCCCTTTGAGTTTATGAATAAATTAAAGTTAATTACTGCAATGTATTTTAGGCTGAAATAGTAACAAGAAAAAGATCACTGATAATTTTTTGTATCCAAACATAGATATTTTTTTTTTCACATTTAAATAGCTACATTTCAAATACAATCATTTTATAACTGTCTTTACAGCTGAAGTTGCGAGACCTTGCTGGCAAGGCACTGGCTTTTGTTCAAGAACTTGTAACAGCTCTCTTGAACTTCCATACATACACTGAGCAGAAGATACAGATCTTTCCCATTGATTCTGCAACAGACACTATATCACCATTAAATCAGAAGGTAAAGCTTACAAATTTCAGCTACAAGTGTATTCCATTATGTAGACTTTCATGAGTGATTAATCATAGTCATGCAAACTTCTACCACTTTATTGGAACGCTTTGAGTGTGTTCCTGAGACCCAGCCACTCCTGCATGAGAAGTCTTTTCTGTTGAGTGAATTCTCTGGATGTGGGCAGAGGTATAGCTGCAGAGAATCCTTTTCTGTTATGCCTCTGCTACAAGAGCAATGCAGTGATAAAGCTTTGCTTTTTAATTGCTAAATTGAAGTGCATTTGTTAAAAGTTCAGCTGACTTTTATTTTAAAAGAATAATACACAAATACTGCACTGCTAAATAGAGGTTGTTTTAATCAATGCACTGGGGCATGGGAGATGTTGACATAGAATCTGGTTTTGTATTTAAAGTGTTTAACTGGTTTAACTGTAATTTTAATTAAACTAGATGGAAGATAGGCTTATGAAGGACAGAACCTGGACTCTGTTCCCTTATCAAAAAAAAGCAACTTCACAGTTTGATTTTGGTCTACTTGTGTAAAGACCTTTCCTATAAGTGTTCTGAAACTTCAAGTCTGTAAAGCATGTTGAAATTAATATGAGAAATCTGACCTATCTCTTTTGGCACAATTCCACGGGAAGGCTTTCTGAGAGTCATTCAGAGCTATTAAGCTGCATATTTTGACTTTCTATGCCATGAAGCATGGAAAAGAACTTTGTGCAGAGGAATTTGTATGGGGATGCGTATATGTATGCTTTGGAATAAAATTGCATTAACAGAGTTGGCTTCATAGTGTAAGTGGACCCATGTGCGTTTAAGTTGGTGGATGACAGCATTTTGTGATTCAGACTTAAAGTTTAGTAATTCGTAGGGCTCAGACTTAAGCTACTGAGGTAGATGTGGTTTGCATTGATCAAGTAGCTGCAATGCATGTAGTGTCAATGTTAATGATCACAAAACTTTCTTGTTCTTGTGAAAAGCTCCTTTAATCTCTTGCAGGTAACAAATCTGCTTGTGAAGGTGTTTATCCACTAGAGAAACCCTATTGTATTTGCCTTCTTAGTTGTTTCGACTGTGTCAGTCAAGAATACACTTTTACACAGATTCAGTGTCGATATTAGCTGTCAAAATGGCATGTCCTTCCCACAAAAACTATGCGGCTTTGTCATCTTTCAAATTCTTTGGGGCAGGGCTGGTGTCTCTGTTCATGTGGCCCAGTGCAGTGACTGGATTCTACAGACACTACTGCAGTTTACACTAAGGGAATAAAATCAAGTCTCTTAGACGTCACTTCTTACGGACTTTTCTTCCCCCTAACATCCTAGTTAATGTTTCTTGGTTGCTTTTCAGCACAGCTGAAATACACAACTTAATCAGAACTGTAATTTGATTCTTCTTTTCTGATAATTGATTCAGTAGTTCAGGCTTTGTTTTCATAACTATGTCTTTTGTAATCTGCCCCATTGTTTATTCATGACCTAATTCCCTCAGTGCATGCTACTTCTCAGGGCTTTCACTGTGATTTTCCAGCAGTGAAGCATCTTTTATCACTCACTGAAGCTGTAGTCACTCCTATATTTTTGATTAATTTACCTATTTGCTTGGCAAGTGTTCTCAGTGTGATTTTTAGCTCCTCCACTGAGTGGGTCAAAACCTCCCCTTAATGGCAGAGAAAGTAAGATGAGTGTCAGGTAGTGGCTTAGCAGATTTGCACTGATTTATTTTTCCCCAACTCCAGGTGTTCTCTGGTGTTTTCGAGCTATTTTCCCCACCAAAAACTCAAAATAGATGTGGACAATTCCCTTCCAGGTTTAAGTATTCCTTTTTCTTTAAGTATTATGTTGCTGGGTTCTGCTGGGTCTTCAGCATCATGCCAGATAACTCAAGTCCTCTCTCTGGCAGCACAAACCGGGAGCATTCTGCATGTGTTATTCCTTCCTCTTTAGATTTAGGCATTTTCCCTAATTCCATCCATATTTCTGCATGCATGAATGAGAGCTTGGCATCTCACTCTTCTTGTTAACACTGTGTTAATGCACTGTAATAATACAAGAAATATTTAAAATCTCTTGTACCTTATTTGCCTGGGATCTTTAGCTGCTATTGTGGTTTAAATAATCAAAGGTGAAGGTGTCTTTCTGTGGAGTTAAATAAAAACCAAGATTGCTTTTCACTACCCGTATCAATCCGTGGAAGAAGCTTTTTGTGATCCTGAGGTGTCAAAATGGAAAGCTGATGGTGCTGCTGTTATGTTTTGATTGTGTGTAAGAGTACACACCTTTGTTCTCAGGTGTGCTTTCTTGAGGGCAAAATTAGCCATAGAATTTCCTTAAGCAGTTTTCAGGAAAGTCAAGCTGTTCCACGAAGCTGAAGTTTCATTATTGCCCAGACCTGTCATAGTGTTTGGAAGCAATTCTCCCTTGATTAGTGCTCCATCCTTTGCAGTGGTAGAAGCATGCTTTGAGTCATGTTGAAAACTGGACTGGACACAGATAAAGATAAAAACACATCTCTTGCTCTCAATTTTAACTTGGTTTAGTTCTTCAGTACTTTACACAGGACTGAGAGGCAAAGAACTGCTGGGAGGAAGGTGGGATAGTTTATCCAGGTGGCTTAGTGGTGCGTGGATCTAGCCTTAATTTGATGGAGTTGAGAATGGAATGCAAGAATGTTTAAACTTAAAAAGCACGGGTTTGATGTGCTGTGCATGATACTTAAAATGGCATAGGGTGCAGTGGCAAAGCCCTAGATGTGGTTTTGCCTGGATTTCCACTACTTCTCACTTTCCCTCAGGGTGTGTTTGTGTATGCTGTAGGAGTGGCTGCTGTACCTCACTTGATGTCTTTTTAATGACATCTTGGACATCGTTTGAGATGACAGGTGGTTTGCTAAAATGGACCATTCAGTTGTTAACTTGAAGGGTCTTACAAGAGCTGTCAGCAAGCACCATTTTAAAATGTCTGTCCTCAGTTCTCACAGTATCTCCATGAAAACGCTTCATACATTCGCCCTCTGGAGGAAGGAATGCTGCGCTTGTTCGAGAGCATCACAGAGGATACTGTGACAGTCCTGGTAAAGATTTCTTACCTTTAGTATTGAAAAAGATTTTTACAGAACAAAACCACTTATGTATTGTTTTTCCTTTTAGGAAACAACAGTGAAATTGAAGGCCTTCTCAGAACATTTAGCTTCCTACTTACGTTTTTTAAGAAAGATTCTTCCTTATCAGTTAAAAAGGTACTTTTGATTTGATAGATCAAATTTAAAGGTGCAGTAAGTGTCAGGCATGCAGCATTGTCAACACCAACAACTCAGATATAACTCAGCCCTTAAAACACACTTTCACTTAAAAGGCAGAGGTTTGGTTGGTTGGTTGTTTTGTTTTTTTTTTATGCTGGTTTCTGAGCCTTGAGGTTAGGCATGTTGCTTTTAAGGCATGTTTCTTAATATTAATAGCATTGATACTATTCAAGTATGATATACTGAAACCGTTAATTCCTTGAGCCTATCTGAGGATTACTTACCATTGAGTAAATGGAGTAACACTTGGCCACATGCCCATCCCTTCTGCTGTGCAAACATTTGTTCCTGAGTTGATCAGAGGAATTATAGGTGTAAAAAACTGCTTGACTTGGACTAAGGAAGAAGAAAAATCTTGATTTATGCTTCCTTTACACCTGTTCTCATGCTCCTTAGGAAGCAAAAGAGAAAGTAATTTATGTAGTGGAGGAAAAAATTTTTAAAGTGATGCAATCAGTTCCTCGCTCTGAGCGTAAACTGTTCCGGGCTTGTGACCGAAATGC
Source organism: Sclerurus mexicanus (assembly GCA_013396755.1). Classification (NCBI taxonomy): domain Eukaryota; kingdom Metazoa; phylum Chordata; class Aves; order Passeriformes; family Furnariidae; genus Sclerurus; species Sclerurus mexicanus. Next base: position 439,346 of record VWZF01001886.1, on the reverse strand, counting down.
TCGAGAGTGTAGATGCACACAGTAATTTTCATGTATTGCTAAGTCACTCTGCTGTGTTAACATTTCTAAAATAAATTTCTAGTCTCTTGTTGCTTTGGACTGGTGATGTAGATCTACTCCAAAACTCATGAACTTGTTTTTTAAGATAATTAAAAAATGCTTATTTTTAAAAAAAATAATTCATATATTCCTAGTTTGGAAGAAGAGTGTGAGTCTTCTCTTTGCACAGCTGCTTTAAGAGCTAGAAATATGGAGCTACACAGAGACATGAAAAGGTTGACTGCAGTCTTCGAGAAGCTACATACATATGTCAGTCTTCTGGCCTTACCAAGTAAGTGTAAGTTTTGGCTTGGTTGGTTACACTATGACTGAAAGAGAATGGTTTTCTTTTCGGATCAGTGTTGAGTGGGGTTTTTTTGTTCTGTTTTTGTTTGGTTTGGGGTTTTTTAAGCCATACACACGCACACCAAATGTCACTTTTCTAATAGAAGAAAACAAGATGAATGCTGCTTGTTAGGTGCTGTCTAAACTTTGGATGAGTGAGTTCTGCAGTGTGCTCTGTCATGCTAGAGCCTCTTTTATCAAGGCTGGGAAACTGAGTGTGCTGTAGAGTGTTTAATGCTCCACAGTCCCCCTTCTGGATAGACATGGGCATAGTGCAGGCCTGGAAATTACCGAGCAGTCACATGTACCAGATTTTAGATAGTCATAGTTAACTGTAGTGGAGAAGAAATGACTGTGGGTTTTTACAGTATGATTGACAGTATATGTTTTGTCATCCTTTAATTATGGAATTGTTAATAAACTATCTCCGGATGCATGCTGGAACAAGATGATTATTGTAACCTGGAAATGGTTATTGTATAGCATCAGGTTATTTCAGTCTTCACTCTTTAGAAGGGCCCAGATGCTCCTTCCTACAGCAGTGAACATGTAAGTATTTCTGCATGTGTAAATGGTCTTTGAGACCAAAAGAGTTGATATTTGTAAAACCTGAATAAAATTTAGGGAACTTGAAAGTCTTTTACCTGCCTGCTCTGGCAAAATTTGATATATATACATTTGATATCAAAGGGGAAATTTGAGTAAATGAATCTGTTGTGACTCATACTCTGTGCAAATGGTTCTAGTAGGTGGAAATTGAATTATTTTCAAAACTACTTCTTTTTATTCATGGTCAAATCTTAGTGTTGTGGTTTTCTTTTCCTTTTTATGTGGTACTCTTAGGTACAAACCCAGAAGGACTACTTAGGACAAATTACAACTTTGTGTTTACAAGCATTGCTGCAAGTCTTCATGGATTTCATGATGTTTTAAAAGGTGAGAGTACAGGAATGTTATGTTTCAGCTCTCTTTCTTTTTGTTTAACATGCCACATGTGTACTCTCTTTGTAACAATGTTGAACATATAATATGTGATAAATGTGGTTTGTTTTGCCTTTACAAGCAAAGAAGAGAAACTAAATCTACTAACCACTTACTTTGGACATTCACACATATTTTTCATTACTCCATTCTGTCAGCTTTGTTTTTTGAAGTTGTGGGATTATTTAATTGTGGCTCACCAGATCTTTCTGAGCAGTATCACTTTACTGTCTGAACTTCACGGTTCTATTGAAACTGGCATACAGATTGGAATGATATTAAATGTACTTATTTTTCCCTGCATACACAGAGTTGACCTAGTACCTCCCTTCAAAGTGGAATTTTTCCTTACTATTTTTAGGTTAGTTACTATTTTTAACATGAATATATTACCAAATCTTAAAAAGAAATCTGTGTTCTTTTTGAAATTTAACTTCCTCCTGGAAAATGGTTTACCTTCCCTTTATCAGAAAAACATGGTTATGTTATGTTTTCAGGGAAGTAATGTTTGGTTAAAACTCTTAAGAAAACCTGATGTTTCTGTATGTCCTAGAATTTCTCTACCGTGTAGCTGTTCCCAGGGAGAAAGTAATCCATGTAGATGAGTTGTTTTATTGCTAGACAGCTATTTAAACATTAAGCTTTTATAATTTTATGCAAAAATTTTTTTAGTAATAGCATCAATAGCATGGGGCCATTCTGCAGAGTCCTTGTTTTAAAAAAAAGTATATTCAAGATTGTACCTCAAACAAAATGAGACCCTAAACCAAAAGTTTTGTAGAATAGATAAGTTTATTGATAAATACTTTCTGCTTCTTAGTATTGTTACTGCAATGTAAAGTCAACCCAACTTACACTTTAAAGGAAATAAAATAGAAGTGCTGAAGAATAACTGTCAGTAGAATTCATTGGCTATTAACAGAAATGTCCTTAATATCTCACACTCCCATACTACAGAATGCTTGATTTGTCAACTCTGCCTTCTTTCTCTATTCAAACTAATTTCCAACTGCTTAAGCTTGTCTCAGATTATAACTTGTGGTGTTGATGAGCTGGGACTTCACCATTCTGTAGCAATAGTACTTTATTGTAAAATAGGTGCAAAACGTCCACTTGTCAAACAGTTACTTTTTTTTTTCCCAATTAGGCCAACTTGAGAATGTTTGTTCTTACATAATAGACTCGGTTCTTTTCAAATTTTGGCGCTGTTGAAATTCATCAATATATCTAAGCTAAGATGTTTTTGGGAATTACTTTCAGAAAGTTCTATGTGTTCCTCCCAATGTTCCCCCCACCTGGCTCCCCCTCGAAGTGAAGTTCTGTTAATTTTAGTAAATTCTCTTAGTTAGTAAACAGTAAATTCTGTTAATTTTATCTGAAAAATTTCAGACTATTGGAAGTAATGTTCTAAATTTCTGATAGTCTTTTAGCTTTGCCTGACAGAATTAAAGTACTCTTCCCTTAGAAGTCATGTGAGCTTAATGCCTGAATATTGAATGTGACAAAAAATTCTACTTTTGAGTGTCCTGCTGTAAATACATGGAAATGAAAAGTATACTTGTGAGGTAAAACACTAGCTCAGTGTGAGCTTGGATCCCCTATATAGCTCTGAGTTTTGGGACACAGAGTATACTTAAATATACACCTTTGTTCTGCTTTGTGTAACAGCCATAATGTTTGTTCCTTATGATCACAGACAGTTGTCTAAGGCGCTGTACTAAAGAACTAAGAGTATCCAGACTAAACTTTTATACAACTTTTATACAATTTTTATACAAGCATTTGAAGCCTGAACTGAAAAGCTAAATGTAAAAATGGTTGCTGAAATAAATCAAAATCATAATTTGACATAAATGTATCCTTTTCCTTTTCCAGATATTTCCAAGCACTACAGTCAGAAAGCTACTTTAGAACAAGATGTCCCAACAGCCACACAGAAACTCATAACTACAAATGACTGTATTTTATCCTCTGTTGCGGCTTTAACAAATGGAGCAGGCAAGGTAATGGATATTTTTGTTTCAATGTACTGCCTTAACTCATGCAAGTTTTTAAGAAAAAGAAGTAATCTTTAGTTGAATGATTTGGAAAATCTAGGTGTCCCTCTGATACTAATAATCTATAGTATCAGATTTGTTCTTAAGTTATTTTCAGGCTACGAGTTAAAAAAAACCAACTCATAAATGAGTGATAAAAGTAGGTACTGTAAAGAGGATGCTTTGTGTTAGTAAGGTCCAGGTTATGTGGAAGAGCCTTTAGTTTGTTTCAAATTCTTGTTGCCAAGTCCAGTTTCACTGAATACTTGTCTTTTGAAAGAGTAATTGCTCTGATGAATCTTTCTGGTCAACTTAATTTAAAAAGTGACTTCTCTTGATGTATCTAGATCGCCTCGTTCTTCAGCAACAACTTGGATCACTTCACTGCTTCAGTGAGCTATGGCCCTAAAGGAGGAACAGAGTTCATCAGCCCTCTCTCAGCTGAGTGTATGCTGCAGTACAAGAAAAAGGCAGCTGCTTATATGAAATCTTTGAAGAAGGTTTGTTCAGCTGCCATGCTTGCACAGAGAAAACGCAGTTCTGTTGAGTTGGTTATGCCAAAGAGAATACAAACTAGGCATTTTCAGTATTTGGAATGGATTAGATTATCTGAATGAGAATTTTTGGCTGAGAAAATGGAACCCTTGGAGCAATAATGCTATTGAAAACTAGAGAGCATAGTTGCCCTCACAACTGAAGGTGTGTGCCAATTCTGCTATTACCCATTTCCACTAATTATTTCTGTGCCAAGACTCCACGGAGAAGAGGGTAGCTGCTTATTTAATTTTCCTCCCTTTTCACCAGAAATATGAAGGGAATGATATCATATTCTTACAGTTGCATTCACTGGAACACAGTGGAGGGCAACAGGAAAAAAAGGCAGCTGAAAAGGAAGTACACTGGAAAAAGTGTGCTGAATCAAAGGATTGAATGCTGCCAGGTCTCCCTGTTGTCTCCATTAAAATTAACAATTAAGTGATGGTATGATTAACAGTTGTTACTAAATTGCTTTACTGCAATGTCTGAAAAGTGGACCTTAAGCTGTATTTGATGATTAATTAACACTTGGAGTTTTCTGAGCACTTTAAAAAACTGCACCTTTTGGGGCAGTATTTCTTGTGAGCGCAAACCATTTTTTCCTACTCGCTGGTAAGCACTTGGAACATAGCTTTTCTTCCCTTTACTATAAAGTCAGGAGGGCAGTAAGAAAATAAAGGTAGAATATGTATTCTGATCTACTGTGTAACATTTTCTGAGGTTTCTTTTATTCTTCTGCAGCCTCGTGCAGATTCAGTGCCTTATGAAGAGGCTTTAGCCAATCGCAGAGTTCTCCTGAGTTCTGCAGAAAGTAGAGAAGGTCTTGCACAACAGGTATTCTGGTATAAATTTTACGAACATATGACAGTGTGTTTTGTAAAAGTTAAGTAATATCAACTAACCTCCACATATTTATATCTGTGGTCATTTTCAGGTATATATGCATATACTGAAGCTTAAAATGAGACTGTAGATGTCTTGTAGAGTTTTGAAAGTAAAACATCCCTGTGAGGCTGGATTATCTCCTGTACCTGCAGAACGTACATGTAGTTATAAAGGACAGGATTATGGCATTGATATCTTTATTTGCAAGTACAGGAAGTCAAGCAATCTTTAATCATTGAAATAAATGCAAAATAAAGACAAGAATAAGGCATACTGAAGGATTGCTAATGTTATGTACTGTTATGAGTCGCCTTTTGGACTATGCTGGATTTATTAGCACGGGCAAAAACCAATGATTTTTCTTTTCAGTTAGAGTAATAGAATACAGTTTCTGTCTTCAATTGTGCATATACTTTTATTTTTTTTCTGGAAAGTAAAGCAGAGGGAGGATACATGGTAAAAAAGGCCTACACAGTTTGCCCATATCCTTATACGAACAAGACTGGTTAATACTGAAACTTCTTTATTAGCTTGAATACTGAGTCTGTGCTTGACTCATCATCAATGAACTTTTGCAAGAAAAATACTTTGGTGTGGGTGGGTTTTCTAGTTGATTTTTGCATTTGTGGATTTTTGTTTTGTTGGTTTTGTGGGTTTTTTTTTGTTGTTGTTGGGTTTTTTTCTGTTTTTTGTAGTGTCCAATATTGAAAGTGTGTTAGTAGGAGTGATATTAATTTCAGCAGAAATGTGTGGAGTGACTGGATGTGTTCTGTTCCATAGTTGTTTTCTTATCTGGACAAAGTGGGTGGTTCTGTTTGTGTGAGGTGGCACAGCTGGGAGGGGAGAGTTTGTTTTTCTTACATAGAAAAGGATAATGCTGATGCTAGGTACACATTTTCCAAGTTTTTATAAGATTCTTCCCTGCTTTAATTTTTCACCTAATACAATGCTGCTGTAACTTATAGCTGTAACTTTGTGATGAAAATTTGAAACTAATTAAAAAACATGGTTATTTTTGACAGTGGATTGTGGTTGCTTGTCCAGCTTGAAACAGTAGTTGTTTACCTGCTGCACTATTTGCTAGCTCACTTACGTAATGTTTTAAAATAATACTGTCCTCAAACATTTCCTGTGTGTGGCTTTTTGCTCCTTGGGTTCAATAACCTTGACTGTAAACTTCCCCTCCTAAAGGTCCAGCAGAGTTTGGAGAAAATTGCAAAACTTGAACAAGAAAAAGAACACTGGATGTTGGAGGCTCAGCTAGCTAAAATAAAGCTAGAGAAAGAAAACCAAAAACTGAAGAACTCTCTTAGTGGATATTTAACTGAATCTATACAGGAGCATTCCATTTTGCCAAATGTAACAGAACAAAAGAAGGAAACCACAGAAAAGAGTCTGAGGGAACCCATTAAAAGTACTAGTCTGGTAAGTGACCTTTTCACTTCAATAGAGAAAAATCCACTTTCTGTAGGAGTAGTGCTGTTTGATCAGTGGAACACTAATAATGAAAGCCTTTTGACTGTGTTGAAAGCATTCACGCTTGGGGTCCTCGGATTTGCAAATCTGCTTGTGAATACTTTCTGTGTTTTGAGACTTTGTTCGCGGTCTTAAGTATCTTGGAGATACTTTTGTAGCTCTGTACTTGTGGGACTGAGGGGGAAATATTAGGGGCTTAATCTCTAGGTTTTTCTGACTCAGTAATTAGGAATTGGTGTGTGTCTTGGGTTGGCTCTGAGTTTCCAATACTTTTATTCATCTCTAGGCATGTTAAAGCAAATGGAAGTAGGTAATTTGTATTTGTAAATGGTTAATAAGACTTATACATCAGTTTGGGTTCAGCAATTGCTTTTGGATATAGCATGGATTCTGTCCTTTCTCTTCCATGTTGGTAAATGGCTTTTCCGTGTTTACTATACATATTTAAAACAGGTTGGCAGTTCCCCTGAATTGCCACTTCTGAAGTGGTATTAACTGGAATGTCATCTGTAAGAAATAATCTACTCAGCTCAGCATTCAATGGAATGTTTTTTTTCTTCCTCCCCACTGTCCTGCTCCAGAATAAAAATAACCAGTGGATTGTTTTGAAGTCCTCAGTTTTGAAGTAAACTGGCATGTTAAATTTTTGATCCTCTATTTGAATCCTTAGAAGTTTGAGGAGAATTGGTTTTTGCAGGCACTATGCTTAATGTAAATGATGGGTCAACATATTGTATAACTATTTCCTGTAAATCTCAGTCTTTAGTCCTGTTGAGGTCAGGGGGAAAAGACCCCTTTGATTCTCCATGAAAATATTCTTCCATGAAACTAGTTATTGGCATATACCCCTCCTGGAGGGTTTTATCAAAGTGGAAAGGAAGGAATTCAGAAGGTCCTCAGTAAATCCAAGTTGGCTTTTCTTGCTCTTAAACATGACAAGTAGAGTTTCAGTGTACTAATGTACCTCTGAATTAGTTTCATATGATCAAGCAGTTGCATAATCATACAAGCCCAGCTGCATCTTGTTGCTTTTATTGCCTTTTTCCTCTGTGCATCATAAGGCAGGGGATATATTTGGAGAGTTGATGTCAGCTTTAATTGTGTTCAAGGCATCCATATAATCACTCTTGTTTATGTTACAGGTGGAAGTACTTAAATTTGCATTCAGTTTGAACTGTTGTAAGATTTTTTAAATTTAAAGTTCTTCTGTGACTAAACCATAATGGCTTGCAGCTATGGTATCTGTTTTTGCACTTCTCATTAAGTGTATTTTCTTCCTTGTTCTAGATCGGAATGTTGACTATAACTACTGATAATGAAAAGGTAATCTGTTTTAAACATTGTCAATGTACCACTGCTAAATACTTCAATTCTGATGCTATTACACTTTTTCCAAAGGTCTAATTACCAAGAATACTGTCATATAATGGGACGAGTCACCCATGTAGACTCTATATATGATATGGTCAAATTTCTGAAATCCCCATGTTTCTTAATTTTCTTCTCTCAGTGAACTGCTTTTTATCCATTTAAGCATTCTGGAGCAGTGTGAGCTGCAATCCAGGTCTGTTCTCTGCAAGTTGAGGAAAGCATTGGTCTGTTTGTGCTTCAGTAGTCCACACTGCATTCCAAACCTCAACTCTTAAAGAAGGGCTGAAGCTGCTAAAAAGTTCCTGACTTTTAGTCAGTGGCTGCTGTAGTGACTTTTAGACTTAGTGGCTGCTGTACAGGCTATCCCAAACTAGAGGTCATACTGAAATAAACTTTGAACCAGCTGTCACTTTATTTAGCACTGCCGTAATGTAACACTTGCCCCAGCAGGAACTTGGCAGAGTAAGTCATCGCTTTCCCTTTTCTGGCACTGAAGGAAGAGATGTTTCTTTCAGTTTACTCCTCCTTTTCCTGTGAAGGTGTGATTAAAAAGGGTTAGGGAGCCGGGGAGTAACTCATACAGGATCTTAAAACCTTCAGCGTAGTGCTAGACTTGAAGGTAATGACAACTCATGTAAAAGCTGCTTCCAGTGGGTTACTCTAACTTACAGTGACTTGTTTGGCTTTTTTATTTTTTATTTTCTTTTTTAAGTTCAAATGTCTAAGGAAACTTCTGGAACGTGCAACATTAGAAATAGTTTTGACTTTTGTGAGCTTCTGAGGTTTGGTTATTTGAAGGAATTCTTCCTTGTTGGGAAAAGATAGTAAGGTTTTATGTAGGTGAAAACAGTCCACTTCTGCAGTGGATTCTCATCTTCATCAAATGCGTGATATGTTAAATTAAGCTAAATTCCTACCTCTTCAGTCAGCTCTTTATCCTTTAATGAAGTCTGACATTAAGAGTCACCATCAGAGTGGCAAATTGCAGTGTGACCTGCTGTTGTCTGTTGTTTGAGGAATTCAATACTTTTGGGTAGAGCAGTCAGGCCTCAGGAGGGAGGAAGAAAAGTCTGTGTAGAGGCAATGTTGTGATGCAGGTATTCAATCTACTGACATGAATACTGTCAGCTTAAATTTTTGCTTTGCCAGTCTCCAGATGCTGAGTCTCGTGAAGACCTGATAAAAACCCACTATATGGCAAGGATAGCAGAACTTACCTCTCATCTCCAGCTTGCTGACAGCAAATCAGTGCACTTTCATGCCGAGGTGAGCATGCAGGCAGTGGTTATGCTGAAAACAGTAAATCTCTTCTTCAGCTTTTCACAGTGAGTTTAAATATATGGAGGATAATGTTTTATAAAAATCAGTTCCTGGAGTATTTTATCTTTTGACTGTGGTCTAGAGTGCATCAAAATGGATACTGTAGAAGGGCTTTTTAAAAAATAAATTCTTTGGTAGCCTTGTTTTGGGTGTATTAAGAAATATAATATGTATTATGTATAGATTTGTTCATATAAGCTGAAGTAGCTGGCTTTAGTTATCTAGATAGTTTGAACTTAATTGTGAAGTGAGGCTGATGTAATTCAAAATTGTATGAGTGTATTGTGAGTGATGAAAACAGCTCTCTTCAGAGAAAGTTAGTTCTTAGGCATGTTACACTTAAATAATTAACAGAATGATCCACTGTATCTATGGTTTCCAGTTTTAATTTCAAATCGTGAGGTAACTTTTCTTGAAAGTAGTGGCCATTTTGATTTGTGTGATTAACTGATGTGGAATGTACCAAAACTCCAGGTTAACAAAGTAAATAATCTTTAAATATTTTTTTAATGGTAGATGACATAGTGTAGAGGAACCATCTTTTCTCTGATATTTGAGCAATGTATGAAGTGAGTTGTTTGTGTTGCTTTTTATTTATGAGAAATTTCCTAGCAATTATGTGAAAAATCCAGTATTTAGAGGATTGACAATATGATAATTCTGTAAAATGAAACATTTAATGTTAACTGTTATGTTACCATTGCATTTAAAAATGTGCACAAGCTCTGACTAAATTTCTTGAAATCTAAGTGTTACAGAAATATGAAAAAAAACAAAGTAGTCACTTAAAGATGCCACAAGGCAATACTCTGGAACTAACTGTCCTCCCTTCCACCCTCCTTATTCTGTTCCTCTTGATAGTGTCGAGCACTTGCCAAAAGACTGTCCTTAGCAGAGAAGTCCAAGGAATCGCTCACGGAAGAGTTGAAGCTAGCCAGTCAAAACATCAGTAGATTACAGGCAAGTAAATTGTTATATAATGTAATGGGTCCATTTTGTAATCATGTGTCAGGTGAAGTTGGAGGAGAAAAATTACAACCATCTAGCACGGCCATGCCATTACTAGGGCCTTAGTTATGGGATGTAAAATCTCGAATGGTGAGAGGAGCCTGAGGTAATACATTTTAAATCCCAGGTATAATAAAGTTGAAGTGGAACATTCTTGCAAGGAAAAGGCTATAGTAGCCAAGACTGTGTTTTAGCACATTTGATGTCAAGGATTCTCATGAAAATGAGGAGGTTTTAATGTCAAAATGTGGGGTTGTGTGACTGCTTTCAGATGATACAAGAAATTCTTAATCCTTTCTTGCACCTGGGCCTGAAAGGTTTAAAAATTTTTATTTTTTTTTAGACAGATACCTTAATATTAAGCAGTTATAACTTTGCGCTAATTTTTAAGAAGCTGTTGTTAACAACAACTGACTTTTATGCCAGATCTTGTGAATGTCATTTCCCTGTGTCCTTCCCCTCCACACAGCTGAGAAAAGAGGCAGTATTAAATAAAGTACATATAAATACTCAGTTCCTAAATTTGTATTTTCTTTACATTTAGTTGATACCTTTGTTGCTCACCTGTCTGTGATGGTGATTACTGAAATTCCTCCATACAGGCAGTGAATATAATGTTGGAAACTTTGAACAGTTATGTCCATGAATGATTCTATTGAACACTCTTTTGGTTTGTTCCTCTAAGAAATTCCACAATCAGTATCCAACTTGGCATGAGAATCTCCAACTACATATTAAAACTTCCTTGGGAAAGATAGCAGGCACACTCTATGTTTAGTAGTCTGCATAATATTGAATCATAGACCTGTTGAGGTTGGAAGGGTCCTCCGAAGGTCATTTGGTCTCCTCCTTTGGTCACAGCAGAGGGAGTTCAGATCAAGCTGTTCAATGGGATATGTCCTGTACAGCCATGCTGGCCTTCTGCCGCAGTCATTCCACTTCTTAAGCATTGGACTATTCCTTGCTATGAGCTTTACCATTCAGCTTTCCTGGGCCCCTGTAACTTCCAGGGCAGTTTTACCTGGGAACTTAGCAAGCAGACATTGAAAAAAAGCCAGAATCTACTCTTCTTAAATCTAGGGTTGCTGTAATTCTGCTATTCATCTTGCTTGCTTCCCTCAGGATCTTAAGTTCCACTAATTCATGGTTGCTGCAACCAAGGCTACCATTGGCTTTCACATCCCTGACCAGCTTTTCCTTATTTGTGAGTAACAGGTCCAGCAGAGAGCATCTCTTAGTCCTGTTGATCACTGGTATCAAGAAGTTCTTTGCCACACTCAAGACAACTCCTGAGTTGCTTGTGTTCCACCTTGCTGCTCTTCCAGGAGATGTCAGAGTAGTTAAAATCTCTAATGAGGATCAGGGTCTGTGGATGAGAGGTTTTTATCTGCTCATAGCAGATGCCTGCCATATCACCCTGTTGTTCTCATGTGATCCCTACTTATGAGATCTTAATTGTTTTCCAGACACTCCTTTCACATAAAGCATGATTTCTTCCCTCCTATCCTGTCTTTCCTAAAGTGTGTGTATCCCTTCAGTGCTGTGTCCTAGTCATGCACACTATCCCCTCATGTCTCTCTAATCCAAGGGGCATCATAGCTCTGTAACTGCATGTGGAGTATTGATTCTTTCAGCTTTGTATGCCATGTGTGTTTATGTACAGGCCATGCTTTAACCCTATAAATGTTACTTGTTTCCTGGCTGGAGGCAATGTTGGAAAACTTGGCTGTTACTCTTTTATGTAAGCCATAAAAAGTGGGGAGAAAAAATCTAAAGGAAACAGCACAAAAGTAAGGGGAACAAACCATGCATGAGACGTCAGGTAAAAGAAAAATAGCTATGGACTTTCTTTCGTAAAGCAATTTCTTTTTTTTAGCTGAATTGCACACATTCAGCATCACAAGTGTAGCTTACCAAGTGGAGGTAGAAGTTGGCTGCTTTGCCAGCTGTCACAAGTATTGAGCAGAGGCTTCTGGTTATTTTATTTTTCCTTTAGGATGAATTGATGACGACAAAGAGAAGTTACGAGGATCAGTTAAGTATGATGAGTGACCATCTTTGCAGTATGAACGAAACCTTAACTAAACAAAGGGAAGAAATTGATACTCTAAAGATGGCTAGTAAGGTAAGTTGGCAGGTGCTGGCATTAGGCACTGACTGCAGTTTGGAGGTGAGTGGGTTACATGTGGTGTTCCTGCCCTTTTAACTAACCAGTTCCCAAGCTATAGTACTTATTCTCAGCCAACTGGAAAGGATGCTCCAAACCTGCTCCTGCATGTTTTGGTGAAAAAAAAATTCTTGCAAAGCATACATGTGGGAAAGAACAAACTCTTCATGCCACTGCTTCACATTAGGCTTTCAGAGTGTACCCTCTGATGGCAGATGAGCACCTTTTTTGTTTAAAGGTGATGAAAATAAAATTATTTGAAAATCCAGTTAGTGATATCAGGTGGTTATGATTAATTTCTGTGTAGGAGTGTCCCTTCTGCACTCCTGTTGGTTGCAGCATACTCTGTTCTTGGCAGCTAGTCTCTTTCTCTGTTTTATTTCCATGTTCTGTCTTGTCTGTCTCTTGTGTAGGAATGAAAAAGTTGCCACTTACATTCTTCTGTGAGTTTGAAGTGTACACTTAAATCCTTTTCCAAGTAAGGAGTCTACCCACTTTGCAGAAACAAGTTTCTGACTTATCATAATGATTAAAAATACAGAAGTCCTGCTGTTTTGAGCAGTGATTAAACCATGGTATATCTTAATCTGGTGCTTCTAGGGATGAACAGGTGTTGTAAAGGCCTTTGCCCTTCCCTCATCTGGCTGTGAAATGAGTAAATTAGCATTATTCTCCTTAATCAGGGAGTGCATGGAAGCAGGTTTTACTGAAGGGTTAAAAAAAATGAATAAATCATGTTTGGTTAAAGGTCCCATGATGGTGATTTTTATTTTTCAGAGTAAACTCTTCCCCGCTTTTATAGAAATGTTTTTCTTCAGATATCTTAACTTGGCATTGTGTTCTTTAAAATTACTTTTTGTTGTATGAGCTATGGTGTTTTTGGAAGGAAGCTCTTGGCTGCAGACTCACCATAGCACTCTATGTTTTTATAAAACATTTTCTGGATTTTTTCACTTGCCATACTTTTAGCACTTAAAGTGGTTCTCTCTCCGTAAGGAAGTACCTCCAAACCTCACAACAGAAGCCACACAGATTTTCAAATGTTACCAAATGTAGAAGGCAATTCAGTTGAAATCAAGATGCAGTTAAAGCCTTTATCGCTTTGAGAGAGTTGCTGGTTAGATTAAAAACAAATGTTATCCTAAGGAAATAGGAAGATGTAGAATTGCCAGCAAGTAACTATTGCAGTAAAGTTTATTTTAAGCTATGTGTTTTCTTTGTGGAATTATTGCAAGTCATATGTGAGTTTGTTAGCTGTGCAACAATTTCTTTTCTAAACTAGGAGTAATCTGTACAGACGAAATTAAAATAAAATTTGTTTTGGAAAACAATTATAGGATGGGGAATTGATTTTTAATTTGAGACAAATATATCCTATAAGGATATATTTGAAATAGCACTTGAATTGCTGTTTGACTTGCCTTCACTGCCCTTACAATATTGATGTTAATACAGTTGAGTGTCTTGGGATGTACCTTAAATGTCTCTTCTGCAGGTTTCAGTTGAAGTACCTTTCTTCATTTGAAATATCTGGTATTTGCCTCTGTTATTCTTAGAGAAGTAGTGGGGTGTTCAGGGCAAGCAGCTACAAGCTGCCGATGTTAAAAGACTGAGGACTGTTTATTTTCAGTTTGACTGTACTTTGTTTACTGTAGGCATAAATTATCAGACACCAGGTTTTGTATGTTACCTGTCTAAATTTTCTTATCTGAATTACATGTTCTGTTCACTTGTTTCTTGTTGCAGGGAAATTCTAAAAAGAACAAAAGTCGATAGTTTACAGCTAAGTCTTTGGAAGCTGCTGCTGCACAGGATGCAGATAGTGACCATTCATTATCCAGTTCCTATTTGTTCCAGGAAGCAGAGAGTGGTATTGGGTCTAGTAAAAACTGAATTGGTGCTGTAAACGGCTTTAAAATATTTAGAACTTGTAACAGATAAACCAGAACACGATGTTGGCTCTAAACCAGGAAATACACACTCTGTGGATAATTTATATAGTAATTACCTTCAGTTTTTACTGTGCACTTTTTAAGACCAGGTTTTGATTTCATGTAATAACTTCAGATTTTGTATATTTTCAACTATGTTTATGTATTAACAAATTTGGATCCATGCAGTAGTTGTCTATTTTTGAGTTAAACATTTGATTGTCAACATGTGTACATTCCATTACCTGTTAATAACAGTTTAAAAATGAGTTTTGAGACTTTTTTGGCCATGCAAGCTGTGCAGTTACTGTAAATGTATTATTCCTATTCTCAGCCCTTTTGAATTAATTTGAATTGTGGCTTGAAAGGATTTTCACAAATTCACATCAGTAAATGGGATTATGGTTTTAGATTGCAACAATGGAAACTTTTCCTGCTTGCATTTGGCACTTTGGATTTTGAAGTAAAGAATAGCTGAGTTGGGATACTTCTATGAAATCACTTTAAGCCCTTACAATAACATTTTGTTTACACAGCTATGTATATATATTGGTTGGAACAGCTGTTCAAAGCTAGAGGAAACTGATTTGTCATTTGCCCCAAAAGAGTGAAACAGTGTGTGTAGACTAGATCAGCTTACTGTGCTCTCTTACAGTAAAGAAGAATATGAAATATGTAAAAGATTTAAACCCTGAATTTGCAAAAGGTCTTTATGGAACTAAGTCCTGATGGTCTCACTGAGGGAATGCACATGGCTTTTCTTGTGTTTTCAAAAGTTTGTGAACTTTAGGTCTCTCCTAAGATTTAATTTTTTTTAAGTGAAGTTTAACACCATGAATTTTCACAGCATTGGGGTTTTTTTGTTATTTTGGGGTTTTGTTGTTTGTTGTTTTTTTTTTTTTAAAAATCAGATGCTGTGCTGCTTCACACTTTACACTGATCTTCTGTTCCATAATTTGCATTATGGCACTTATTTGTCCCATAACGGTTTACTCTGATATCAAAAGTGTTGATATGTATTATCAGTATGTAATAATAAAATCAACTACATGAAACCAGCCTGACTTTTTTTCTTAATTTTGGATGTGCCCAGGTTGCAAGGTGTGATATTGTGATGGGGTGTTAACAGCTCTTGCTGGTGAGGTGAGCTGAAGTAACTACACCAGTCTAGTTACTCTTAGTAGTGCTTCTCTTTGAGCCAGGCTGTGTTTCTGTACCGAAAGCTGCTGTGTGCAAAGTGCACCGAGTCCAGGTTAGCACTTCTTGTCTGCTTGATCACCACTGTGGAACTGTTCTGACAGTTTTTCCTTTTAGAAATGCAAAATAGATGTGGTTATGAAGAGGGAGACGAGATGGGGAGAGCCTGCATGGTTTCTTACTAGCACGATGTTGAACTAAAAACTAGGTGCTGGTGCTAATGAAGGTTGGGAAGTATTTACTTTCTCTCTAACCATTTTATGGAAGCAGATACAGCTTCAGCTGTTTCATTTAGGGTTGGAAGCTGATTGCTTTCTTCCAGTTCTTTCGAACCTGCCCTATCTGAGGACTTTTGTCTTGCAGAGAAGGTATTAATTCAGTTATTTTAATTCTCTGAATCAAATTACTGGACGTGTTACTGATGCCAGTTTTCATACGTGGCTGCATTCAGAAAAAGGTTTTGCTTAGGCATTTTTGAGATGTCTAAGTAAAAATATGCTTTGAAGGTAGTTTATTTAGAATTTGCATACAATGTTATCTCAAACTGGTTTTACAACAGAGTATACCCCCAACATTCAAACTGGAATTCATACAGAATGTATACACATTTAGGTACAATTCCAAGGTACATTAGTTTGTCAGCATTTGTTCTTTGCAGTATTATTTGGGAATGTATCTGTGTGTCCCCTTCACCAGTCAGTAATAAACATGCTCAGGGACAGACAACTTTGATCACTCAAGCTGCCTTCAGTTTTTCAAGAAAATGTTTTCAAGGAAGTTCTAGACAACTGTAAATTATCAGTACTCAAAAATGGAATCTGGGGAAAAAACCCAGTATTTTGAATGCTGCTGTAGTAATGTTGTAAAGGGGCATAGTACATTACATTTAACTCAGGGGCATTAGAAACTGGATCTAGTGGAAACATTCAACTATCTTGTGGTTATTGTCCGCTAACCAGGTGATTCTGAATCTGTTTCTGAATATCTCAAATGCTGCTAAATGTCTAAATTGCCACTGCATAAGGCTATGCTGTTAAAAAACTCAAGGCTGACTTCAACATTGCAGTGAAGAATTCATGTTTGAGGCAAGGTTTTCTAGAAACAGGAGTTTGAACTACTTTATATATGAAATAGTACGTGCAGATTATCATGGAATGTACGAAATTTGGGCAAAGATATGCTACTAATACTGGAATTAATCTTCAAAAATGTACAGTGTGAACACTTGACTTACAAGTTGCTTTAATGGGGAAACTAAAGACAAACTGTTGTGAAGTGGGAAAAAAAGAACTATAATGTAAAACAGGGTTAAAGAAAAACCCTAATGAGTTAACTTTTTTAATGGACACACAAGTTTTTAAAGCATTTTTAGTGTTCAGTTCATGCCTCCGTAATTTTGGGCACCTCATGAATAATCTCTCACACTCATGTCTAATTGAGAAAACAGCACTATTTTAATGGTTTTAATAATAGTATTTTCAAAAATTCTTTCTGAACTTTGTTTTGAAGCTATACTAACACACTTAAGGATTTAAAAATGTTCAGCTGTCCTAAATATCTAAAAGCACATCCCCAGTAACTGTTCTGTTGTTCAAAATAACTATTTGCTATAATGAAGAATCAGTTCAACTTCAGAGTTGCCCTCTTAAGAGGTACTGCTTCACAAGCTATGAAAGAACCCAAGAAGCACCAAACACAGGGGTTATTTTAAAAGACCTTAAGCTCTTATAGGTCAGAGGTTTCCTTACCTGAAAGATTAAATTCTAAACCAGGAATTTTACTTAGGCTGATGTTGTAAACTGTGCAAAGGTGTCATCTCATTGCTGTTTGAACACGATAATAGGATTTTTTAAAATTGTTATATAAGTATACACCTGTGATTTGAACAGCGATCATCTTAAGTGTTGGTTTAAAAATGGTGGTGTTTGTTCATGTCTTTTGTTAGTTCCTTCAGATTCATTCTGAACCAGCTCAATGTTTCAGTACTAGTGGTGCCAGGATCTTTACGATGGATGTGATCTAGCAGCATTCCAAGCAGCATCAGTATTGAGACTGAAGCACTTGGTTTTCCTATCTTTGATGAAATACTTCAGCTTTTTATATGGATAATGTTCCCTTTTTCCCCGAGACAGCACCATTTCTAATTTGTACTTGGAATGCTCCTGTTCGACCTGTTCTACCATCCCTCACTGACAGGTGAGTTGAGGTTTTGGTGTGAAGGTCTTTGGCCCAGTGTGTTTCCTGGATCCTGACTTTGGGAACAGCAGAGACCCATCATGTTTAACAGTGTTCACTGCGACCCCAAAGAACAGATTTGCTCAGACATACAAAGCATCAGTTTCAAACAGGAAAGGAAATAAACTTTATATCCACATATTACCTGAACTGGAGAAGTTATTTACTGGCTTGGGTGAGCAATGTGAAGGCTGTAAGGTTTTGTAATAACATAAATCCACTGATATATTAAACTTTGGAGAACCATCTGGCCCTGTAACCTGGGCAAACCTGTTATTTAATACAGTCTGTATGTAAGGTAATTTGAGAGCACTATCTTAGCAACAGCAGGGTCATAATAAAAATAAAGCTTAGTGCAGTAAAAAATGGTAATTGTTGCCAGAGGTCTGATTACTTCCTCCCACAAAGGCTGGATGCCCCTCCATTACGAATGCTTGTTCTGTCTTACCCAGCGTTTTCTGCCTCTGTACGACTTGCAGCATTGCTCAGCTGTGAATTAAACCCATGTTTGTTTTGAAGAGGCCATGTTTGCCCAAATTCCTGAATATTTATTTTAATCAGAGAGTCAGAAACTTGCTTTAACTGTAATTGTGTCTGCAGAACTGCTGGCTTGGTTGCAGAGGGGGACAGAGAAGAGCTTTTGGGGACCTTTGTAAACCAAGACCTGAGTGGGGCCGTGAACTAAACCACATGGAAAATTGCTTGGGGCAGTTTTCTTTGTCTGCCTCTGCTCTGCGTGTAGGCAGCTTTAGACATGTCAATGCTAATTCAGAATCACTCAGCTTCTTAATTTGCAAGGCAAGCTCCCATGCTAAGAGCCCTGAAATAATTGTAGTTAAAAACTTCTTATGTGAAATTGCAGAGATGACAGGAGAAATCATGATTTATCTATACTTGGTTTAAGTCTGATTCATCCTGTGAATCCGAAACTTTATAAGATGCTGAGAGCTTAACTAATGAAGAAACCTTTGCAATCCAGACCTGGTGTCAAAATGGTCTTTATGATCTCCTGTTAACAACACAGCTTGGTCCTGAGAAGAGTTAAGTCCACAATATTTGTCTAGGTAATTTCCAGTTACTTTAAGCACTATGGATTCTTTCATGAATGGATTTGGAAGCTAGCCTGTGGTGGCATGTAGCTTCTTGCAGATCTCCTCTGTATAAAGTTCTTTGCTTCTGAAATGGGTATGAGATGAGAACACCTTAAATCTCCTCTTTCTGCTACAAAGAGTCTTCATCCTTGTCTGCCCTCCCACTAAAGCTTCAAGTTTCTTTTCTCTCGGACTTAAAAGACTTCAGTTTGTGCAGAACATTTTATTCAAGAAAGATTATTTTAATGAAGTTATGAGCTTGAAGAAGTCTGAACAGAGAACTGCAGCCTTTGGCATAAGGCACAGCTGTAATATACTTCTATTTGGTGACTTTCAAATTGAATATAGCATAAACAGGGCTGGACAGAAAATATACACTTTGAGAGGGGGGAATCAATTTTACCAAAGGTTTCTTTTGAAGTCTGGAAAGTCTGGTTTATTTTTAGTTCAAACAAGTTGGCAAGAACAAGTTTCTCTTGGATTATCGATCTAGCTCAGAAGGTCGAGAGCATCTGAATCCAACAAGCACTCACAAAAAGGACAGTAGTATGCTAAATTTCTATAAGCAATTTATATGTAGTAAATATACATTATTTACATAGTGAATATGCTAACCTTTTAAATTTTAAATAGCAATTGTATTAACTGAAAGATGGCTTTATTAAATGGGAGAAGAATTTGCCTTTTCAAACCAAAACAGAAAATTAATTCTCAGTAAGATGAACTTTTGCAGAAATTTCTTGCTAAAATAAAAGGCAAACTAGTAGAGCAAAGAGTTAAAATAAGTCTAGGAACAAGTGTTCTTCTGTCTCCAGTTACATTTGGTTTTGGCCAGATACGAACTGAGGTTTCACTTCTGACAAAATAGTCATAGATAGTAAACATTTAATAAAAATCACGTTAAGATCAGCTTAAATATAGTCAGCAATGTAAACTGAATTTGTTAGCATTGTAAAATGTTGAATGAGTTTAATAACTGCCTGTAGCAATATATAATACTGTATGTGAAGTGCTCTTCAAATTGTATTTACAGTACAAATAATTTTAATAGTTCTAATCCATTCTGTATATGCTAT
Organism: Sclerurus mexicanus; assembly: GCA_013396755.1. Taxonomy (NCBI): domain Eukaryota; kingdom Metazoa; phylum Chordata; class Aves; order Passeriformes; family Furnariidae; genus Sclerurus; species Sclerurus mexicanus. Next base: position 419,651 of record VWZF01001886.1, on the reverse strand, counting down.
TCATTAAAGTAAAATTATATTAAGGACTTCTAAATCTCAGTTTTAGGGGTTTTTTTCACTGATGCTTGAGTTTTATTGCATGTCATTATTTTGGAGGAAGAGAAAGTGATAGCAGAATCTAGTGGAGAAAGAACAGTCGTCTTGAAAATGTATACGCTTGTCTCAACAAAGGAAAAATCTATTTTTACACATGCTGAGTTTGATAAGGAGATATGAGAAATTAATACCTTCCCACTTGAAAACCATTAGAAAGGATTAATGTGGAATCTAAACAGGGAAAAGGGTTTAGTGATGGTTGTGCAGGAGTACGTGAGAGTCTGAAGGACTCATTTTGGAGTATGTAGAAAATACTAGAAATAAATTAGAAAATATTTATAATTTCATGGCATTTTTGGCAAAACAGGAGGTATTGATCCTCTGGTTCCCTCTGCTAAGAGGTTTGGTGTGTCCTGAGAGGAGGCAGACAACTGCGTTTTTTATGGGAGACCATAAATACAATTTTGAAATCAAGCCTCAACTTCCAAAGCAGAAGACTTAGTGGGATGGAATTCCAGAGGGTAGAGGTTGGGATCGGGTTCTGACACTTCCAGAGCTGTATGCTGGGATGGGAATGGCACATGGAGCTCTCTAACCCTGTGCTAGCGAGGGCTGCAGTTTGAACCTGGAGGCCTCAGGCTGGCTGTACTCAATAAAGAGCTTTAAGGGGAGAAAAATATAAATGTTACAATTCACCGGCTTGCAAGTTACAGGTTAAATTATGGTGAAAAAATTCCAGGCTATAGGGGTTGGGGCTTTGAGCAACCTGATCAAGTGGAAGGTGTCCCTGCCCATGTTGGGGGATTGGAACTGAATGATCTTTAAAGTCACTTTCAACCCAAACCAGGATTCTAAGAAAAGGCCGCTGTCTGTGTAGGAAATCCTTAAATCCTTTCTCTTATGCATATTGAGATGGAAATATGAACAACAGCGAGATTCTGTTACAAACTGGTAGCAAGACCCCAGGTAAAATTCTGTATTACCAAAGTAAAATTCATTTGGAGAATAATTTTAACAACCAGTATCTTACTTGGTTTGACATCATAAATACTCATGAACTAACTATATTTGGCATTGGATTTTTTTAAATCAAGATAATAAAACCAGATTTTTTTAAACCATGGATGGCCAGTGTGTGTCCCAGTGCAATTTTTATAATGGCATTAAGCTTACAGAAGAATTTATTTGTAGTAAAAACTCTACTGAACACTTCTATTGCAAATGCAGACAGACAGAGCCTGATTAGTATTTCCCACGCATAGAGCAAAGAAGTAGTATTGCTTAATTTTCAGAGAAAAGAAAACTTTTCAGAGTAGATAAATAGGACAAAAGCAAACAATTTACAGAAGGACACCCTTCCTTATTAAGATACAAAGGAAATTTCAAACACATTGAAAATCAGTGGAGCTAAAATGGATGGATGTAAATGAGCTCACTGCTGTGAGCTATCACTGCTACTGATAGCTTTTCATATGGGCAATTTGGGGTCTGCAGTCCCTGGCAGCTCTGCTCCATGTCCCTGTGAACGCTCTAGAGGGTCTGATAGGCGTTTTCCCCCTCTTCGTCCTACCCGTTCTATGTGTGCTGTCCTTTTAGGAGCAGTCTTTCTGCACGGTACCTTGTCCCCTCTGGTAGGTGCACCCGAGAGTCGCACGGGGTGCCGGATAAGAAGGACTTTCAGTTACTTAAGATAATACGACTGTATTATCCTCTTGGTTATTAAGGTTATTTTGCTGTGTGTCTTTGGAGGAACTCCAGTCCCCAGAGCAACTCTGACAGTGCCGGTCCACCTCGGAGTCTCCCGCCTCTCAGCATCCCGTGCTCCTGGCTGGGGGATGCTCCCCCGGGATGCGGCCGGGCGGGGCTTGTCCTGCCACCGCCCCCGGCCCGGGCCGTGCTGGTCCTGCCGCCGCTGCTGCTGCTGCTGCCGGGGCGGGCACGGAGCGCGAAAGGAGCGGGTAAGGAGGGGGAGAGAAGAGGGCACGGAGGGGGAAAGGAGCGGGCACGGCACAGGCTCGGAGCGGGCCGGGGGCGCTCCGTCCGAAGTGGGATTTTCCCGGTAGTTGCGGCGCAGCCCCGAAGTTCTGTCTTGAAACGGGCCGGTGGATGGGGCTGCTTTGTTTTGGTCTGAGAACATGATACACGTAACAAAAATATTTGGCTCTTTTTTCTTCTTTTGTCACCCTTTCCCCCCCTTTTTTGTTTTCCTCTCCCCTCCTTGTTTGTTTTTCTCTTCTCTTCTCTTCTCTTCTCTTCTCTTCTCTTCTCTTCTCCTCTTTTTTTTCCCCTCCCTTTTCCTTTTCTTCCCTCTTTCTCCTTTCCTTTCCTTTCCTTTCCTTTCCTTTCCTTTCCTTTCCTTTCCTTTCCTTTCCTTTCCTTTCCTTTCCTTTCCTTTCCTTTCCTTGTTGAAGTGGTGAAAGGGGGATTGTTTTGCCTGGTTGTTTGAATCACTGCGGAAATCCGTAGGGTTTGGGTGCCGGGCATCCTGCTGGATCGCCTTCCCATGACTTTTGCCTTGTTAGGGAGGAGTCTGGGGCAACCGAGGAGTGTTTTTTGTTTAATACTCGAAGTGAATTGAATTCCTGGAGCCTTTCTCATATTCCTGGTGGTTCAGCTGATGATGTTAAACTATGCACGTAGGCTCACGGTGTTCGAAATCATTGCTCTAGAAATCCTTCCCATAAATCCAGCCGGGGCAGAAGGCTTTGGGAAAGAACTGGAGCGGATGCAGAATGATGTGCTGCATGGGGCTGACATGATTAGACTGCACTTACCATATATACCCCTCGTGCAAACTCCAGAGATGGTGTTTCAAGTGTTCTGTAGATGAGAAAAAGTATAGAAAGTGTTTACTTTCTGGCTTTAGGTAAGTACTTGCAGAAGGGAGGCTTTGCAGTGAGGTTTTTATAAAGATGTAAATGTTCTGATACTTGTGGCAAATAGGTATGCTGAGAAAACTGCTGACTAAGATATTTTATGGAGCCAAACGAAAGTTAAGTTACACAATTCTGTGCTTCCCCGATGTTTTTTCTGTGAGGTGGAGTGGACTAGAAACACTGAGAGGTTTCTCTGCAAACAGGATTTAGTTTTTTTTGGGAGGGTGGTAATGGCTGTCTGGGGAGGAGGGAACAGAAGTTTTGAAGCTTGAGGCTCTTAAATATGAACTGTTCATTTTGCTGTTAACTGACTTTTCCCTGTCTGGGGACTCAGACTCTTCTGGATCTGTAAAAGAAGAAAAAGCGGTAGCTGAAGACAACGCTTTATGTTGCCTGGTTTCATGCACTGGAAACAGAGAGAAAATGCTCTGAGGAAAGATTAGCTCCTTTCTTGACTATATGTGTGAGTTGAGGAGAACTTAGCTTTGCACTCTAACTAGTTGTAGTTGAGCATGGAAGTAGTTTGTATAAACAGGGAGTGTGGCCAGAGATTACACTTAACTGATGCTGGAGCTGTAAATCAAACCACCGAGAAAACGTGCCTGAAGGCAGGTATAAGGTCCTTGCTTCATGCTCAGGTTTGATTGTTTTCCTTCTCCCTAATGAATAGATAATAAATGTTATTTTCTGTCAGTTTAAAAACTATTGGGATTTATAAGCCTAATGGCTTAGCTTGTTGATCTTTGAACAGCGAATTAACGTAAGCTGTGTAGTTAGTCTGTGTGTGTGGATGGTAATTACAATATGAAATGCACCCAATTACACAAATAGTGGTGCACTTTCAGGGGCAGTGTTTTACTTTGTGTTTTGGTAAATGATCCCTCTACTCCAGCACTCATTTTCTTATGTTTTTGATTGTTATAAGTATGAGCTGACGTCTTTTGCTTCAGAAAACCAGGCCACCCACGTGTCTGTCTTAAAAGGCTTTTGGAGGGGAACCCAAATGAGGCTTTTTTTGGTGTCTGCATTATGAATTACACTTTCTGACACGACTGTCATCAGTTGCTATTAGAAAATACCTCTATCTAAATAAACAAGGATTCAGCTGGAACACTTCCTCTTGTTAGTGTTAGTATTCCTATAACACTTCAAGGCAGGGAGAAGGGGAGTATCCCACAGTGGAGGAGAGAATTATCTGTCAGAAAATGTTACTAATAGCTGTCTGGCAGTACTTTTCATGGTTAGAGACCTCTGCAAATCTTAGGTCATGGGTTAGTCTCCAGGAAGGTATTAGCACTTATGTGTTGGGCACTAAAGCATGAGGTATTTTTAAATGCAGATATAAAAACTGACCCTGAATAAAAAATAAATTTTAAAAAAAGGGAATGTTATATTGTTCAGTCAAAATGCTAGAGTGTTTCTGTTAGCCCCCCTACCTTTTATTATTCACTCTGAAATTAGTGGCAAGGGTTTTGAAGTGTACTTCTGTGTCATGTATTCTCTGTGGCATTTCATCCATCCCTTCCCTTGAACACTCCAAACACTAGTAGAGGACCAGGTTTAAATTTGTTTTTAACCACAGACAGCTTAGTATTTTGATATGTGATCTGTGTGCCAAAGCACTCAGGCTTTTGGTTCTTTTTTTAAAATCCAGAGGGCTGCTTAATCCTTAAAAAAAAAAAAAAAAAAGGCTGTTGATATTACAGAAGTGGGACAGCCATCCATAGCTGCATTTCTGCTGTTTGGTAGCCCATTATAAATCTCTGGCTCTGCTCAGGGGGAGGAGAGAGGTTTGGGAAGTTAAACTACTTGCGAGAGCCCTCTGCAAAGCTGCCGTGACCAGAGCACTTTTGTGGGATGTGCGTGCGTTCCTAATAATAACATGTTTCCTAAACACAGTTTAAAATGGCTTCAGTAGATGCAGTAACATTCGATTAACTTAGTGACCTGCAGAAGTACTGTAAATAAAAATAGATTTATTTTCCTGTCTCTTCCAGGCCAGAGCACTATGCTGAAGGTTTGTTGGCTTTTTTTTTTTTTAATTATAATAACCCAACAAACCTTCCATACAATAAAATGTCAGCTCGTGTCAATAAACAGTTTACATGAGACTCCACTGCCATTGTCCCTTGGCTCTCCAAAATCTGCCTACAGAGTCTAAGTTATGCAGTCACTATGGTGATGCTGAAGAGGAGTGCGATTCAGAGAGGATAAAGCGGGGCTGGCCCAGTAAACTGAATAGGAGTGGGAACAGAAGCACCTTTCAGAGGTGTGCCCCCACTGCTCCCCACAGCCCCACCAGCTACCTCTGCCTTTTCCCCATCCATCCTCTAATTGGTGGGGTTCACATGTAGGAAGAAGAAAGGCCCCATGGAGAGATGTGTTGTATACAAGACAGAAACATGCATATGTACAGTGAAGTGAATTTAAAATTATTTAAATATCTTGTCTAACTAGACAATAGGAAGAAATTAAGTGCAGCAGCACAGAGTAGTCAGTCAAAAGCTAATCTCCAAATTAAACACATTTAAGGATCACAGTCTTGCAATGAGGAATTTCTAACACGAAAAAAAAGAAGAAAGTTTTACCAATACACAGTTACTTGAAACTATTTTGTTTCCAGAAGATACAATTACATCTTGTGTAACACCTTGCAGTCACATCTTCACACATATTATGTGTCTTAGATATCCAGAAGGGAAGAGACTAAAAACAGAGTAGTTAATATTGATTTGATCAGGCTTTTTTTTATTTCTTCTAGGAAAAGTGAGTTTTCTTCTGTTAAAGGTGTACAGTAAAACATAGCCATTTTGTCATTCTTAGGATTTAATCTTGTTCTCATTTGAGCTAGTAAAAATGTTCCTACTGTCTTTGATAGCAGAGCATATCTTCTTGGGGGTTTTCCTGACCATCCCGTTTGCCAGCAAATGGGGTATGAGCATGGGTACACCCTGTCTTGCCTTCTCGGTTACCAGCTTGGAGTCCAAAGAGGCACAGAACCACTCTAGACATGTGTTACTTAGACCTGGAACAGCCTGTCACCTTCTGAGATAGGAAATCCACCCTGTAAACAGGAAAATGCTGGACATCCGAGTTGGAACTCTTGAGAGTCATCTAGAGGAACTGACTGAGAAGTTAGAACTGATGTACCCAAGAAAGATGCTTAGACTTGCATTGAGTACTGGTGTTTGCTATTCTTGCAGTTAGATATGATGATATGCCAGAGATAAGTGTGGGTATTGTCACTTTGGTTGCATTAAAAAAACCCCAAACAGGTTATAAGTGTACCTGTATCTGGCTCTGTCTTACATACCAGAATCATCCACAGTTGGTGTTGTGATGTAAGATGTGATTGTATCTTCCTGAAACAAAATAGTTACATGTAGCTGTGAACTGGGAAAACTTTTTTTCTTTTTTGTTAGAAAGTGCTCACTGCAAGCCTGGCGTATTTGGGTGTTTTGTAGCTGGAGATTGGCTTTTGATTGACCTCTCCATGCTGTCTCATTCACTGACTCATGCGTTTTATAACCTGTTTGCATATGGATTGTCACAGCAAGTAGTATAGGAACTGCTGCAAGTAACCTTATAGTTCTCCTCAGGGGGGAGAGGTGGCCTGTAGGGTAAGAGGACTGCTATTGTTTTTTGCAGCTCAGTGCTTGGCTGTGTGCGCTGATGGAGTTGTTCTTGAGTGACTTCCAAGAGTGCCTTCTGGTCACCATTACAGGATCTTTCCCAATGACAACTAAGTTAGATTTCAGTTTTAATTTCATTTATGTGGGGTTTTTAAAAATTTATTCCATTTAGTTTATCTTATCCCATTCTCAAAGTTATGTTCCTGATAACAAGCTCTGCAAAAAAAAACCTTGAAAGGAATGGCAGTGCAGATCCCAGGCAACTGTTTTGCCATGATTTTATAAATTTCTCTGTTCCTGTAGAAAATACCTGTGGCTTCCCTCCATCAAATTGTATGGGCACTTCCAGTAAAATGTTGTCTCTAGGCTTTCCTGCCTTGATTTCTATTCCTCACTGAGAAAATACAGAAAGACAAAGCTGATCTGACTCACCAGTGGTGATGTGGCCGCTGGAGTGGGGTGAGGGAGGGTGTGGGAATCGGAGCTCACTGTGCTTGGGAAGAGTGGTTGAATCCAATGGTGTTAACACAAGACCAGTCATGCATGAGGTTTTGTTGTCTTTTTGAGGCAGCTTTGGAATGACTTCACATCTGAGTGTTAGGGAAGGTCTCCTAGAATGGATCTGGACATGAAAGGGAGTTTGTTTACAGTGCACAGCAGCTGAGGTTTGGGTGATTATTCATGGCAAAGATGAGAATTGCCTTGAGTAGCTATGCTAAATTTTCATATAAACTGGAAGGGCCTTACCATCTAACCTGCTCCTGCTGTGAGCAGGAAGAACTGCTTTGGGTAAGACCCACTTCAGCCGCAGCTGAGCAGACTTGAATAGTTAGCAGAGATGTGAATCTGGCTGCTTTTCTTTCATTTTTCATTTGAGAGCTTCCCGTAAGTTTTCCCTCTCATGTGAATCTCATATCTACTTACAGCCTTCAAAGCACGAGATGTGACTCTGAGAGGCAGAGGAGTTGGCATTTCTTCAGGGCTCTGTGGTCCAGTGCCTGTGTGTAGCATCCCTTCCCAGCTGGATGCCGGATGCTCTCCCAGCATGCAGAGTGTCAGTGCTGTAGCTGTCAGTACTTGTTCTTGTGGTGAGTCCCCCACATCCAAAACTGTGTGACATCATCCTCACTGGAGACTGTTTCAGTCTCTGCTATATGCTTTTCCTCTCAAAGAAAGTAAGTGTGGTCTCCACTTGGGAACATACCATGATGTTTGTGTTGATGTCCTTAAAAATGTTAGTATTCTCAAGCCTGCCATGTGCATGTACCAACCACCTTATTTGTAACCTCCCCTCTAACTGGGGCTGAAACTGGTAATAGTGAGAGGTGTTTGCAAGAGCTATGCCTGCCTTTGCTCTGGGGATGTGTGCACTGTCAAAAGCTGAAAGCTTTAATTCCTCCAGCTCTTTGGGCCAAGAGGAAGGAATTCCAAATTAAACAGATTAGCTGTGAGCTCCAAACTTCTCCCAGCTGTGCCTATGCCCCAGAGAGCAAGCAATGTAAATATAAGGTCACATTGCACTTTGAAGTTGGTGTATATTTTTGACTATTACACCAGTTCCTTTTTTTCTAAAATGAGTAATGTAGTGGGAGGCTTAATCCATGTATGTATCCCAAACACAAGCGAAAGCCAAGAAATTCCTATTTCCCATTAGTTGTGCCTTTTGCTTATGTTTATTTCAGAGTTTTATGTTGGAGAAAGTTTGTTGTGTAAGTCTAGGAGAGGTAGAGCAGAGTTAAATAAAAGTGCAGCCTTATGTAGTATCCAAATAAAATGTGAGGCAAAGCATCATAAATCAAGCAGTATTTTATGTAGAAGGTGTGCTTCAAGGGTTTTTTTTTTTTCAGAGTTAAGTAATAACCAAAACAGCAATACAAAGAATATGGCTGTAAAATACAGAGATAAATCTGCCATATTAGACTTGGTTATCACAAGGGCTTAGAAATGCTCAGGGTATTTTATATACCATATGTGCTTTATTGCTTAAACTGCAGAGAATTTACACTTCCTTGCAAGACTACTACACTTTGTGGCAAAATGCTTGAAGAACTGTCTACATATTTGTTCAAGAAATGGTAACAACTCACATATGGAATCGTTATGGGACAGCTTCACCACAGCCTGCACAGTATGCAGAGTTTTGCACTGAATTTCTCTGTAGCCTCTATGCAACAGATGACCTCGTTCCTGGAAATATAATTGACATGTAGTGGTGTATGGGGCCCATAATTTTTCTGGAATAGTGGAAATAAAATGACCAGGCATTGTCTGCAGAGTAGCTCATGAGAAGAGCTCAGCTTGTTTTGAACAGTTTATTTAACTGTTTTGTCACACTGTGTGCAGATAAATCTGGAGGTTTTTTGGAGCTTGAAGTAATTCATGAGGCTGATATTTGCCCAGTAAGACCGCACTGTGCAAGTTCCACACATAAGATATGTGCTCAGGTGTTGCAAAGAGAATTTGTTTAGAGGATGTATGGCTTAACAGTTTTGAAGCCACAATAGCCTTGGAGCTACAGAGGCAATAAGGAATATGTTTATGAAATTATCCCTTTCTGTGTGTTTGGAAATGTGAGTACTGTCTATTGAACATTGTGTTTGCTTGCTTTATGCGTCACAGAAGGGAAGTGTTTCCCTGCCATTCCCCATTAGCTGACTCCACGCTCCTCCAATATTTAAAAAGAGGACCCTTGTGTTTAAATCAGAAGGGATGTGCTTGAGGGTTTTAACTGGTGCCAGATGTTAGGAAAGACCCTGGAAGTGAGATGCACAGGGGGTTCAATCATGCACTGTGCAGGTTCAGATGCTGCTGCTTCCCTGCTGAGAAGGAGGTGATGCAAGGCTGCACCACCAGGGGGGTGGGGACATTGCTGATGGCAAGTCAGCATCCTCATCTTGCTGAGGACTGAGGTGTATCTGGATTAAAAGTACTAAAGTCAAGACCTGGAATTGCACCACGGAGTGAGTAGAAAGTTATTATTAGTGTTCAGTGTAGGAAGAGGTAAGAGTACCCCCCAGCAAGGCACAAAAGTTGAGTATTTTTGCTGCAGATTTGATCTGGGATTTCTGAAGCAACAAAGAACCCAGTAATAGCTACAGCCTATGAAATCTCTCAGTAATAGGATAGGATTTCTCTTCCTTCCATCCTTGAGGTATTAAAATGAAGAAATTAAGCTGCAACTGCTGTTCGTTGAGTGCTAAGGGACTGCCTTAATCTGATAAATGGGAAGATTGTTTTCAGCAGAAAAAGATGAATTGAGTCACAACTTTTGGGTTCACTGTAATGAATGCATTTAGGGTCAACTCTTTATTTCAGCCAGCTTTTTTTAATTTTATATTTTATTGGCAGTTTCAATACTGTAAAAATGGTATTTCCTGTCACAAATCTGAAGGAGATACCACACGTGCTTGTAATTTAAATGTTTTGGGCCACATAACATATATGCTAATGGAGATCAGTGGCATCTTGTATAGCTTTCCTCTTACCCAAAGTATTTGGGTTACATTTATGTGGGTCCCTTGAGGGACTTTTGCCTTTTGGAGGCAAAACACATCCATCCTGAAGCCCAAATTTACCGCAGTTTCGAGGAAGAACATCCCAATTCAAAAGAAGGAATTTGGAGCACAGTTTAGGACGAAATAGGACTTAAAAGCATTACTTTAATGTGTTGTGCAGATGTAAACCCATCAGAGAACAAGTGATGTAAAGTAGCATAAGACTGATGTTATATTTTTTAAATACCAGATGAATGGTGCTGCCCATAACACATGAGGGAGTGCAGTTCCTTTTCTTAGCATGACACTATAGAAACAGCTTGTGAAAATTTATTTGGACTTTTTTCCTCCATTCTCAGTAGTCATTTTCGGGCATTAGTGAGCAACAATGAGGGAATCGCTATCGGTTTCAACACTTACTTCTTGCCTGTGTGTTTTTGCTATCATCAGTACCTTTTTGTCTTTAAAAAATTCACACGTATCTGGAGCAGTAACAAAAGGGGAAAGCTTCAGCCTCAGACAGGTACACTGAGAGTATTGTGACTGCAGAGGAGAGCTCCATCTGTGAAAGAGGTTTTCTTTATTGACACTGACTGAAGTTAAACATTTGGCAGGTGGATTTCAAACATCTTTTTGTTTTGTAGCAGAAAAAAACCCTGCCAAATAATCTGTAACATCACATTTTAAAAAGTGAATAGTAACAGACATTGTGGAAAAAACCCCCAAACATCTGGAAGTAATAAAGGACACTGAAAAGCTTCATTTCTAACAAGAAAGGGAAACAGGCTGAAAAGTGTGGGTTTTATTGTGAACAACATTTCTATTTACTTATATTCCTATTCTATGATTTCTTTTTCACTGGAGCATCTCGGTGTTGTGTGATTTGCTGAAGGGCTATGCCTCGTCAGGGTGCTGAGCTCGCCGTCATTTCCGCCGCGCTTTGCACAGTACCCCGGGATCATCCCCAGAGCCCCTCCGGAGAGAAAGGTGCTCTCTCCCATCCACAGCATGTCATTTTCTCTTGCTGGCAGTCACTTATCTCTTGTCAGTGCCAGAGGAGTTTTTAATGGCAGCCTTTGAGGCTGTTTCCTTATGCTCTGTCTACCAGGCTATCCCACAGTCCTGGCTATTACAAAAAAAGCCCCTCCCTGAGTTAGCATCACATGAGCTGCTGTTAACAAAGGAGACTTGTTAAGGTGAAGCAAGGACTGAAAACTTAGAAATTTCTAGAAATAATCAATATATACTGCTGAAGGACCCATGATGGCAACCAGAAGGAGAAGAGGAGAAGGGTGTGAAACGAGGGAAAAATGGTGACCAAGTCCAAGAACAAATAGCTATGATTTTTCTTTCCACTTTATTTTGATGAAGTGATTGTGTGGGTGAAGGATACACTGGTAATTGTGTGTGTCTGAGCTATGTTTGTAATTTGTAACTTGTTTGCTCCTTTTCTCTCTCTCTTTCTCTAAGTGGAGAGTGCTTATAAAATAACTAGCATAGTGCAAATATTTTTCTGGATGAAAAGGTCAAGAGTTCAAAAACTAATGAAGGACCAGAGTCCTCCTCCATTGCAAGTTCTCAGTTGCTCTGCTGCAGAGTGAGTGGGCTGTGCCATGGTTACGGTACTTTCTTAATGGCTATAAACTGACCAAGAAATAATGGAGAAATGGTAAGAATAATGACTCGTGGTGTAAGATTTCACTTGGCTGAACTAAAGCATGTCTAGAAATGAACTGTTCTCTAAATGTTAGGGATAAAGGATGGCTTTTATGGTTACATGACTGTGTGCTGTAGTGCTGTGCAATTAGTAAGTGGCCTAGCCGTGGTTGTCTGTGCAGGAAGGGGAATAGCTTTAAGTCATCGTTAGCTGACCTTAATTAATGGAATAATGTATGTGGAGGTGGTTTTTGTCTATATGAACTTCGCCTTCTTTGTGCTTTCAGGCAAATGTGAATGTGTTCTGACATAACAAGAATAACTTTTTATCAAATGAGTGATGTTTATAAGTGCCCCATGGTGCTTCATTGTACTCTATTCCTCCTCAGGCATTAGCAATTTATTGGTTGCTCCTTCATCAGTCAGGAGCAGTGGGGAAATAAAACTTTGGGACTACATAGTCTGCATAGGGATACGGTGAACACATTTAAATTTCAGCGCATGATTTAAAACCATGAAGGCAAGATTAATTATTTACTGGTTGCAGTCCTGCTCTGAGGACATCCAGCTGAGCCCTTTACCAAAGACACTTTGTTTGATGAAGTGCAGTTTATTAATTGGTTTAAAGACCTGTCTCTTTTCCAGGCCACCAGCCAATTTAGTGCTCAGCAGATACGTATGTTGTTACTTGGCCTTGACTTGGGTTTCACCAGTGTTTTATCTGCAGTGGATGCTTGTAGTCTACCCTTCAACAGGAACGTATCGCTCATTCTTTGGGCTAATTTCGAAGTTTAATGCCTTTCCACCCTTCTTTCTAACATGTCCATTCTCTGAGAGCATAAGTCTGGGTTGAAGGAACTGATGTAAAGAGATTCCTGCCTGGGTCTGGAAGGCATCTGGGACCAGTCTACCCATGCTGTTCCTGACAGAAGGCATTCACGTGGCAGCATGGAGTGGGTGATGAATTCCAGGCCAGTTCTGGTGGCCACAATACACCCCTGCTGCCTCTCACCTGGGGATGCTCATGCAACTGCTCTGTTTGTCCATCGTAGAAGCAGAACACCTGCCTTGGAGAGACCCAGGAGCTGGCTGCTCATTGCAGGTGCTATCTTGGTGGGCTGCTTTTGCCTCTGTGGCAGTAGTATGTGTACCTTTGCCATCGGCCCTGAGTTGCTACAGCTTTCAACAAAAAAACCCAATCCCCTCTCACCTTCCTGATTTTGCTTTTGGACACAGTCACACCATTCTGAGTAAAATGCTGATTTGTTTGATGAGAGGTAGGAGGGAAAACCTCACCTGGAGCAGATGCCTATTATGGAAAATCCCTGTCCATATTCCAAACTACACGTAAGCTATATAGTATTATGCTGTATAGTATTAAGCTGAAAGCATTATGCAAGCAGTCCTGTGCTGCTGTGGGGCTTTCTGCTCTCTGATTGAGAGGCTGAATATATCAGATGCTCTGAACAGCTCACAGAGATTAGAACTCCCTTTCCTCCCTAACATGACAGAGCAGTGGGGATTCATGGGCAGTTTATCTGTTTCTACACAGCTATTTCAGATTATACATGTAAAACACAGAGTACACTGGATTTGTGAACTGCTTGCAAATTTGAGCTTTGTGTGATTTGAATTTTATAAGGGTTACGTTTGTTCAGTCTTTCAAGAGAATTTATTTCTGCTCGTGTTTGTTGTTTCTTCATAGATGGATTGCGAGTGATGTGTGTGCAAGTGCCTCAAGTGTCTCCTACAAGATGTGTTCCACAAATCCAGCAAATTGGGTCACCTTTGATGATGAGCCACTCTTCCAGTCACCTCAGAAATCAATTGATAATCAGAGTAGTTGTAAAGCAAATGGCCTTAAACTTAATCTGCCTAGTGTGCATGAGTCTTCAAGTAGATCATCTTCTACAGGCAGTACTCCACTCTCATCTCCTGTAGTTGATTTCTACCTAAGTCCTGGACCCCCCAGCAACTCTCCACTTACTACACCTACCAGAGACTACCCAGGAAACCCATGCATCCCAAAGTCTGGGATTCACATGCTTTATCCCATCCCTGAATGGCCATCAAACGCTAACCTTCTTCCATCCCCGGGGATTTGCTCATCCCTATCCTCACAGAAACCGAGCAGCCTTCCTTTGAACACCTCACCTAATGACCATCCAGTTAAGACTTCAGTCTCAAAGTCAGCAGATGAAGGAAGCCCTAACTCACCAGGAAGCTGTGAGGAATCAGCTCCGGGGCGCTTCCCATATATCCAGAGTGACTGTGCCTTTTCCAGTCCTTTTTGGAAAGAAGAGTGCTTGCTCAGCCTGTCACCATCTGATGTTGGCATGCACAGGAAGGACAGAGTGCTCGACAGGAGCACCCGTTATCCTAAAGACAAAGAATCTTGTCATGATCAGAAAAGCCTTAACCAGGGCTCCTTCAGTTACATCTGTGAGAGGCTTGAACATCTGCAAGCTGATAGCTGTGACACTGCAGAAACGCCACCCATCTCCAGCACTCACACATGGCACAAGCTCTCCCCCACCATCCCACACAGCCTCTTCAGGAGCCGGAAAGCAGATGGGTGGCCGTTCATGCTGAGGATTCCTGAAAAGAAGAACATGATGTCGTCTCGGCAGTGGGGCCCCATTTACCTGAGTGTCCTAGCCGGAGGCATATTGCAGATGTATTATGAAAAGGGCCTGGAGAAACCTTTCAAGGAATTCCAGCTGCAGCCACAGTGCAAGCTATCCGAACCCAAATTAGAGAGCTACAATGTCTCGGGAAAAATCCATACTGTGAAGATCGAGTGCGTGTCATACACAGAGAAAAGGAGGTATCATCCCAAAGTAGAAGTGATCCATGAGCCAGAGGTTGAGCAGATGTTGAAGCTGGGCACCACAGATTATAATGACTTCACTGATTTCCTCGTAACAGTTGAGGAAGAGCTTATGAAACTTCCTACTGTTTCTAGACAAAAGAGGAATTATGAAGAGCAAGAAATGACTCTGGAAATAGTAGATAACTTTTGGGGGAAAGTCACTAAGGCAGAAGGAAGACTCGTAGAAAGTGCCGTCATCACACACATTTATTGCCTCTGTTTTGTGAATGGAGGTGCTGACTGTTTTCTAACCCTGAATGACCTGGAGCTCCAGAAGAGGGATGAGCGTTACTTTGACAAGGAGGAGGAGAAAAAATGGATCGATATTCTTGATTACCATTTCCATAACTGTGTCAAAGTAAAGGAATTCGAGCAGTTGCGGATAATTAAGTTTACACCTCCAGATGCCTGTAGGCTGGAACTGATGCGTTTCAGGACACGGTATAATGGGCAAGACCTTCCCTTTTCTGTGAAGGCTGCAGTAGTGGTTCAGGGAGCATACATTGAACTTCAGGCTTTTATAAACATGTCTTCGACTGCTCTGATCCAAACACGTTTACCCTGTGAAAACATTATGATACGCTTCCCCGTTCCCACACAGTGGATCAAAGCCCTTTGGACCATGAACCTCCAAAGGCAGAAGTCCCTAAAAGCAAAAATGAACAGGAGAGCGTGCCTTGGGGCTTTACACGAGGTTGAATCTGATCCTGTAATACAAGTGTCAGTTGGAACAGCAAAATACGAGAGTGCCTACAGGGCTGTGGTGTGGAAGATTGACAGGCTTCCAGATAAAAATTCAAGTAAATAATTTGCACTATAAACTGATGGGCTTGGGTCTGTGTCTTCACTGTTTTTATGCTTGTGTACCTCCATCAGCTGCTGTGGTTTGGGCTTTTATCTATGTGATGCTATTGGTAGAAGCTGGAGTCATCTTTTAGAAAAAAAGAGAATATAGCCTTATTTTTTTTTAAAGGATATTTTCCTAATTTATTTGATGGAGGCAGATGTATTATTGTCAGTCATTTTAAGTGTGCAGCATCATGGAAGTGTATCTCATCATTCTGAGTAAACCTCGAGTCTGCAGTAAGACAGAGGGAAGTGTTTATTCTTCCTGTATAGCAGCTGGACAATGGGTGGGATGGGAAGCAAATGTCAGTTGGTAAAATGATTTGTCCACCCACTGTCACACAGTTAATAGAAAAGGTGGTATTGTCACTGCTGGGTCCTGGCTTTCTAGCATCATTTGAGAAACGGTGGATATGATACATAACTAGAAGGTATTGTGGTCAAATTTCCCATAAGAAGGTGACTGTACTTTTGCAAGGCCTGATATCTATTACCTTTTTCACAGGTTTGTGCATTGAGATTGTACATTCATGACAATAACTGCACTGATGAAAAATGCCTGCCACTTTATTCTCATTTCTTTCTGGTGGTGGTACCTCACTGAAAACTTGCAGCAATAAAACCAGCTACGTTTATAGTTGCACACATGGAAGTAGTTAATTTACCAGAAAAAATATGACTTTTTGGAGAAGAAAAATGTAAATATTTGGTTCTGAAGTTCCAGTTTTTAGTCATATTATTAGTACTTTTTTAAAGGCATAGTACTTTTCTAAAGGCATAAAAATTCTTGAGGAATACAGTATCCTGCTTCAAGTTCTGTAGAGGGAAGGCATTTGATCCTTTGCTTGAATATGCATTACAAATGCTTGAGGCTTTGGGAATCTGTGTAAGACAAGGGCACCTGTTAAAGGATTTTGCCCAGTCTGTACCTTTAAAAAGGGGACAAGTGTGTGTTACTAACAAATGGATTTTCCTAGTCGTGTATTATCCTAACTACCTCTTTAAAATGCCCAGAAAAGATTTCATCTTTTTAAGTCCTGGCTTCAGGTATGATCATAATAAGTAGACATATTAACTCCCACATTCTGACAGCTAGATGTGTGTGCAGATAAGAGATAACATTCAAAACTATTGTTGGGAGAAAAAAAAAAAAGGAATAAAGGCAAAAAAATTCCCAAGTATTTTCCCCCCTCATTTTTAACTAATTTTAAGTTATAGTTAATCCATCCAGTTGTTTTAGTAATTATGACTCTATTTTAGTTATTAACAGTTTGATATTTGAATTAAGATTGATATTTCAGTGACAGAAGTAACAGATTGACAGAAAAAGTTAGGCAGGAGCATTAGCCTGAGCCTATATATGAACTAAATTGCTTGTGGTATTAGAACAGCATTTATAAGAATTCTACGTCAACAGATGAGAGCTAATGTGCTTACCAATGATGCTGCATGAAATACTGGTCCCCTTTGCATGTGGACTGGGACTTGCTCAGGTGATGAAGTCTCTCAGGGCTTGAGTGATTGTGCCTTTCTCTTCCCATTGATTCACTCTGTGAGAGCTACAGCACAAATGCTGCTGTGGTCACAGTCAGAAACAACATTGTGTTAATGCCATCTCTGTTTTTCCCCTTCTTTTCCTTTGGAAGAAGCTGTGGTTGACTTGGACTTGTGGCTAATGATGTATGGTTCCTCATGACCTAGCTGAGCCCTCCCTTTTACATGCTGGGTTTCTCCTGCTCTGCTTGGAGGGGATGCTGGTGTTTGCCAAGCAATGGGCAGCGGGAGGGTGGAGGAGATGCAGCATCAGCAGACCTGGTGACACAAGGCAGGGAGCCAAGCCAGAACTAATGGGGGGGGGGGAGAAAAGACAGAGAGAGGGAAGATAAGGAGAGGCAGTTAAGGAGGAACTGGGGAGACTGGAAAATGGACAGGAGGGCCAGAAGAGTTGATGGAGAGATGTAGGAGAATTAGCAGGCAGAAGAAGATTCTTCAGGTCTTCCAAATCTGTAGCTATGGGTGTCCTGTGCCTCAGGTTTCAAGGATTTGCACCATGCTACTGTGACCCATGTATTATGGGACTAACTGTTTGGGTAGCTTTTATTATTCTCTGCTATTTAATGTAGGTTTGGTTCTGCAAAATCAACTCAGCAATTTAGACAATTTTAAAGATTATAAGTCTTCCAAAGTTTTTAATTCCCCATAGTTCTTTTGTCTTAAGATTTTGATGTGCACAATTAACTTCAGATTTATATTATTTGAAAGTAAGAACTGGGGCTTTTTTTTTTCTTTTTGTGGCATTCTACAACTTTAAATTATTTTCTACCAGTAGCTTAAACTTTTGGCATTTGAATAATTCCTCTGGCTGAGATCTGCAAGATCATTTGTATCCTTGAAATGTTCGTGGATTTAAAAAAACATTTTGGTAGTAATACTGCCTGGTCAAATTTCAAACCTCTTTATCAAGTGCTCTGTACACAGTTCAGAGTTTAAAAATAGCGTTGTCCCAAGGCGTGCCAAAAGTCTGGAAACAGTCAGACTGATAGAAATATGTAAACTTTCATAATATGTTTATTGCAGTGGGAAAATATGCCGAGGCTTTTGCTTTCAAAAAGCCTTTGTCCAAGGCTTCTAGGAAAAATAGAAAAAAAAAAGGAAGGAAAGGTTGCCTGTATTGTGGCTTTGATAATAGACATTGAAATATGTTATTATCCACTGGATTCTACTAAAGCCCTTCTTTGGAAAAGTGATCAAGTGAAGTTGATATGAGCTGTGAGATACCCCAGACTTTTAAAAGCTGCCTATGCTTATTCAGACGTATAATTGTAGAGTTTGGAGTCAAAATGTTAGCATTATTTTAAAAAAAAAAAAAAAGTAAAGAAGTCAGACTTTGAAGGGCTGATCCAATTAAATTTGTGCAAATTGATTCTGTGTTTGTGAAATCAGGACATTGTGTAAGGAAATGCAGAATATATTATGATTTTAGCACAGTATTGGGGCCAGTCTTTGCAGCAGAGAAGTTGCATGCACCTGTGTCACTCAGGGAAGTGGGGGGAGACTAGACCTGGAAATGCTCTATTTTAATCACTTGCTGTGTAAATTTGAGCCCTGTGGTGTTTCTTGCTGTGACACCTCCATCACTGGGCTGTTGTGTAAAGCAACAACTCTTCAGCTGATTATTTCTTCTTTCATTTTGCATCCTGGAGCCACACTGAGGAAACTGATTAAACAACACAGCAAATTGGAGCCAAGGGAGCTCGTGTCTGCTGGCAGTCTTTTACTGCCTTTAGCATCAGAGCACGGACTCTGGTGTGGGAGGTGATGTCGTTCCCAGCAACAGTCAGCTGCTGCTCTTCTTATTTTCCAAACTGCCTATGTGGAAACTCCAAGCCATGACTTTGTCAGGTGGGCTCCATCCCTGTCCAGCCACCTCTTTCTGGCACCAGCACCATTGCAAACTGTTCCTTGGTAGTGGTACCATTCCCACTTACCTATTTCCTCTGCATTTCTTCCAGCAGGTTGGGTGAATGCATCCATTTAGACACAGCTGCAGAGTTACTAACTTCTAACAATCCTGTTATAGATCTGTGTCTTAGTAATTGTTGATGTTTTAATGTTCAAAATGAGACTTTCAGAACTGGACCAATTTTGGCAAAAATAGAATTACTAAACTAAAAGAACCAGTACACTTTTTTTTGCTTAAATTCCTTGTCTTCATGCACCTTTATCAAGGTTGATTCAATGCTACTTATACAAGTGAATAAGGGCTAAACAGTGTTAATAGACACAAAGTTAGATTATTAATTGCTTTTGATATGCCATATGAATGCTAAATGATATCTTGAATCTAGTTTCATAGTTTTACTGATCTTTTGTTTGTTTGTTTTGGCTTTCTTGTTGGTATTCTTTAGAGAAAGAGAGTAAGAATTTGGAATGTTTTTAGGATACAAGAGCCAGATTTGAAGATCAGGACAGACAAAAGTCTCTCAATTCAGAGAACTCTTAAGAAGTTGCACAGACGTGAATCACAGGGTTTCTGTCTCCTAAGTCAGCTAGTAAAAGCTTGGTTATCTCCCCAAATTATCTGGTTGCCTTTCAGGAGCGATTCAGTTTCATTGTGCCAGGTGCTCATGTCTCCACGATGCCTGTTGGGCCACATTTTGGGTAGCTGGGTTTGCATCTGAATGTGTTGTCTTGGCATGGTGTAGAGATTACACTGTGCCTGCTCCAACCCACTCATCTTTCCACAGCACTACCTTCTCTCCCCTTCTGGCCATTACTGCATTACAGTTTGCTTTGCAAAAAGATCTTGTACATGCAGCCTCTCTTTCTTCTTCTAACTCCAGTGTGATACAAGGCCTGGGAAGCAGTAGTTTCATGGAGCAGAAATGGCAAGGACCGGCTAGTTTTAGGTGGAAACTAAGGCGATGTTCAGTCTTCCAAAGTGTTGGTTGGTCACTTTGTCATCTGACAGCTGATGGAAAGAAGTTGCTCTATGCTCCTAGCACAGCTCAGCAGCGGGCACAAGAACTTCTCCACGAGTGAAGTGGTGAGTACCTCCTTCTGACGTTGACATTGGTACAAGAGACAGATGAGCTGGGGGGAACCCTGTATTCTAGGAGTATACAAACAGGTCCAACGGAGGCTGCTCCAGAGGACCCAAGACAGTAGCTTTACCTAGATCTTAAAACTATTGTCTCTACCTTTGCAGGTTACCACCTAAGGAAAAGGAAGCACCCCAGAACTCACTGCATCCCAACACCAAGACCACCTCATGGGTGTGGGTCAGCTGGAATATAAACCCAGAGATTTCTTTAAGGGCTATGTGGTACTGAATCACAACTGTGCCGAGTCTAACATCAGCAGACCAAGAGGAGTGGTCTGGACTGTGGACCGTTTATGCCTAGACTCAAATGGACACCTATCATTCAGCATTTACCATCAGATATCTGCCCAGGAAAATCCCAAGCAGTGGTTATTTCTGGATTCCCTTTCTCAGAAGACAGAATAATTTTCCAGACAATTCCCATTGCTATTTGTTTCCTTATAGGTCTCCCCTGCTCCCCAAACTGGAAGATGCTGAATTTGATCTCCAAAAGCCCTTAGATCTGTGCTGGTTTCCTTCTACCACAAATGGACTCCAAACAACAAACCCTTTCTCCTCAGATCCTTGATTAACCACAGCCCCAGAGGCAGAGAGTGTCTCCCCTAGCCAAGACATGACATGCCATCTTGCTGCTCCAACCCTTGCTGTCTTCCTCAGGATGCTTCACTTGTGTCTGATGTGGTGCAGTCTGCACAGCCCAACCCAGCAAACAGCACAAAGACCAGGTCAGTGAAGTGTGTTGCCAAGCTGCTTTCCAGCATCACCACGGGAGGGTGAAGCAGGTCCTGGGAGCCAAAAACAGTACAGCTCAGGTGGGTTATAGTGCTGTGGCACCATGCATGGGATGACATCTCACAGTTTGGCTCTAAATGGACGTGCTCCTTATGGCCTCCTTCACCTCTGGTTCTGCTGTCACCACAGCTGTTGCTGGGATGATGGAGGATTCAAGGATGGAGAGACCCACCTCAACAGGGGCTCATTCCACCATGTCCAGGATGTCTGGAAGAGGGACTGTGGACCAAGAATGTCTTACTGCAGGAGAAATGGGCTTTGACAGAGCAAGAGATGAGCAGCAGCACTTCATGGACAAGGCTCAGATCACAGAGGTGCGGAGATCTGCCTGTCCCTGAGTACATGAGTGATGAAGCACCATCTCCTCACACTTCTTCAGTGCTCCAGCTTCATTCTCAAGCAGCTGGCTGATGGCTGTAACCCTTATTTTTGTTTTTGTTCCCTCCTCTATTTCAGTAATAAAATCCCTAATGTTATAGTTTTACTGGTCTCTGTGTTTTGTGTCTCTGTCCTGAGCCTTTAGCCACATGCTGCATGCCCCTGCCATTGCACTCTTTGCAAACTGGGTGTCTTTGCACTTTACTGTCCGGAAGGACCCTGTCCTGTGATGTGCTTAGAGGTGTGAGCAATGTCTCACACATGCTGAGAGCCCTGATTTAGCTCGAATAGCAGTCAGTCTCTCCGACTCCACCCCCACACCAGCCTTGCTGTCTCGTTGTGTGGGTGACTGAGCCTGACTCATGCACAAGTGCACTAAACACAGGCTGTTATATATAAAAACGAGGTGATAGTGCTGCTCCTTTTGGTCATGGGCCATGGTTTGGGTGGTGGTTGTCATTTTTTAAGTGCAGGTATGTTGAAAAACATTGTGCCTTGACTGGTAGGGCGGGTGGGTTGCAAGGTCTGCAAGGAAGGGTCAAGTTCTTCCATCCGATTTCTCCAGCCTGTCCTTGGTTTGGTTTCCCTCCCTCTGCGCTGGCACTGGCCATTGCTGGGTACCTACTTCTCCTTGTTCCCCTTAAAGGTGCTATTGTATTGGACATATTTAAGGGAGCTTCATTCCCAAAACTTGGGACCTACACATTTTTTGTTGCAGTGATCCCTACCGGTCCCTTTTATGGATCTGCCCCTGCATTTATGAATTTGAGTTGCATTACATCTTCCCACAATTTCTGTAATCAGTCCCTTATGAGCATGTATTAGAGCTGTGTTTTGGTAGAAAGAAGCATCTTGTCCCACGTGGGGAGTTGTTGCTGTCTCACCATTGTGATACACGTTTCTTCAAAGGTGCCTGGAGACTTCATTCTCAGTGTTTGATGCTCTCCCATGGTGCAGGATTCTAGCTGGTGTGCATATAGCACTATTTTCTGAAATCCATGTAAAGAATCAGCATTTCAGATAAGGATGGAATGTGATGTACTTCTGGAAGCAAGGCTGCAGAGGATGCTTTTAAATCAGCCACATACAGAGTCCAGCTGGCGAAGGACTGCACTTGTCCAGTGACATGTCTCTTCACTGAAGTGATGGCTGTAAATGTTGCTGTGTCTTTGGGGCACTGAACACCTGCAATCAGCAAACAGCTTTGTAAGCTACTGATTATTGTTGCTTTTATTAAAAATGTTAAAAAGAAGGGCGGGGAGAAAAAGAGTCAGAGACCTCCCCATCTGAAGTTTAGGAGCTGATAACCCAAAGGACGCTGCCTAATCCTTCCTCCCCTTCCCTCACCTTTTCTTTCAGGCAGTCAAGTGCTGTTGAGTGTAACAGTAAGGAAGAGGGAGGGAATTACTAATTATACTAATTATATAATTAGTCAAAAGGAAAATATGAATTGTTTTTGTTGATTAGATTAAAGACCATGAATTTCATGCTCTTCAAGCCTTGATTTTTGCAGGTATTTTGATTTATGCCAGACTTGGAATGAAATCTGGAGGATGGTTTATTGAATTAGACTTTGTTCTAGTGCAGTCAGAGACATGTGTGACAGAACTGCTTAAATGTAAACTATCTCCTGAACTCTTGGGCAGACTGTGAGGCAGATTTCAGGGAAAACCTGCAGCACAGACCAGAGGATGCATCCAGCCCAAGGCTCCTAGGAGCAATGGAAATGTAGCTTTTTTATGTATATTTGCCTTACAAAGTGCCTGTGAGAGTGTGGATGTGGAATGTTACCATGACTTTTCCCATGGGATGGATAAAGCTCAGTGTATGTTAACTCCATCTTTAGTATTTCCTTCATTCTGATACGAAATTGATTCCTGTCACCAGAGGAAGCCAGTGCATAAAGAATGGGACCTTTTTGCCTGAGCTTTGAGATGCCACTCAGTGTAACGGATGAAAACCAAATATACACTGCCAGGCTTGCCTTTGACAGAATACAGCCAATCCTTTTTCCCCTTTATTTTTTTTCTGCCTGCAGCCAAAGTGTAGTTAGTTGTCTATGCTTGTGATTAAAATCCTGGAGAAAAGGAGAAACACAGAATTACTACATTTTGCCCTGAAGAATTTGGAGAGGATTCTTTTCATTATGTTATATTATACTGCTTTCATGCACATAGTGAACCTGCTGACTTCAGTTCCTTTGGAAAGCAGCTTTCACCTATGTTTCTCCTGTGTGCCAGGAAAAGTGCTTTCCCATATCATTGCCATATGTAAGAAATGCTAAAGCAAGTGATTCCTAGGATCTAAGGTTGGATTAAAATAATTTAGAATATGCTGCACCTGTCCTTCATGACTCTGCTTTATAACATGACAGTTGTTTTAGCAATACTTTTTTTTAAAGAAGAAATGGGGTATGTTCTTTTCCTGTAACAAACCAAGCAAGAAAGGGAGTCCAGATAGCCCTTAGCCTGACAGCTGGAATATATCTTGTTTGAGCAGCACTTTGAGCTGCGCCTTTATCTTCCTGCTGTAGGCATACTGTAATAAATGATGCTACACAAGATAGCTGTAGTACTTGAAATAAACACTCCAGTAAAATTCCTGCAGCAGAGAGCTCTGGAAAGGGGGCCTGTTGCACACAGAGCAGCATCTCTGCCATATCTACACTGGGTTCTTCCAGTTTTTAATTTTCTGTGAATCTAAAAAATGCATTTTTAAGGGAAAACTGAGATTCTTCCAAACAGTGAAGCCCTAAGTTTGTAACATTCTTCTCTCAATCAGAAGCTGGAAAGATCTGGTAAATCTTGCATAAATTGATTTGTAAAACTGCAATGACTGTGAAAATTGTGCTGAAGCAGAAAAAAATTAGTAAGGGGGCACCTTGTGTCCAAGTAGCAAAATACTGTAGATAGAATAATCTTGTATCATAACAACTGCTCTGTATTTATAAAAAATAGAGGTGTCCTCTCTTGCTAGGAGATGAACTTGACATTGTATACAAAGAAAAGATAATTCACTGATGATGTGGTGGTTTTGTTTTTGTTTTCCAAGGTTCAGATCATCCACACAGCCTGTCTTACAAACTGGAGCTTGGATCAGACCAGGAAATACCATCTGACTGGTATCCATTTGCTACTGTCCAGTTTGTTGTTCATGATACCCGTGCCTCAGGAACAGAAGTCAAGTCCCTGGGAATAGAGAGCGATCTGCAGCCCCAGAAACATATTGTTCAGAAAGCTTTTTACAATTGCCAGGTATTTTCAGGGCTATGCTTCCTGTGTTTTCCTCCCCTTCCTCCTCCCCACTCCCCCATACAGTATTTGAAAAGCAAATGTGCTTTGTATTCTAAACATACCTTGCATGTGCTTTTGATAATGACTTTGAGCAAAAGAATCATTAAAAAATCCTTGTCTAATCAAAGATGATGCTCAAAAACAGAACTGTGAATGCAGCCTTGTTTTGCCTCAGTTCAGCTATTTTTGGGAGTAGTGATTTTGAAATCTGTTGGGTCTGGAAATGTTTTTGTTCTGTGTCAAAGCTTTTTTTCATGCCATTGCTGCAGTTCACACTTCCAGTGTTCAATTATTTGATAATTCTACCTGCTTCTGTTTGTTTTCTACTTACAGGTTGAAATTGAAAAGAAGTGGATTAGGCTTGATGGAGAAGACCCAGATAAGGCTGGCAACTGCCTAATGCAGTAAAAGAGTACAGGAGGGACTGTCATGGGATATTAGTAGGAATCATTTTGCATAGGAAATTCTGTTGTTAGAGAAGTGCAGTGACCTAGTTTAGGATAAACATGGTCATTGATTTTTTTTTTTAGTGCTTATGGGTTTGATTCTGTGTTTGACTGGTCTGCATTCAAGTAAACTTCCTGTCATGGGAATACTGGTATGAGTAAGCTCTCCTTGTAAAGAGCTGCAGGATGTGAGCACTTAATTGACTGATTGTAATATATTACTTTCCTGTTGTGTATCTATGACTTGGGAATGATCTCATACTCCATATGGAAAACTAATGGCACTACACAAAGAGTCCATGTCACTTGGACATATAATATTTGGTAATAAAAACTTCCAGAGTGCTTATGTGCAGACCAGCAACTATGTAAGGTCCAGCAGGACCAATTACATTTCTCAGTGCTGTTTGAAAACTCAAGTCCCTTATGTTTCTGCTCCCCTTGATGTATGTGAACAGAACAAGTCAAAAAACTATTCTTGACAAGAGCCTTAATTAATGAGTTCGAAACTGGGTGATTTCATTGGCAAAATGGGAAAAGTTCCTCTGCAATAATATTCTTCATTTTTCTGTGGCTGTGACTGTTTCCTCCCCAGCACTTTATAGATTCACTTGAAGTAATTTCATGGGCAAAACCCTCATACGGCAGATGTGATTGAAATTTCTGTGCCAGCATTAGATGATTCTTTTCTTTTTCACTACTATAGCAAGTGATATAAGGGGTGGATCCTCAGTGAGTGTAAATCAGTCCAGGCTCATTTTATTTGATGAGGATTTAAGAATCTACACCAGAGGAGGTGTTCCCCCACAAGCTGAGGAAAAGGCTGGTTGCTGCTGTTGGCTCTGGGTCTCCTTTAGGATGCAAGCTCCAGATGTTGGTTTGGAAACTGCAGAAGTTGTGGCTTTGACTAACTTTTAAGATAGTCTTTTCATACATGGGAACGGAGATGTTTTCATGCTACTGGCTCTAAAGGCATTTTCCCTGGGGAAATAATGCAGGAATGGACTGTCACAAGAGACATGAAGCTGTGATGCTTCATCAAGCAGTGTGTTAAATGTGTTTTCAACAAATAATTGGCACTTAGGAAAGGTTCTAATACTTCTGCTCAACCATTATCCCTTTGGTCATTTTCTGCAGGCTGATAAATTAAAAAAATGCTCCTGATACTTTTTTTTTTTGGCTGCAGTTTTCCTAAAACTATCCTTACTTCAAATTGTAATTAGTGGAGAACAAAAATATAGTAATGCACTGCCTCACTTTATATTTTGTACAGCTTGTAACTTTTTATATGAACACTGTGTAAAAATACAGATAAATATTATTCCCCAGAAGTAGAAATATGTGGGATATGCACTGAGAAAATTACCAGTCTGAGGAAACAGAAGGCCATAATATGAACCTAGTTCATTGCAATAAACTTTTCCCCCCATTTGGAAGCTGAGAATGAAATGGGTAATAGATTCTATAGTAAGTCCTGAGGGCAGGTTTTTTATGGGTATTGCATTGCCAAAGCCCCAGATAGACTATTATGATATTTGGGCCTCTCTATATATCCCTTTTTATTAGCAGATTATATTGTTATAAATCTAAGGAAGCATTGGAGTATAGTAGTGATCCAAATATGGCTCAGCTGTTGCATCCTCCATCCGTGTTTTGACTTGAGAAGCCATTAGCACCTTCAAGTCATGTTCAGTTGTGTTTTATTAATATTTAATTTTGGTTAATATACTGCTCAGCTGAACTAGGAGGCATAGTGTGCAACAGGGCAGTGTGTATACTTAGCACCATGGCAAGATCTGCAGTTTTCTGAAGTCCATGGTTATACTAGAGCTACAGTAGAGGTAGAGGAAGCAAAATACGTGTTGCAAATACGTGCACAAACCTTTGTCTGAGGCTGACTTGTTTTGATTTGCGTTAATACATCTAATTCAGTATACCTATTAACTGTGCTTACTCTCCAAAGCCTGTCTTGCTCACCTGGCCCCTATTTTATTTTTTTTTGTTTGTTTTTTTTTTTTTTTTTTTTTTTTTTTAAAAAGGAGGAACTCTTTCACCTTAGGATCTGCATTTGCAGCACTCATCTCCTGGGTACTTGGTACCTGGTGCTGTGACAGATCCTGCAGAAGCAATGGCTGCATTTCTTCTCTCAGGTGTCTGCTGTGTCTCAGGATGTGTTTATGAAGCTTGTGTGGTGTTGACCCTTCAAGATATGAGCTGTTTTGAGTGAGTGGCCTAAATGATGAACAACCACAAGTCATCATTCTTGCTAGTGAATCTGTATTGTACCTGGTATGGTGCAAATGGTCATTCAGACTTACTGAACTCATTAACATAAAAAGGTTAAGCTACAGCTTTATATATGTTGCAAACTCTTAGATTTCTATCTGAGGCTTGCAAGACTTGCCATTAACATTAATCGGAATTGGATCAGGATCCCAGGGAATTAATTCCAGAGAAATATCGCCACACTGAAATAAAGTTACTCTGTTTAATACATGGCTTTCAGTTTAAACCTAACAATTAGTGCAGCCTAAGGTTGAATAATTGCCCTATTCAGTCTCAAACTGATGTTTATAAGCCTTGGTGTCAGAACATTGAAAAATAGGCTGCAGTTTAAAAAAGAAAGTTTGGGTTGTGTGATTTGTTTTCCCCCATGAAAGTCTAACTTCCTATTCTATAGCAACACACCAAAGCAGAAATACCCTGGCTTCCCTTTTTTTCTGCATTGTCTGGTGACCTTGAGTATAACCTACTGAGCAAATATTCTCAATGTTAAGACTCATTTGCTAACATTTTTCCACAAACGTGACAGCAGCTGATAGTGAGTAAACATACCAGCTTTGATTTTTTAGAAATCTGGGCTATAAGTAGTCTTAATTGTAATTTTGGGAGGGGAATGGAGATGAAGAACAGTTGCTATAAGCTGTTGTGATGCTCAATGTCGAGACACCGGAAGGGTTGGAGCTTTAAATAACTCATGAGTTACATTGGCATCATGTGAGAAACCTGGTTTCACATGTATCTGATCTCTGCTTCCACAGTGAGTGCCTGCAGTCACTGAAATGCTTCCAACTGTTTGGGTCACTTAAGATGCTGACATTTTGCTAACATTTACTACAGGGCAGTGTTTAGATATTACCTGTGTTTTCTTCACAAAGGACCAGCAGGGCTTGGGATATTATGTATTTAAAACAGAAATTAATGAGAACAGCTATTTTTATAGTGTGTTTGCCTTACAAAGTGTCATATTTGCTGAAACTGACAAACCTTATCTTTGCATTCATCTTTCTCATACTAATTGTATTACTGTAGGTAAATGGTACTTGATGTAATTTTGGATTCAAATACCCATTGAAGTCAATGGAAGTCTTTTAACTGACAAAATGGGATCTGCATCAAAGTGTCTAAGAATAAAAGAGAGGCAAAAAAAAAGAAGAAAGGAAGAGTGGTAAGAGGCTGTAGAAGATTTTTGATGTTAGTAAGTAAGCAACCTGCAATACCTGCTTATTCCAACCAGAAAAGGGCACAAAAGATAGGAGAAGAGGTGTTACTAGGTGTCAAAGCTGAAGCTTTGCAGTGATTGGGAACAATGGCTCAGTTGCCCCTGTGTAGCAGCTCTTGAGAAACGAAGATGATGATGCATTCCATTGAACTTGATGCCAAGCCACTGTCATCCTTATGCTCCTTGCTCTTTTTTCTTTCTCCAGATTCTGTATTAATTATGTAAAAGTACTTTACAGCTGAAAACATGTTTTCACATGTTACATGTTACTGGTTGTGTTTATTTTACCTGACAGACTTCTTAGCTGCAGTATTGGTGTCCATACTTCTGTTTTGCATTTATTTGTCTTTTGGTTAACTAAACACAGTAACTAACTGCTGCAGTAAGTAGTTCTTAGCAATAATTTTGATTACTCTGAAGCAGTGCTGTTACTCTTAATGGAAACTATAATTTTATTTGGGTCTTTTTGTCGATATATGTACAAACAGATCATGCTGATAATCTTGTAATAACATTTTGTAGATTGCATATTGATTAAAAAAATAAAGTTGTATTTAAAACTAGCAGTATCTTGTCCCCTAACTAGAAATTCATCAAGCTAATTTTACATTTCCTGTAATTAACTGGTTGATCTCAGTCATTGGGTACTACAGTTTATTAGAAAGAACAGTTCTTCTCTGTGAGTGGGGAACATCACTCCTCTTACTCAATAAAGCTAGTTGCAGAAAGCTTAGCGATGCACTATATTCCATTGATCATAGAATGGTTTGGGTTGGAAGAGACCTTGAAGATCATCTAGTATGGGCAGGGACACCTTCCACTAGACCAGGTTGCTCAAAGCCCCATCCAACCTGTCCTTGAACACTTCCAGTGATGGGGCATCCACAACTTCTCTGGGCAACCTGTTCCAGTGCCTCACCACCCTCACAGTAAAGAATTTCTTACTAATATCTAATCCAAATCTCCCCTCTTCCAATTTAAAGCCATTCATTCCCCCTTGTCCTGTCACTACATACCCTTGTAACAAGTCCTTCTCCAGTTTTCTTGTAGCCCCCTTTAGGTACTGGAAGGTGTTATAAGGTCTTCATGGAACCTTCTCTTCTCCAGGCTGAACATACCCAGCTTTTTCAGTCTATCTTCACAGGAGAGGTGCTTCAGCACTATGATCCTCTCTGTGACCCTCCTCCAAATTTGCTCCAGCATGCCCATGTCCTTCTTATGCTGGATGCAGTACTCCTGACAGGGTCTCGTTATGATCGCTTATGGAAGATCCTTTTCCTGCCTATTTGCATAGCAGTAGTATTCCAGAGAATACCAGTGGTTTTTCCTAAGAGTGCTCCCTCTGGTCTCTGGGAAATTTGAGTATAATGTAGTGACAACTGTTTAAGACTTTCACAAATTTCAAAGCCTGTTCTTGAAATGAGCTGTTACTAGGGAAACTGTGAAACCTCTGTGGGGAAATACAGGAGGTTTGTCAGGCAGCATTCAAAGAATGGGTTTAAAGAATAAAATAACCATGCGACTTGTCCTATGCTGCTGTGTCTGTAGGAAAGCAGTCAGCTATTCTGGGAAACACTGGGAAATAGTGTTAACATCCATTCTCACTTCAGTGGTCTTCTATCCTTCGATGAGCACCTGCAAATGGAAAGCAGGTGTCTAGCAAAAGTACAGTCCCCTTACAGAACTTAAACATTTTGCAATGTTTAAAAGTATCACTGCACAATATGATTCAGGTACACGAAAAAGTGAGATGACAAATTGCTAGAATACAAGTAGAAACATAAAAACATTTATTTTGGGACAGCTTCCTAGTACGTGTTATGCCTAGTATGTGTCATTTTATAGTGCTGTTCTTTCCTTAGCAAAAACAACCTGTAATTTTTAACAATAACAATCATAACATGTTGTAAATGGTGGTCATACTCCCTGCTGAAGCCTTACTGATAAAAAAACACTGGCTCAATTTCTGTTTTGCCATCCCAAACCCCAACGTGATTAGGTGTTTCTGGTTTTGGGTGAGTATAGTCTAATGTTACATTGCATTGTGCTGGCCTTTTCAGTTTAATATGGAATAATTTTCACTTCCATTTCCATTTTCAACAGTAAAACTCCAAGGGGAAAAAAATCAGAAGTGGGGATGTGCTGGGAGTAGAAGAGACCTGTGATGAGTGACCAGCAGTGGAGGTAAGAGAGAGGAATCAGGGAGTGAGCAGGGAGCTGGCAGAAGGAATGGGCAGCAGGCAGAGCTTGTTGGCAAGGGCTAAGGAGAACTGATGCCTCTCTAAGTCAAGTTGAAAAGCTTAACTGTAAGAGGGACTGAAACAGAAAAGAGGTGAAAAAGCCATGTAGAGAAGTGCCTTCAAGGGAAGGTATTGAGAACAAAGTTGTGAATAGCTGCAGGGAGTGGAGGAAAATGAGCTGAATGATCTCCTGGGGTGGGGAGGAGGAGCTGAAGCAGCTGAAGGAGAGAGCAGGGGCATGGGCAGAGACACTGAAGGCACAGCAGGTGGTTGTGGGACTGATGGGGCACAGTGAGAGGTGTCCTACCCAAACAAGCCATGCTGGTGCTGCTTGTTGTGTGCCAGAACTTGGGACAGTACCATGCCATGCAGCTCGCCCTGCTTTCATCGAGTGCATGCTGCCACTCTGTGCCAAGCAGAACTTGCTCCCCCTTAAACATCCCTGTGACACATCTGCACAGCTGTTGGTGCGTTGTCTTCCTGCACAGGACAATCTTGCTCATACAAGGAAAATGACATGATCATGCCATAAGGGGTGCAATGAAAATATCAAACAAAACCCAGCAGTGAAACAGGGAGAATTTAAACCAAGAACTTAGGCATTAGCCTAGTGATACCCAGAGCTAAGCTACCACTGTAATTTTCTTGGACTGCTGTCTAGGGAGGGACCTTCATCTGTCAAGTCATCTCTAATGTTGAGTAGATTTTATTGTCTAAATATGAGCAATGATACGAGGATTTAGATGATGGTTCATCCAAAATGGAGGGAGCCATCCACAGCTTGGAGAGAAAAGGGGAAAGGCTGTTATAGCCCCCTCCATGGAAAAGCCATTACTGAGTATCTTTGTTGTTAATTGTGTGATTATAATGTCAGAAGAACGGTGCTGAATATCTGCTTTGGGTAGATTTACACAAAAATAGAGGTGGGGGAAAAGGATAAAGAAAACAAAGAAGAATGAAAAAGTGAGTGCAGTTAAGTATTAGGACAGCAGGAGACCATCCACATTTACTCAGAAAAGGACTCTCTGGACTATGATCTTCAGCAAA
Organism: Sclerurus mexicanus; assembly: GCA_013396755.1. Classification (NCBI taxonomy): domain Eukaryota; kingdom Metazoa; phylum Chordata; class Aves; order Passeriformes; family Furnariidae; genus Sclerurus; species Sclerurus mexicanus. Next base: position 387,938 of record VWZF01001886.1, on the reverse strand, counting down.
TATTGGGTTCCTCACAAAAATGCTTCCCACTCCCAATATGGCAATGCAGGTTAGTCTCCATACATTTGAGTTATTCTTTGGTAGAGTTAAATTAGTATCAATTATGCAGTAAAAAAAAGAGCCTGACTGCTAAGATGTGCTTCAGCCTGTCTCAAAGTCACTTGCTGAATGATTTTAGTGATTTGGTTGGTGTTTTAAACCCCATTGGTGGTGAAAGGGCCTGATGTGGTCATTCAGCTTTATTTCTCTTGAAATTATGAAATGCAAAGTTAGAGCAAATTGACCTTGACCAAAACATGCCGCTCTGCTCTTATTTAATGTCACACTAAAAGTGCTAGACTTCTGCAATAGTCTCCTCCACTCTGAACTTCAGCAGCTAGTTCAAATAAAGAGAAACAATGTCTCTGACATTTACTCTCCTGCACCCTGCCTTTGAGTGGTTCTGCATATCTCTGGTGGCTAGTCCATTCCTACTATAGCCAGGGAGCCCAGGAGCAGGTAAGTGGCAATTACAGACACATGAGGAAGGAGTGGGATTTCAACCACTGATGAGAGGGGTAAAAGCAGATGGGAGGGAAGGGACTTAGATAGCAATAAAGGCAAAGACAGTGGACAAAAGAGGAGGGAGCTGGACTGTGCCTTTTCTTGGGGATGCAGTGCAGGGAAAAAAGGGTGGTATAAGCATCTGTATGTCACATCCAGGGAAACAGGGAGATAGCAAAGGAGGTGAGGGAACAGGGAATGAGTACTGAGCTGGGCAGAGCAGGAGTGACAGAAAGCAGGGATGAGAATAAAGACAGTGAAATGACTGGGGACTGCTATTTCCCTCTGAGACTTTCTCTCCACATAAAGCATATCTATTTAGGAGACACAAGGCTTATTTCATCCTTAATTAGGCTTACTCATACTACATAAGTCTCTGGGCTTACCAAGGAGCTGAGATATACAGTACTGTTCAGTATATTCAATCTATCAGACTGCCATTTTTATATAGCAATTTGTACAGGTCAGAGCCCTTCATAAGCGACCCAATGTCCTGAAAATTTGTCATTAAATTGAATTAAGAGACAGGTCTTTCTATAGTTCTTCTGATAAAGTGGTTTAAATCTGGTGGAAAAAAAGAGAGGCTCTTGAAGAAAGAGGAGTCAAACATGATAAACAAAAAAGGAACAAATCACAAGTCCCGGTGTTATCTGTCTCAGAACTCTGAGGGTAATGATTGAGCTTGTAACAAAGTCATGCTGTTAATGAAATTGGTTAGGAGACTGGAGTGCTGTATATCTATGAGTCAACAGCTGAAAACAAAGGGAGTGTGTTAGAGAATATCTTTAAAATGAAATTACAGCTTTGCTCATGTCACTGTATTTCCATGAGGACTGTCTGGATTCTGAAACTGGTTCCTCCTAAGAATGACTGCTTTTACTTGGAAAGAACAGGCAAGACGGTATTTGTAAAATATGCCTTGATAAAGAATTCTGCAGTCCTGCAGTTGAGTGGCCGTGTTCCTCTACAGCAGCAATGCTGGATTTAAACAGGAGAGGGCATTCGTGACCAAGCATCTGAGTGTGCTGAGGGCTCTCCATTTCTAAAGGGAAGGTATTTGCAAAAGGTAATTTTTTTTAAAAAAATAATTAATAAAGGTTCATAATCCAAAAATAAATCTTCTCTAGACATCATGTACCAAGAGTAGTATAAATAATTACAAATTAAAACCTGTCTAGTAAACAAATGCTTAAGGTGTCCTTAAGCAGCACTGTCCCAAACACTGACAAACACCCTGAAAAATCAGGAGGGTTTGAACAGCATGCTAATCTTTTCTATAGCCTCATTTCTAAAACTCTTGTGAGCTGTTAAAGGGACTTCAATGGGGAGAGCTGGGCTGGAACCTGAACCAAGACTGATGAAACCTGGATGCTGTTCCCCACTGCCATTTGTGAATTTGGACAAGATACTTGGTGTGTCTGTGCTTTAGATTCTTCTCTTGAAAGTAGGGTTAAATGTTAAAAAATTCCATAAGCATGAAAATGATTACAGGGTTGCACTTTATAGTGCAGGACACTGATAGTAGGTTATGATCACCATATCAAAACTAGCCAGTCAGTATGAGTAATGCTATTCACAGGTATTTTAATTTTTTTTTTCCTTGCCCAGAGATGATTGAATTTTTTCAGTGCATACCAGGCTTTCTCATGCTGTTCAGCTGACACAGTTTGCAGTGCTTGGGTGAAAAGACACCTTCTCTAGGCATTTGTAAAGGAAATTATATAAGGTGTGTTTCTAGACCTCGGATGAAAGCATAAGCACCTTGGTTAGCAGAAAGCACCCTCTACAAACTCCTTGCACAGCTTGGAAAGTTTCATTCCTGTTCCCACTTCCTACTTTATCCCCAATGATAGCTGTGTACTATAAGTAGGCTTATCTGCTGTCCCCTGCATGAAGGGAGCCGACATGTTGACCCTGGTGACAGGATCTTTGTTATTCACAATGCAAAGGGTGTAATTTAGAATAGATGGGGTATGCCCACACTGCCTTGTGGGAATACAAATACTCATGCTCTCCACCTGAACTGCATGTGAAGATAATTTGCTTTGGTCTGCAAATTTTCATGTAGACATAGGCAAAGTAACCCAACCACTATCTGAAACAGCTGAGAATTCCTTTGGTATCAAGCTCCCCAGCAGTCCTCCTTTTTGAAGTTAGGCATACAAACTGCTCCAATTTCAAGGCACTTTGTAATCCCTAGACAAACAAAGGGAGGTAGAAAGCGGGGAGCTAATTTATAAATCTTCTTTCTGCACTTCCACCTTTCTAAGAGCGCTGTACATTACATTGGCAGGGAGAAGGCTCTGCATCAGGTCTATCTGCCTGATGAGGCAGCTGCAGGATCACCATCTGTGACCTTCAGGACCCAGCGAGATCCTCAAGGCTCCAGCTCCTTCCGGCTCTCTCTGCTAACATGACAGGGAAAAACAGAAGAAGAATAAGGACTCTCTTTGGTATGCACTATCCCAGACAGTTTCAAATGAGCACTGTGCTTTAAAAAAAACATGTTTTATTATTTAAATTATTTTGTAAGCAAAACAACATGGCTCTCCTTTTCCTTGTGAAGATGCAGGGCATACAGAACAGCTGCATATGCAACTGCTGTTTAATTCAAGACCCAGACAGTGTCATTAAACATATTTTCTGGCAGAGCAAAATTACTTTAATAACAAATTGCATTTGTCTCACTCGTGAAAATGCAACTTAGAATATTATTATGGATGTTGCTTCTTTTATTTTGTAGGTGTTAGTCTGGCAATAATTAAGGGTCTGTCAGTGTTTTTATTAAAATATTTTCCTTTTTCAGGATGTGTGAGTTAGCCTTAAAAATTAAAGCTTAATGGGCGAGTCTCCTCTTCACAAGCCAAACAGCACTGTAACTGCATAGCTACCTAAAAAATGAAAAAGAAAGGCAAAAGAGAAGATTGCATTTCTAGGTTCTCAGAATCACCAGGGCAACGCGACTGAGGGTGCATCAAGACCTAAGTATATATTCTCCTACATGTATGAGATTAATGAACATTTTTCCAGATGAGTAACTGCTAAATTAGTAAATCCCTGTATTAGCATATGAACAGATTGCTGCAAATGTAAGCAATAATTTGAGTAGTTGTACCAGATTGCTGCTACTTAACCAGTAGCTTCAGCTATCCCCCCTGTTTAGGTGGCAATCATGACTTAAGGGTTTATTAGAGCAAAAAGATCCGCTTTGGTATCCAGCTTTCCCGGGTGCACTCTCGCACCACGGGCCGGCTGTGGCTCTCCACACAAGTCCTCCTTTCCCCTGCTTCAGGGGAAGCTTCAGGCTAGAGCCTGGATCCCACACCGGGCGGCGGCCGGCCCCTCCTTTCGGAATTAGTTTCAGTGTGGTGGGTTCAGCATCCAGCGCTCGGCCGTGCCCCAGTGCCCCCAGGAGTTCAGGGGTGCCCTAGGTGTGTCCCCAGGGGTTCAAGGGGAA